>JANZLQ010000089.1:32822001-32837899 GCA_026212715.1 Elanus axillaris
CTGGGGTACGATGTTCCCTTCTTATCAGTCTTTTAGCTCTCCGTCAGGGGCCCAGTCATTAGCAAGGCAGGCCTCGTGTATACAAGAGGTATCTTATCTCACAAGACCTGTGTGTAAATCACTCCTTAAGTACATCACTGGTCAAGTGCATCTTTTCTCAAGTACATCAGTAGGACAACAACTGCATGAGGTAAACTTCTTGATAAAAGGAGGCACATAAAAGTTCTTCAGCTTCATCTTTGAAGGTGTGTCAGAGAAACTTGAAACCAAATCTGTTGAGCTCTGTGTTTGGCTATTAACTGCAGCCAGACCCCGTTTTGGGTGCAGGCTCCTGTAATGCCTCTGAGGCCATGGCTGGGAGGTTGCCTGACAGAGCTGGGCTGCCCGGGAAAGAGAGGGGGTGGGCAGACAGATGGGGGAACAGGAGACTACCCTCTCTATGGTGAGCAATGTAGGGCTCTGACATGGCTGCATGAGTCTAACATGTCGTGCTCTTCACGGCTAAGGAAGCAAAGGTTGTTAGATGGATTACAGGAAAGCAGAAGACGTGGTAAAGATGGGGGAGAAAAACCTATCTCTGCTGGCAGCAGTCGATCCAGGAACTTACCTGTTAGAGAAGTGCCAGTGAGGGCAGCGGAAAGAAAGTAACTTCCCTCAGTGATAAAATACCAGAATTACGCTTCAGTTGCTAGTACCATTTCTAGTGCGCGTGCACGTCCCTGCGTGAGTGATGGATAGTTTAATGGCTACAGGTCACACACAAGCTGAAAACGTCACAGGCCCCTCAATTTGCCCTTCAGTAGAAAAGCAGGGCTGCCAGGAGAGCAGGGTCAGTTTGCTCTGCTCTTTTGCACTTGCTTGGCCTGCTACGCTATTAAATTTGGTGCCAGGTTTGCTTAAGTGATACACCTATTTAGTAGACACGGTTCCTGGCTTGTTCCTGTTAGCTTTAGAAGCTGGTCTGGCAAATACACCCTTGGGAGTTGCATTTCAATCGATAAACTAGGATTTAGATGGGGCCTTCTGCACGTTCATTGCCTCGGGGGTGGGGGGTCCGAAACGGACCCTGCGAGGGACTGAACGAGTTCATCTCTCAAACGCTGTGGTGGGGCAAGTTCTGCCTGACGACGAGCTCCCTCCGCATGACAAGGAGCTCGGCCTGGCGCGGAGCCCCGGGCGGGGAGGAGCCGCTCGGCCGGGACCGGCGCCGGGAGGGGAGGGAGCGCGGGGGCCGCGCCGGTCCCGGCCGCTGGGCGCCGCGGGGCACCTCGTCGCGCTGGGAAGGGGGAGTTGCTCCCCAAGGGAGCGCCAGCCCGAAGGCTCGCAAACCGCTCGTGACACCTAATTAGCCTAATAAGTGCGAGTGTCCGCGCGGAGGAGGGGCGAGGGTGATGCGCAACCTGAAGCCCCAGCTATGCAAACCCACCGGACCCGCAGAACCTCGGCTGACTGGACCGGCGCTGGACTCGAGACTCAGGAGGGTGAAATCTTTCTCCCTCTCTTTCTCCCTTGCTTCCTCTTTCTCCTTCCTCTTCCATAATCCCTGCACCTCATCCCTTTAGACATAAACCATTGACCGAGTCTGGGACGAGGGGCAGATCCAGCCGCCCCCCGGCTCCTCTCTGAGAGGGAGGCTAGAAAGCGAGGGGGTCCGCTCCCAGCCTCCTGACCCAGCGGGACGGATCTCCTTGTTGTCTCCCCTGACCTGATTCCCAAATAAGCAAGGCCTGGAGTAGGTGTTTGGTGATGTAGGGCTAGCGCGTTACACAGTTTACTGACGTAATTTCATGGCAATTCTCCTAAGCATGTCAGTTCTTGTTGCGAGCAAATAAAAGTTGAGTTTTGTGAGTTAAAGGATCCCTGGTGTCGTTTCACCTTAGTCCTGACCTGGGAATCAGCAAACCTGAGTCATCGTCCTGAGACATTAGGATGTGACAGACCCTCAAAGGCTGCTGGATGTCTCAAATTCTCTCCTTCTTTACAAGGTTTAATGGCAGATGGAGGAACAGTCAGTCATTTTTCCTTTTAAGGCAAAACCCCCTCCATGTGTAAGTCACACCATAGACTGTCCCACAACGGTTCTGAATCCTCAGTGGAGAAACGTTTTTGCATCAGAGTGTCTAGAAGAAAAAAGAAGTATTTTTTTAAAGCATCAATTTGAGGAAGGTAACAAAGGAGAAGAGAGAAAGTTTTCTATGAAGTTAACTCTCACTAGTAAAGTGACAAGACACTTAGAGACTACGCTTTCTTTCTTACAGCCATGGCTGAGGCCATTGCATGCCAAAAACGCAGGGGTATGCATGGCTGAAGTTTATCAGCCATAGCAATGCTCACAGTTCTGGGCTTTCCCAGCTAGCCACAAAATGTCACAAAACCTGCATTTCCCTTTTTCTGCAAGTCCTATTGCCCAAGAAGTTGGTAGACCCCAAGTATTTTATTAAATTATAATTTAATTGGCTCAGTTTCCTATTTAACTCTTTCTTCAAAATTTTGAAAAGGAGTTGGTTGCATTTCCCACATGCAGAAACAAAATAAATGGCTGTTGGGAAAAAGGAAAGTGGCCAACCTGAGTCAGAAAATCTGTGCAGATAGAGACACAGTCAGAAAATCTGTGCAGATAGAGACACAGATCTTGGTTTTGAACCTCAGCTTTGCTGGGTCTTCCCTACACCCCAGAAATTTCTGAAAAATATGATTCATGAGTCCAGCCAATGTTTAACCTCATTCATTTGGCCATGGATGACATTTTTTCATCTTCTCAAGGAAGATGAATTCATATTTCAAACACATTATGGTGTTCACAATCTGCTCATGGAAAAAATAATGAGAAAGGTACTGAAATTATTACTCTAAAGCAGCTTTCAAAATATACCAAGCTTCCACAATAAAATTTAAAATGTTGATAGTCCAACCTATCCAATACATCACTGGGTTCATCACAGTGCTTCTATCTGTGTACATGCGCATTAAGCACATTACTGGTGTCACTGATAAAATTATTATTTTCTGCATTTCAGTTTTATTACTTTGCTCTTTCAAACAGCTGCGTATACACCAGGATCTGGTGATCCTGCTTGACTTTGCAAGCCCTAAAAGCCATGCTTGAAGGATGCCTTCACCAAGATCAGATTTGCAATATAAATGTTTGCAAATTCCTTTAGTTCTACTGTTCAAAGGGTAAACTCCTCCACCACCTCTGTAGCTCTTACCAACGTTCAATGGTAAACTACATAAACTGCTGCCATCTTGTGTTTAGAGACAAATCAAACATGCTGAAGTTTTTTAAAATCTGGATTTCAAAAGACAAAAGTAAGATCTATGTTGTCAGCATGTTAAGTTGAAAAATGAATTGAACGAGTTATGGAAAAGTTGTAGCTTCTCTTAATAATTTAGTTTCTAAATCTCAGCTGTTGAAGAATAGGTTTAGAATGGTCTATTTTGTGCAAGATGTATTTTGTATATATCAAATTAACAAGTAAGGCTGTAATCAGAATGGCACACAGCTGGCATTCATAGTGTAAGGACACCCTGGAACAATTAGGCCTTGATGTTTTGAGGATGCTTTGTGTGCACTGCCAACTTGGCAAGAATACTCAAAGTCTGTCAGAGAGAAAAGAAACGTTCTTGAGATAACAAGCAGGATAATTGGACCTAAGAAATGTAGGATGCGACTGATAAAAAGAAACATCCTGCTCCAGAAGGTGCCAAAGGCTGGATGATTGCCAAAGAAGCATAAACTGGGGTGAAGGTAAAGGTGGCAAGGGGAGACAGCAATCTCCAACTCCATTCCAGGCTGGAAGAACTTACCCCCTCCCCCCCACCTGCAAGTAGCATGCATGCTAATCTACATAGCAAGGGAGGCTAATTTGAATAGAACTGGCCTATAGTAGATGAGATGGTGACTACTAACCAATGAATGTAAATGTAGGTGGGTTTTTACTAATCATGTAACAGAATACATTGTTTTTCTTTGGTGTGCTGTGCTAGCTTTGTGGAATTACCACCTAGCACCCATCTTTGTGCAAATATGAAATAAATGTCCTGAGTGTGTGATTATTGGTTTGTTGCACACCGGGAAATGAATCTGTTTTTCGGACAACAATCTTTAGAGAAAGTGCTGAACCCGCCACCTGTTGCAGTCAGGTTCAAGGGACCTTACTATTTCCCCAAGCTGATCTGGCATCTGTGTAACCTACTGCAACCACTCAGTCCTTGGTGTGAGAGGTCACCACGCCAAATTAAAAAAAGCAACAGCAGAACAAGCAGAGATTACCTGCATACCAAAAATGCTCTTTAGGTAAGAAACTGTATTAATGCTTCAGCGTTCAAAGAACACATAAGACATGTTAAAAACTACCACTGTTACAACTGAAAGCTTGCATATTCCTCTTATGAAAAAGCATGGTTGCTTTGCTATTTGTAAACAGCAACTAGAAATACTTATTTTGACTAAGTGCTATTGTTTGGGTTTTGTGAGAAATAAACCCACATAAATTTTAAAGTGTTTTATTCGGGGACAAAGTCAGTGGAGCAAAGTACAGCGCTGGGTGCAAAGCACACCATCAGGCCTTAATTGTGCAGGTTAAGTACATGTTCTGCATACATATTCACTAGATGTTAGATACATATTCGTTAGTTTTCCAGGGAAACTATCAGCATATACAAATGTCCTTTACACAAGCGCATTAAAGGTCTCTGGTGGTCTTCAGGAGTCTTCTGGTGGTCTTCTATAGTCTTCCTCACTTGTCCACTGTTTGAACCCTCTCGGATGATTCTGCGCAGTGGGATCTTCTGCACACTTTGATACATCTTATCTTAAAGAAAATGCTCGTTAGCGCTTGCATTATCTATGGCTACACTTTGACGTGATCCATATGGATACTCCTAAGCCAAGTTATCTAAAAAAAACCTGGAGTCCTTGCCTCCCTCAAAAATTGCAAGGCCATCCCAAAAGCAATTTTCTTTAGTACCTCATATCAATCACTCACCAGGCTAACGACACTGTTGGCTTACCTAATCACAAGACTCAGTCATACATCTAACTTTCAACACACAATTTAGCAATACTATGCCTGCCTAATTTTAGCGATAGCTACAGCTGTAGCTCAACCCAATTACTTCTAATATTTGTTCAATTTCTTCTATTTTTTTTTAGCAAAAGCAAGCAAAAGCAAAAATCCTATCATTATTTATCACAGTTTTTTTTTTAATTTCTCTATGTAAGTCATATTAAAATCATGGTCACGTGAAATACTACTTTGGAAATGCTTTATTGTAGTCTATCAGTATCACAGTTTATCTGAACATTATTGTTAACCTAGGTTCAGTAAATCAGTGTGACTGAGGCAAACGAGGTGACCTTGGGGATTCACTCTCCTTTTCTTCCTGCATTATGAGATCCAGCTCAATATGGAGAATAAGAACGGCCAGACGAGGCCTGACCAGAGGCCCAGCTCCCTCAGGAACACGGGCGCTGGGCTGGAGCCGTGCAGGGAGGTTTAGCAAGGCCCCGCACAAGGGTGACCTCAAAACCTGCAAAGCCTGAGGGACTGATTGTGCCTACTTTTTGTTCATGAGAGGGTGGAACGTGCTGGTTCCGCAACAATCTGAACCTCTTCCGTTTACATGAGAGTTTTAAGCTGGGGAGCTGGGCCTGGGCACAGGGATGTTACAGTATCTGAGGATCCCCGTGCCGCTCCCAGCCACCCTCACGTTTCGTGTCGCTGCTCTATTACAACCCTGGCCGTCATTCCCAAAGGAACATGGTCGGCTCAGGGCCCATGCTTTCACAAATGTAGCCAGGAGTCCTTCGGCAGTGTGCATCACTTCACGTTTATACGAGTTTTATTTCATCTGTTGTTTTATCGACCAGTTTCTCGGTGTCATCCGACCCCTGCCGCCTTCTCCCGCCTCTGCCCCCACCAGACTGCCATTTCACCCCCTCGCCCAGACCGCTCGGGAGCGAGCACACCATCTCCTCCCGCTCCGACCCCTGCCTCCTCCCCGACAGCCTTCGCCCCCCGCTCCCCTCTCCCCGCCCGGCGGCTCCTCCTCGCCGCGGCCCGCCTCAGCCCGCCCCCGCCGCGGCAGCCACTGGCGGCCGGTCTGGCGCGCACACCCTCCGTCCCGCCGGCCTCCGCGCTCACCAACATGGCGCTGGTGCTGGCGGCGGAGCGGGGCAGCTGCTGCCTCTGGGCGCTGCGGCGTCAGTGAGTGCAGGGCGGGGGGTGGTGGCAGACGGTTCGCCGGGCCCCGCGGCCCCTCGGGGGCGGCGGGCGCTGCCTCTGCCCTCCCCACACCCCCCCCGTCCTCGCTTTGCCCCGGGGGTGTCCGACTCGCCCCTCGCTTCCTTCTCCTCTTGCCGCTGGGGCGGCGGGCTCCGTGGCGGCCGTTAACGGGGGCTGACGGGGCGGTGGCGGCAGGGATGGCGCCCGGGAGGGAGCCGCGGCGGCTGTCGGGCCTGGCGCGGGGTGTGTGTGTGTGTGTGTGTGGGCTTCCTACAGCCGAGCCTGGAGCCGGGCTGCCCCAGGGAGGGCGGGGGAAGGGGCTTTACGCCTTGGGAGGAGCGAGGGAGCTGGGCCGGTGCCGAGGATGGCGCCTGTGTGTGTGTGTGGGGGGGTGGGGGGTGGGGGGTGGTGTGCCGGTACCCCGAGCTCCTCTGTGGAAGGAAAGAGCAAAAAGACCCACCTGGGCTTTCAAGCCCTGTTTTAGCAGCTGGTACAGGTTCCACGAACGTAAAATTGTTATTTTCATGTGTTATGTGCCCTGGGTGCTCGGGGTTTGATAACAGTCGCTGACTACCCGCAGTAGCCACCACTCCGCTGCCTGTAATCCTGTGGAGAAGCAATTAGTGACTATGACAGCTGTTTATCAGAAGTTTAGGAAATGCACTAATTTCCTCTTTAGTTACTGAAACTGAGCATGTGGTTGTGTGGTGTCAAGGATGTCTTGTATCTCTCGTTTAAGAATTGCTGGACTTGATCCAAGATTCCAAAGTTGATTTGTATGTTAATTAAAACACTTCTGAGAGTTTACAGTTTCTTACAGCCACTTAGCCTTCGCTGTCTGATTTCTCCACTGTTAGTCATCTGAGGTTTAACTTTTTATTTCTGAAATTCTTCATAGGGCTTCTTTTTTTTGCTGTCTTTAACGTTTTTCTCTCTTGCACCTTTTGTCTATACAAACAACTCCCATTTCCTTTTTAAACTTAATCTGGTTTATGGTTGTTCATGTCTTCTTTCCCAAATACTTCGAGTTGCCTTCTCTGTAATAAATGCCCGGTGTTAGCTGTTCTGTCCACTGAAAGAGTTGTTTGAGGTTTTTTTAAACAAATATATTGACTGTTTCAGTTTGAATGCTGCTAAAAAAGCAAGGGGATAATTTCTGTTGTGTTTAAATGAAAACACTTGAGAGATCTGGTGAAGCTTGTAAAACCTTCCTTGTTGTACTTGAAGATGTTCTGTGTAAATAGTTGTATCAAAAGCTTCAGAGCGGTTCTTAGTGCTGTCCTCTCACCTGAAAATAAAAGGAGCTCAGTTGCCACTTTTGCATATACTTTTGTAACAGTTTTGTGTGTTTATAATTGTACAGGCGATGGAACCAAGTACAAAGATTTGTGAAATGGGCCTCAACGATAGGTATGAAATTTAACTTCTTTAGCTACTAGGTTTAATTGCTTGTGTTATGGGGATGGTTTTACAATTAGTTTTAGACCATTAGTTGCTAAAACCCTGGAGTTTCTTTTTAATAAATATTGCATATTTGTATAGTTTTTGAGAACAGTACTCTGTAGATGACCTAACAGAAATCACCTTTAATGTGCAAACAACATTTTGAATAATTTTATCTGTCATATTTAGGTATACTCAACTTAATGAAAACTATTTTTGTGATGTTTTCCTCTGAGTCCTTTTCTGATATAAATGTTGCAAAGTCTGTGGGAATTGTTCTTAGGCATAATGGTATTTAAAAAATATGTGAATGAAAGTGAAAAGTATTTAGCAAGATGAGTTATGTTGTCTAAAAAGATATGTTTTAGAGTTCAGAGATATATTTTCATTTTATTAGCTAGTTTTAAGCTATTTAGTTTTGCCTGTGAGTTCTCTGGCTGTGCTGGCCTTGTATTTCTATCATGTTTTAACTGCTGTCATGAGGCTTAATAGAAGCTTGTATGTCGCTGTTTAAAACAAAACCAAAAACAAAACATAAACCAAACAACCCAACAAAAAAACTTTATACTTTGTTATTTCTTTGCGACTGTGTATCAGTGGGGAATAGTGCTCTTCAAACAAATGTGAATCGCTTCTGGGGGGGTGAGAGGGGGGGGGATGACACAGCTGTTAATTGTTTTCTAGCTAGTCCAGAAAGTACACAGTAAAAATATAAGCATCATCTTTTATGTTCAAGTGTTGTTTTAGGGTTAGAATATATTTCTTGGATTCTAAAAAGAAAAAAAAGACCTAAGCTAAACATACTTCTGCATAGGGACTCTAAGGAAAAAATTCCAAGACTAGCATGGAAATGCTTTTGGATGAAGCATGTGTTTTTTCATTATTGGAAGAAATGCATAAACACTATAAATGATGAAAAAGAAGAAATCTGAATTTAAGATTGCTTTATTTCGAGGAACATTTTTAGGCATATCTTCTTTTAGAAATTGCTTACTGTGCTTCATGCTTTTAAACAGGTGGTCACAACATAGGGAAGATTCTTATCGCAAACCGAGGAGAAATTGCATGCAGAGTGATGCGAACAGCAAAGAAAATGGGTGTGAAGTCTGTAGCAGTTTATAGTGAAGCAGACAGAAATTCCATGCATGTAGCAATGGTGAAGTATATTCATTAAGTTTGTGATTAATGTTCATTCACAGCAGTGTTTCTCATTAATAAGTTCAATGTGAAGGTAGATGTGTGTGCTAATGCAGTTGATTTTCACCTCTGTAGAGTTACTTCCAGGTTTTCCTTGAATCAATGAAAAGTTTGCCTAGTCTCTGTCTCAGCACCTGACAATTTTTCAGAAAGTGCCTTAAAGTTTGGTGCTCTAACTCCAGAGTAGCCACTGGGGCTTAGAGAATGGACTATGATTTTGGGAAGAAAGTCAGAATTTGTTTCACCCACTTGAGTCTCTCCATGAAGAGAGGCAGTAATTTAAACTGTTGCATGCTAGCAGTCTGATAAACAATACAGTTAGCTCAGAAATTCAGTTAAAATTGCTTTTTATTATCTGATAGTCTGTGTTATATGTAATTTTGCTGTAACAGGCAGATGAAGCATATTGCATTGGTCCAGCACCCTCACAGCAGAGTTACTTGGCCATGGAAAAAATAATGCAGGTGGCCAAGGTCTCAGCAGCACAGGTAAGTAAATCATGACCTTAAATCTTCTGTTACTTCCATGTTCTTTATTTTTACCCATGGTGTTTCCATCTTGTGTTTCCTTAGCACTCTACTGAAGTTCCAGGGTTTTCTAAGCTAAACTGATATAAAAATAGGCTGGTAACATTATTCTATTTTAGGCTATTCATCCAGGTTATGGTTTCCTCTCAGAAAACACAGAGTTTGCAGAGTTGTGCAAGCAAGAGGGAATCATCTTCATAGGTCCGCCTTCATCTGCTATCAGAGATATGGGTATTAAGAGGTATCTATTTCTGATTTGTTCCTTGGTTATGCAGTTTACAGTTTGGCAAAGCTAATTTTGTTAACAAGTGACCAGTTGCTCCATAATTGCTTTCTTGTGTCAGTTTTCATTGTCTTATATTTTTATGGCTTTCTTCAAAGGAGTAAGCTCCAGGTTTATAGATGTGGGATTCCTGTAGACATAGAAACAATCAGGATTGTGCAGTTATTAGGATTTTGGTAATTAAATATCTAACTGATTCTAGTTTTCCAGAATTGGGGCATTACAGCATTATATAGGTAACGGTTCAGCAGTCAGATTGGATGTCTTGTATATTGGTCAAAAGAACAGTGGAAAAGAAACACCATATCATTGGAGGTTATTGTGGCTCACATAGAATGGAGTGTTAAGTTTTGTTCATCAGAGGATCTTATTCTTAGTTACTTAGATCAAAGAAATGTTTCCAGGGTATGAAGTATAAATCAAGAATAAGGAAATAAGGTTATTACTAACACATGAACTGTGTAAGATTAATTTCAGATAATTAATTTTTTATCACTTCCTAATGTGAGAGTAAATTATCTCTGTAATTTAACTAGTTTTGCATGCATGTTTGAAGTTAACAGTTGTTATGCTTTAGTGTTTTATGTGTGGTGTGAATCCAGACTGTAGTTTTGGCAGGATATAGTGTTGTAATTTGAAAATGTTAGGTTTTGATCTCTGTAATGTGGGTCAAAAGATAGGAAAGAATAGTAAGCCTGAAACTGACTCTGACTACTGCTTTTATGTGGAGGGCTTGGAGAGAAAAATCCTTACTTGAAGCATTTGAATAATTACAATCCAATTGTATGTAACCCTCTGAAGTAAGTAGTCCTGTTCAGGTCAGTGGAACTACTTTTTTGTGGAGAATTAACATTGGGAACATATACACGTTTGGAGCTAAAACTATTATTATCATTCTAAACACAAAACTACTCTTGTCAAAGCACTTCTAAAGCTATAATGTCGGCTGCTGGCGTTCCTGTTGTGGAAGGTTATCATGGAGAAGATCAATCAGATGAGTGTCTAAAGGAACATGCCAAGAGAATAGGATATCCAGTAATGATTAAAGCTGTTCGTGGAGGTGGAGGAAAGGTAAAGGAACTAACCTGTTCATCACATGGTATAAAGTTGTCATGTCTCGGTATCTGTAACTGAATATTCTAAAAGAAATCTGAAACCAAAATTGGAAAACTACTTTTTGCTAGAATTTACTATTAACGTCCAATCTAGCACTGTGAAATCTCATTTCCTTCTGTTGTGCAGTCAAGCACAAGGTAAGTAGCTGGTAAATATTGGAAGAGTTTTATTTATGTCAGTTGATGTCCAGTTACTCATATAAGCAGAAAAGATGTCCAATCGATATGTTTGAGTGAAATTAGGTGACTTTGAATTGTTACTTTGTGATAGCTTGTGTGACTGTTTTTGCTAGCAGTTTTAAATGTTGCATAAGAAGTGATTAGAAATATCACTTAATACCACTTGGTGTCTAGACACTTTTTAATGTATGGTGAATTGCCTGCCTAAACCTGATTTTACTCTTGAAATAAATTTCTATAAAAATGACATGGTTGAGAATGCTAATTATTTCCAAAATAGCTATATTTGTTTTGTAATGAAATCAGTTTTTCTCTGTGAACCATGGAAAATTTCTGTGATATTTAAGAGTAAAATTCAGTTCTGTACTCATCCATGTCAATGGAATGATAATATCTGTTTTTCATGATTCTTGTGGGACTTAGTAGGATTATATTCCTGGAAGTTGATACACAATTTTGCTGAAGTTTAAGAAAGAAGGGAAAAGTGTTATCATTAAGCTCGTTTTCTTGCTGTTTGTGTGCAACAAGGATTTTTAATGTGTACCATATATTTGGACATTTAGATATGCTTTTTTTCCTGTATGTTAGGGCATGAGAATTGCTCACTCAGAAAAGGAATTTCTGGACCAACTAGAATCGGCTAGGAGAGAAGCAAAGAAGTCTTTCAATGATGATGCAATGCTGATCGAGAAATTTGTAGATAATCCAAGGTGAGAAATAGATGTTTTAATATAAACACTTTAATGTTTATTTTACTGTTAAGTAAACATAACTGTTTTAGTAGTAGGATGAAAATTGGTCCTGTGTGTTTTATTTGCACTATGGCAGGTGTTAATTTAGTAAAAATTGTTTATGATGTATTGAATTTCTTGCAGTGACTTTGTTTTGAATGATAAGAATTAAAATACCTCTGTTAGGGAAAAAAAAAATCACTTTGTAATACTTAAACTACAGACATGATTCAAGCTGTCATGGTGTTTCTGATACCCTCAGGTATCCTAAAGTAGTTATTTAATCTTTCTCTATTTTGATATTTAAGACAGAAGTGATAGTCTTTAGTTCATTCCTGATCTGTGAAACTGAGCTAATATTTTTTTTTATAAAGAACTTCTCACAGAAGTCTATTTGATACTCTTGTACTTTACAGCTGTTTTTCTTGAAGCATCATTATAAAGAAGGCATTTATTCTAAAGAAACGGAGGGTCTGCTTATGCTGTTAGATGGGCATAAGAAAAATCTAATTCCTGGGGAATTTCTTTTGCCAGCATCAGAGGATTATCAGAATGGTGACAGATTTTTGTTAGTTTTATACCTAGAATGAAGTTCTGCCACCTCATAGTTGTCCTCTGAAATGGTGTGTTGAAATAAACAATGTTATTCCTGAGCCAGGGCTGCTGCCTCTTGTGAATTGCTCCACAGTAAATTATGAGGGAAATCTTCATTATCAAATAATAGTGAAGTGTTTTTATTATAATGAAATAACTAATAGATGTAGCAGCTGTTAGATATGTGTCTTGTTTATCCTACGACCTATGAGGTTTCACTGTAGTAGTTGGTATTTAGAATCCTGTTTCATTTAGGAGATTGAGGAAGTCTAAACCAGCTGAAATCCTGCATAATAGCAGCCTCATTTCTACATTTTTGGCTATTTGAGGGCAGACACTTAAACCTGTAAGAAGTCTTACTGAAGTCTACAGGACTGTGTACAAGTTCGAGGTCTGTTTGGATGAAGTCAAGTTGCAGGATTGGGGCTTTATTGAAATATCTGAAAACATTTATTGTTATGGAACAGGCATGTTGAAGTCCAAGTATTTGGTGACCAGCATGGCAATGCAGTGTATTTATTTGAAAGAGACTGTAGTGTGCAAAGAAGACATCAGAAGATCATTGAAGAGGCACCAGGGGTGAGCAGAAAGTTCTTAGAATATTTTGTTTGTGAACTGACATATTTTTAAAGTAATTGCTAACCCCCATTGAATTTATTTAGTGGGTAGTAACTTATTTGTAATTCTCAGTACCTGTTTTAATTTTGCTGCAGAAAATGTTCTAATTGGAAGAATTACTTTCTTTAGGAAAATTATTCTCAGGGAAAAATTATGTAGATTTCCAGTATAATATTGATAAGGATTTCAGTACAGTTGCTATATACCGCAAGATATTCATGCATAGTAGGTATAATATCACCAAAATTCACAATAATTTATAATCTTTTGTATTATTATTTACAGCCAGGAATTAATTCAGAAGTTCGAAGGAGACTTGGAGAAGCTGCTGTCAAAGCAGCTAAAGCAGTGAATTATGTGGGAGCAGGTAAGTCTGTAGAGGTATGACTGCTCCAGAGGTATGCTTTTAACTTAATAATAGTTTAAGTCCTAAGGCAAATGGCATCTGATTGTTTTAGAGTATGACACACAACCCCCAGTTTTTTTGAGGTTTAAGCAAGTAATCACATGGTTAATTCTGATGTAATTACAAATCTAAATTGGCGTACCTGGACTGAGCTCAAGACCAGTGGCAGCTGAAGAATAGGAAGAAAAAAATTTCAGAGCCGATAATTCAATCAACTAGATTGTTGTTGGAAAGTGAGTATTATGAATGTAAGTTTGAGCAGAGCAAGGGAAAAATAATTTCTCTTTCAGCATACAAAGAATACTTTATATTCAAACAGTAAAGCCTTTAAAAGAAAAACACAACTTACTGTCTGTAAAGTCCACGCTATTTCCCAGATCAAAAGTAACCTGATAAAAATATTTGTGATTTTTTTTTTCTCATTGCTTTCTTTGGATACTTAATTGTAAAAAATAATTACATGCCCTGTACATACACCAAATGCTTTAAGGAGTCCTGATGCACTTTTTACAGCTCTAACGAAATGCAGCTCTTGCTGTGGAGGAGAATGGCTGCTAAACAGCACGAGATATGTAAATGTGCAAGGAAACAACCTTTCTGTTTACAGACCACAATTGTGTGACTCTTTAAGATAATTCATGTAGAGTTTAATGAAATTCAATGTATCTGATTTAGAAATAATAGTCTTGTCTTGGCATAAATGAATTAAATGTCTTAGGTGTCCATTCTGAAAAAGTCTTGTTTTGGTGAAGTGCCCTTTTACTAAATACTTCAGGAACAGTGGAATTTATTATGGACTCCCAACATAATTTTTACTTCATGGAGATGAATACCAGACTGCAAGTAGAGCATCCAGTTACAGAGATGATCACTAGAACAGACTTGGTGGAATGGCAACTTAGGGTAAGTGTTAATTGATTTTTGCATGCGAGTTCCTCTTGTCTGGTGAATAGTGCTCTTCAATATTGCCTGTGAGAGACCAGATAGGTTTTCAGATCCTCATCTCCTATTCAGCTAATAAAGTAGAGTTTCCTTTGCTCCAGAGGAACATCTCGTATTAGTGTATTTGATTGTAGAGCATTGTGTAGGTGCTCTGAATTCCAACAAACTAGTCTTCTAGTTGTGTAGAGAAAAAAACATTTTTAAAAGTCTATTTAGAGAGGTTATAGAGAATGTGGAAAGTAGGAGGAGTAGGGTCCTGATCTTTCCCTTGCCATGCTGAAATTTTTTTAACACTCTAGTTCAAATGTATCTCTGGCCTGAAAATCATTCTTGGATCAGGCTGTAGGAGGAAAGCTTCATAAAAATGGCTGGTATTATACTAGTGTAGTCACATTCTAAAATAAATATATAGTTGTGTGGACTGGAAATAGGCTATTTCCTCACACACCCAAATTGCAGAGATTACTCACACGTTTGAATGATAACAGGAAGTTCTGGACCTTAGGGAACTGGAAATTAAAAACAATTCCGGTTAGTTAAATCCAGAAGTGAGGACAGCAGCCCACATTGAGCTTAAGTAGATAGAGTGGGGCTGTGTTTAGTGTAACCAGAAAGAAAACTAAAATGTCAAATGCTGATACAGAAAGGAGAAACCTTTGGCTTTCTGATCTGAGAATGGAAATTGAGCATTGAGAGCTGAGTTGGAGCAGGGATCAAACAATACTGGAAGAATGAGATAAGATGGAACGGTTCAGTGGCCTTGGCATGTGGCTTAATGAGTCAATAGATAAAAATGTTCCAGTTTAAAAAACTCCAGATAAAACCCCAGTTCTTGGAGAGATTATTTTTGTGAATCTGTATAGTACTACTCTTTCTTTGAAGACTAAGTTATGTTCTGCTGTCTCTGCTGAAATCCATAGTTCGGTGGCAGAAGGCAGAATATGGAAAAGCTGGATGCTTCGGAATAAGATGAAATGTTGCTGGAAATTTTTTAACAGGAACTTGTAGTTTCCCATGTAGATGGAAATTATGTAGCTTCCTGGTAAAGGGTCTCCTCTGTGCTTAACTGCAGCAGGCTTCTTACTATTTTTATTCCTAAAAGGCTTGTTTTTTCAGTCTCAAACTGGTGTGTTGCTGGTGTTTTTTGGTATTCCTGTATTTGTAATGGGAATTACTTTGAGTAATAAAATAATGTTTCCTTCCCTGTTAAACGTTCTTAAATTGTTAGAAATTCTCCTGGAGAAAAATTCGCTTAAATGCACAGGTCCCACAGTATATGGAAGAACACAGTATATGGAAGAATCAACAGCATATGTCAGTAGTACTGTAGCAGGCTGGTAGTAATCCATTTTATCATCTGCTTTTGGAGCAATTTTTCTCTAATAAAATATTGTGTTAGTATCGTGGTTGAACCCCAACCAGCAACTAAGCACCATACAGCCACTCACTGGCTTCCCCCCCACCCAGTCGTATGGGGGAGGAAATTGGGAGAAGAACTAAAACTTGTGGGTTGAGATAAGAATGGTTTAGTAGAACAGAAAAGAAGAATCGAATAATGATAACACTAATAAAATGACAACAGTAATAATAAAAGGATTGGAATATACAAATGATGCACAATGCAATTGCTCACCA
>JANZLQ010000089.1:32838093-32859054 GCA_026212715.1 Elanus axillaris
AGAAGCTGAAAAATCCTTGACTTTAGTCTAAACATTACTTAGCAGCAACTGAAACCATCAGAGTGTTATCAACATTCCTCTCATACCTAACTCAAAAACATAGCACTGTACCAGCTACTAGGAAGACAATTAACTCTATCTCAGCTGAAACCAGGATAGTTAATTGGCCAGGCTTTAACTTAATTTAATTATTTTTGATATCACCAGTAGAAAAAAAATTAGACTGTTTTTCCATTATGTGTTAGCTGTGTGAAATATTAGGAGGTCAGTTTACACAATAATAATTCAAAATCCTTTGGTGACTCCCAGAGAAAAGGAAGGAGTAACTTTGGAATTAGCCTTTTATGACCTACCACTTGTTTTCTCCTTGTGCTATTTTAATATGCTTTCTAGTTGTTCATGTTTAGAAGAAAGATTAATATTTCATACATTGGCACTACAGAATATTGATCCTGCATTAAAGAAAGAACCCTATTGTTTTCAGGTTGCAGCAGGAGAGAAGATTCCCTTAATGCAGGAAGAGATTCTGCTCCAGGGCCATGCATTTGAAGCTAGAATATATGCTGAAGACCCTGATAATAACTTTATGCCAGGGGCTGGGCCATTGCTGCACTTATCCACCCCACCACCTGATAGTTTCACCAGGATAGAAACTGGAGTCAGACAAGGTAAAACTGAAGGCAGTAGCGTAACCAGAAATATTTAACATCAAAAGCTTTTCTTTGTAAGCATTTATCTCTTGGCTTAAATAAGTTTGTCTGACAGTTTTGTTATAAAGACAAATCTTTACAGAATTATTCTTCCTTGTGATTGGCGATGTACTTTTGGTCAATCACTGAATATTTTATTTACCTCTTTATTTACCTGTATCCAAATTGTTGTCCATTGGATCATGCTGATTATATTCTCATCACAATTTATCAATCCTGCATTCTGATTGCAACAAAGAGAACTGAATTTGAGTAATGTTACTTCTATGAAAGTCTGTACTGAACTTGTCCTTGGAATTGAAATGCCAGGTCACATCATTAAAGATTCATGTTCTTTAAGAACATAGAGAAATGTGGCCATCAATTGTGTAAGAGTTTAATGCCATGTGGTGTGCAGTACTGTGCATTACCAAATTTGAGAAATACTGGCTTAGTGTTACAGCATTTTTTTTAATATATTTTAGGTGATGAGGTTTCTGTTCATTATGATCCAATGATTGCAAAGCTAGTTGTTTGGGCTGAGGATCGTCAAGCAGCACTGAGAAAGTTGCGATACAGTTTGCATCAATATAATGTAAGTAGAAGGAACCCAGTGTGTTTTCAGATCTTGAGCTGACTTTGTGAACAACTTGAGCTAACAAAATATGGATAAAATACTATAGTAAAACAAAAGTGGTTTCTAAAAGGGAGCTGGCATTGCCACTACCATTTCAGATTCATTATTTGTTTGCAGAAGCTTTATTTTTTCCTAATTTGCAAACTTTTTTCATTGGTGGAGTGAGTAGAGATAAGTGTAAAGTCCAGTTTTACACAGAGATTTTTCTTAAGTTTGTGCTATCTTCAATTGGATGTTGCAGCTAGGACTTTGTATAAGAGTAAGGCTAAACAACACCATTTTCAATTGTAGTGTGAGCTTTCTCAAACTTAAAAGGAATTTGTTGGTGGAATTTGTGTCAGACAATGTTTGCTTGTGATTTCTAATTTATAAAAACAATTAAATTTTTAAACTACACATGTGGTAAACAAATATAGAGAATTTTTAATGCTGTCAGTTCTTTTTAAGAAATGGTCCCTTTTTCCCCTATAAAAACTACAGGTGTTTTATCTATTTTCAAAAGCGGAACTCGGAGGTTTGACTTGAGGTGAGACTGAATATTATTTGCGCAGAATTAATTTACACTTTTAAATCAACAACATAAAGATGATTGAGGTACTGAAAATGTTTTGTCCACTATTATTTTGCTAAAAATGAAGATTATGGCAAGTGAAAGAGATAAAAGAATTCTCTTGAGTTTTTTCAGAATTTTCTTAGTTCTGTCAATCAATGTTGACAGTACAATATAGTTACCAGTTTCACTGTTTCTCTAAAATAATTGTTTGTATTTTCATGTTGTTTGCTTAGATATTTTGCAGTACAAGAAATGGATAATATCTAGTAAACTTATAAAAGTCACTGTTCCCATTTGTTACTATTAAAAGATGAAATACGGAATATCTGAAACTATTGTAACTCATTTTTAATAAGAGGTACTTTTCATATTAGGAATGCTCTTTTAAATACTCAGAGCATGATTTTCTGAAACAGTAATTTTTTTTTCCTAAATTACCTCCTATTACTATTGCTGGGAAACTTTCTTTGACTTCACAGTGGACAAACGTAATGTTCTGAAAACAAGAGTGCTCTTGAGAAAGCTACTTTTGTTTTTTTTTCTTATTAAAAGCAATGATTTCATTGGTAATAAATCAGACCAGTTGAATTAATTAAATTTTATTGATAACCTTTGTGTTTTGATGGTGCTTTCTGAAGAAAGATTCATCTGTCATCTATGCATAAGTTGAGCAGAAAGCTGTATATTCATTCCTAACTTCATTTCAGTTTGGCAATATGCTTCTTTTTTACAGATTGTAGGATTAAGCACCAACATTGATTTCTTACTGAGCCTGTCAGGACACCCACAGTTTGAGGCTGGAAATGTGCACACTAATTTCATTCCTCAACACCATGATGAACTATTTCCAACCAAAAAGGCAACCCCACATGAAGTTATGTGTCAGGCAGCTCTAGGACTCATACTGAAAGAGAAAATGCTAACAGATGCTTTTAGAGATCAGTCAGATGGTAAGGATCATTCTTCTTTTGTTTTATTTTACTTGTGACTGGATGAGACAGTTGCTGTGAGCTCCTGTGCAATTATTTAATTTGTGTGCTCCCTTTTTGCCTTGCTTTGTGCCTGCTCAGGGTTCTGCATTCTGGCATCTGTCAGACATTTGCACACAGAGCTAATTGTAACTTTTAAGGGACAGGTATTGAATATATCACCACTGTAATGTACAGACTGCTTCACACAGCACTTCAGGTAGGCACTATATGAAAGACCTTGGGATTCATAATCAGTGTCACTGTGTACTCTGTGCTCTTTACAGGCATAAATAGTGAGTATCTGTCACTATTATTCCTACAGCTGGCACAAGGTCTTCAGAGATAAAAATGACTCTGCTAGGATTGGGAGAGGCAGTAGAGTTTAATGGAATGAACAGGCCTCCAGGAACTGAACATTCTTGAGTTCTGACACTGTTAATGGCTATACCAGTGGGGCACATGATTGCTGTTAACAAAAACTTCATATTAATCCCATATATGCTGCCAACGACCTCATTAATTTTCTTTCCTCCTCCACTTTAACTCTTCTGGAAACATGGGAGAGTGGGATTGGAAAGATTCCCATACACTATTTATTGCCTTGCTTCAAGAGATGATGAACTAATCAGGCAATATCTGATAGCTGTATATCTGATCCATTCTCAGTGACACCAAGTAATAGAAACCCCCTCAATCTTCCCAGGCAATTTGCTGCCATGTTTGACTACTCTTACACTTGGAACCTTCACCTAAAGGTTAATCTGAATCTGCTGTGTTGCAGCTGAATTCCCATACTTTCTTGTCCTGTTCAAGGATGTGTTCATGGAGAACAGTCAACATCCTTCTTAGTAAGTGCTGTTGTTAGTGTCATGTTTTCTGTAGGTTACACAGCATCAGTTTATTCGGTGTTGAAGCTTCAGTGAGGGATTGTCACTATCTGTTACTGTAGTTCCCCAGTCTTTTATGTGCAATATAAATATATGATAGTAGTAGTAGTAGGACAGTGATTTTATGGTGTAAGTTCTCAGTATTGTGTGTTGCCAAAGTAGAATGAAAGTAACGTATCTGTATATTTTGTGTTTTAGATAAATTCTCACCATTTGCATCCAGCACTGGTAGAAGAATAAATATATGTTATACTAGAAAGCTGTCTCTGCTGGATGGGGAAAACAGTAAGTTAAAGTGTGTGGAAGGAGAGGAGATACTTACTGGATAAAATTATTTCAACTGGTGCTTGAAAATTTAGGCTAAGAAAGAGCAAATAGAAGCAGTATGTTTTATGCAATTTAAGCTGGGAATTCACAGAATTGCATGCTTAATCCACACTGTTAGATCTTGAGGAGATATAAACCAAATTCAAATGACACTACTAATGTTCATCATTCAAATGAATAAGGTTGAGGTTTTTAAAAGAGCTGAGTGCCATTGACTTTTTTTCTTCACTTTGGTGTGAAAGTGCTGAGCACTTTTTCCCATCAAAAACCTGTTTTCTGTCCAGCTAACTTAATACAGATTTCAGAGCATAACTTCAGATGTTCTTCTGTGAAAAACAAATTGTCTAGAATTTGGTATGAAATCTGCAGTGTGTACTAAGATAATCTGAAAATACTTTTCTTAGTATTGGTAGCGTTTTTTTTTAATCAAGAACGATAGACTAAACATTGTTTATATGTCATTATTTTCTAGACCCTATAGTTAAATCTACTGACATACGTTTTTTTTTTTATTGAACAGTTGTGGATGTAGCTGTAAGTTACAATCAAGAAGGGTCATACAAAATGCAGGTACAAGTCCATTTTTTTCAGATATTTTATTAAATAAAAGAAGAATCAGTTTCTTGTAGACTTCTCTTGGTATTAACTATTCCTAAATTTGCTTGGTAATTACTGATACAGCATTCTATTTTTGGTTTGCTTGCAGCTGTTGTTGTAGACTATTATTTTGGCCTGAAATTATCTTTGCTAGATGCTGGATTAGCATGGAAGAGCTACTAAAATGCTTCTGAAAATTAGGCTAAGAAAAGCATTTGTTTTTTCAGTATTTAAAGATCTTGCTCTTTATTTTCTTCTTTCTCACAATTCTCTTTCTAAAACATTGGAAGTTAGAATTAAATCTGCATTTAAAAAGACTTTTTTTCCACAGGACTTCTGCTTTTTCTGTGCATGAGATGGATCTCCTGTGGGATAAATAAAAGGTTTCTAGAGAACTATCTGTAAGATAACACTCTTTTTATTTTGAAGATGGAAATTGGAAAGTGATTACCAAATGAGATGAGGAATGATGAGGGTAGTAAATCTTCTGGTTAAATAATTAAATGATGCCCCATAGAATTGGCTTCTTTCTCCGTCTATGCTATAGATATCCTATGGAATACAACTGAAGGTGCTTTAAACATAGATATTTTTGTGTGTGCATGTGTGATTAGTATCCAGTTGTGTGGCTTATGGGGGTTGTGTTTTGCTGAGTATTGAACATCCTTCTTGCATCCCCTGGAGTCAAATGGGTTTTGTCTCTGATTTGGCACCCAGAATGACTGCATGCTTGAGAATGCAGTCTTTTTGTAGTTCAGCTTCTTGTTTCCAAAATTCAGAAAAGGGGAATTAATGAGAATAAGTCAGTATTTATGAACTGTTTAGACTGTACAGAGATGAGCATACTAGAAAAATAGTGAGAAAATTACTGTGCTTTCATGTGTATGACCACGCATTGGGTAACTTAAACCTTTGTTTCTACTATACAAATATTGAGATAACCTACATCTCTCAGGTAATACCCAGGTTATTTTGAGTGTATTGATTACATATGTAATGCAGGAGAGCTTTTACACTTTAGGCTTAACTCTTATAAGTAATGTCAGCAAAAAATAAAAAGTCTGGAGGGAATGTAGAGAGGAGACTTTTGGGGAGGGGAAGTGCAACTGGGGAGAATGTAGAATCCTAGGGAAGAAGGAAGAATGGGGGTTGAGATGGAAATGGAGAGAAGCTGGAGATAAGGGATGGAGAAGTAGAATCAGGAGCTGATTGAGGAGGACAGTGCCTCCTGGAGTGCTACAAAACCTGTCCTGAGGCCAATCTGCTACAGCAGGTTGCTGGGCCATGGAATTGGCAAGCACTCACAGTGCTGCCCAGGGTGTTGCCCTAATGTGTGCCCCTGCTCAGGATACTGATCAAGCAAATGATTTTTTTTCTCAGGGATCAGTATCAGATCAACAGTATCCTTTCAATACATGTTATAAGGTCTTAATTCAGTGGAAAAGTAGTATGCAGCTATATAAATGAAGACTGAATTTTATCTCTACTCATAACATCCTGAAAGACCAGCAAGTCTCTGATTCTTTGCTTAGTGATGTTAGACTTAGAACTAAAAATATCAGTTAAATGTAATGCTCTTGTGTTCATATTTTTACTGTCTTTGTATTCTGAAGTTGTGGCCGAGATGCAATTTCCATTGATGTAGATGAAAGGGTTACCTACAAATAAATGACCTTTCCATTTGGTCTTTCTTTTGCAGCTTTGGTGTCTAATTGACACTGTTCCCATTACTGTTTTCCTCTGCTCCTTTGTAGGCTTACTGAATATATTGTAGTTTTTATATTATAAGGTTCCAATACTGAGGAAGTTAACTGTCATTTGGAAAGCATTGTGGAATGTTATGATGTCAGCTGAATAGTATGGATTTTTCAGTTTGAAGAAAGTCAAGATGCTAGGATAAAAATACTGGATTATAGTAGTATCGCTAAACTGAATATTCTGGCTTTTTTTCCTGAGAAATAGTATATCTTTGTATTTTGCTGAGTGCTATGGCATAACTGATGATAAAAATTGTCCTGGGAGAGCATATTAGCTGATCTTCTGAGCTGATTGCAGTGGATACAGAATAGTCTGTTAAATGAAAAATAAAGGATACATAAGTTTTAAAATTATTTTTTGTTTTAATTCCAGAATTATCTATGAAGAATCACAGGTTATGAGTGTATATTTACAATTTTATTACCAGAGTAGGGTAATGAGAAATAAACCCAAATCTCAAAACACCTTCCCTCTACTTCTCTCTTCTTCACTGACCTTGGTGTCTGCAGAGTTGTTTCTCTTACATGTTCTCACTCTCTCTCCAGCTGCCATTTCTCTCTGTCCCACAACTTTTTTTTCCTTCTTAAAAATGTTATCATAGAGGCACTAGTACCATCGCTGATTGGCTCAGCCTTGGCCAGCGGTGGGTCCATCTTAGAGCCAGCTGGTATTGGCTCTGTTGGACACAGGGGAAACTTCCAGCAGCTTCTCACAGAAGCCACCCCTGTAACCCCCCCCACTACAAAAGCCGTGCCACACAAACCAAATACAACTCATATATTAGTACACTACAAATACTAACTTTTGCTTTATTGTTCATGAAAGGTTAGCCTTTTGTTCTTATAAAAACATTTAACTTTCAGATTCAAGATAAAACATTCCTGATTTCTGGAGAGATCTTCAATGAAGGTGATTCAGTTTACTTGAGGTCTTCAGTAAATGGAACTGTGTGTAAGTCCAAACTGGTCATTTTGGACAACACCATTTATCTCTTCTTTCCGGTAAAGTTCCTTTCTTTATTATCACAAGTATAAAATTTCAGAGTTTTATCCATGTAAATGAACAACATAAATTGCAAGAGAATGTGAAAGAGAATCATGATTTCAAGTTCTTATGTTGACCCATAATGCTTGTTTGATTTATAGCTATAATTACAACTTAGTTGCTTATGGTCAGTGAGTGAGAAAATTAATTACTTTTAGAAAGATAAAATACAATTAGGTGAATCAGAGTTGCAAATGATGGTTTGGGAGGGAGGAACACAAAATATTAAAATGGTCAGGTATCTAAGTTTGTCACAGAACAATAGCAATTACTTCAAACTGACAATTATTTGAAAGTGCTTGTAACTGGTATTTTTATTTCAGTTACATTTATTAAATTAAATGATAAAGAAATCAATATTGGTCTGGGGAAGGGTAACTTCAGCTAATATTAAAAAATTGGAATTAGGAGTTACCATGGCATTGTCTCCATTGCATGAGTAATGGCATTTGAAAGAAGAGGTAGCCTCATTTGCATTATTAGGCTGGTAATTTTTTATTTGCAGTTAAAAAGATTACAGGGCCTTAAAGTAACCCAATAAAATAAGATAGATAAGTGAATTATTATGTATTGGTTTCAATGATTAACCTCTAGCTCTGAGCCCCTTAAGACTTTCAGCAGAATGCAGTGAAAACTTTGCTGGCAAAGCCCAGTTTTGTTGTGATATCAGAGTGGAGTCTGCAGTGGGGCATCTAGAAGAAATCACAGGAGTTTTAGGGTGTGGTTAGGATGTGGGGGAGAACAAGTCTTTGGGAAACTCTGGGTAGCAAGTCTGAGAGGAATTAGGGGATTTTGAATAACAGTGAGAATTTTTCACTAAACTTAGCACTGAATCCATTTCATTGTAAATTGTGAAACACTCGTATTGACAATGCTTGGCAATGAAGATGCCAATGTCTTTCTTACTTGTTGCAGCAGCCTGCTACCCCTTGTGCAAAGAGCTTTTACGCATTTTGTAAAACCTTCTGTGTTGTTGCTGCCTGAATAGAGGATGGCTGGGTTTGGTACAAAGGTCCATATGGAATCCCTTTTTCACAGAAGTAGTTCCTTCCTTGCTGATCCTTAGCAGCAGTAGATGTGGCTTTTAAGGACTTAGACATTGGCATAGTAAGCACGCCGTATGCAAGTCCTTTTGCTGCCCTGACCCTCAGTAGTCTGCCACCCTAAACAGTTGACCAGTTTGTCTAAAGCTGGATCTGTTCTTTCCCTGTATGTCAGCATGTGTACTAGTGGTATTATCTTATGTTGTTAGCTCATATGTCATTGATTTTATTTCCGTAGGAAGGTAGCGCTCAGATTGGCCTTCCTGTACCCAAGTACTTGTCTGCGGTGAGTTCAGTGGGAGTGCAAAGTGGTGCTGTAGCACCCATGACAGGCACAGTTGAAAAGGTAATTATAATAATATGGGTGGGAAATTAATTCTCCAATATATATCCAAGTTCACTCTTCCAGAAATAGTACTTGCTTCTGTACTGTCAGGAAAGAATCAGGGCCAGAAATGTCAGTGCTATATGACTTCTCCCAGTTGGAAAGAGCCCTGTTTGCTCTTGAGTTTTCAGCAGCCACCCAGGAGTTTTCAGGCTTCTAGTCATCTTTTTCTAGAGCTCTGGAAGATCTGAATATTTAACTAATCCTACTGCTTCAATATTTTTTCCTTCATCTTAATTACTTTCTAAGTTGAAGTTCCCTGAAGTGTTACAGGCTGTTTGATCATTTTGCCTAACCAAAAGAGTGAGATGCTAGATGCACTTGCAAAAAAAGAAATACTCAGAAGCGCCTTTTTTGTTAAGCTGTTCTGCTGCTGTTGTTTCTGGTTTTGTTTCTTTTTCATTAGCTTACCAAGTCTTGTGTATTTCTCTGTACAGTGACAAAGTTTCAACAGGAAAGAGACTTCCAGGAGAGTTTAGTAGTTAAAGGATTGTGCTAGCAACAAAAAGGCGTGAACCCTTTCAGAGGGTGGAGTACAATGAACATGGATCTCTTACATACTGAGTGAACACTCTAAATCAGAATTATGGTAGAAAAACTAGGTGGCTCCTGCAATCTTCTTTCTGGATTTTTCTTTAAAAACAACTTTAGGGACTGGCTCCAGGAAGAGGTTCTGTACTTTCTCTCTCAAAATAGAAACTCTTAAGCCCAGAAAGGATAGAATATACATTGTCTCTTCTAGTGTTTCTTCTTTGATACATAAATGACTTCCTGGTCATCCTTTTAGCTGTTACTGAACCTCTTTCTATAGCCTCTGACTTCTTCCCTCGAGAATTATCTAGAGAACTCAGGTACCCAGTTCAACAGTAATAAAGATATTATGAAGCTGTTTTACAAAACTACAGTCACTCAGTGGATTGTGCTAGCCAAGATCCAGCTGATGATTTTTAGTGGTACAGACACACATGATTTTTTTTTCCCCAATTTTCTCTTGAATTGTAGGTGTTTGTGAAAGCAGGGGATAAGGTTAAGATCGGTGACCCTCTAATGGTTATGATAGCTATGAAAATGGAGGTAAGTGACATATAAAAGGTTTTAATTACTGAGAAAATAAAAATCTGGTTAGAATGTAATCATTTTTATTGAAGTGTGGTGCAGACTGTAGCTTGCAGATGTCGGTATCCGTTCATATGCTATGAAACAAGTGTTGTGTCTGACTAGATTTTAGAGGATTATATTTGCTGTTATTTTATTAATGAATGATGATTATATAATCCATGGTATTCTGCAGATGCTTTATCATTCATTTGGTTAGCTTTGTCAGTCCTTCTCTCCCTTCCCCTCCTTTCACTTTTCTAGCACAAAACTGTCTAAGTATCTTCTGCTCACTGTTTCTGATACAAGCATATGTAATGTCTGCAGTTACTTCACGCAGAAGTGTAGCAAATGGTGACTTTGTAAATATGCCCACAATTTTTTGTTTATAATATTTTTATTATTATTCACATAAAGTTTTACCAAGAGTACACTAAGAATTCTTTGTAATTGTCCATGTAGCATTCAGTGGACTAGCATTTTGGCCATTGTATCTTGTTGTGTGGCTTGACCATGGCTCAATTTGTTTGAACTATAGTTTTTGTAGCCTGAACTGGTTTGGTTTCACAATTAGTTTATTTTAAATATCAGTTTGTGGTAGCAGAATTAATGTTGTTGAGAAAATTTACCTTTTACTTAACACGTCCTTTTATAAACTACACTAAAATTACATGAAATACAACTGTGCGCTAAAAAAAATTACACCCAAAATTATTTGCAATTGGGTGCTAAATGTTTGTGCCTCTCCAGCTGATACCTCAGACTGATATCATCTGAGTTATCTTTTTTATTTTTGCAGTGCTATTGAAATACAAATGTAAAATTAAAAAAGCAAAGTATTATTTAAATGAATCCTTGCTTAGATATAAGGATTTAATATCTGGTATTAAGTGTTTTGATATTAGACTAACCCTATGTAGAAAACTACCAAGAAACAAAACTTCAGTGGAAAACTAACCTGATACAATAACAAGTAGACCAATTTGGGGATTAGTATGTAAACATGGTATTCCTTTATTGCCACTAGTAGCTGTATTTGTATTTCATCTGCATTTTGTCAAATACCTGTTCAATAAATACCCCTCCTAGAGACCAAACAAAAATACCTTTAGTAAATCTGCACATTCCTCTTAAAGGAACAAATCTGCTATATGATTAACATTGTGGACTAAAACTGTATTATTTCTGCCTGGTATTTATTATAATAAAAAGTATTAGTGAAGTAAAATAATGTTCAGTTGTTCATACTTCAAAATATAACATTATATAGCATTTTTGTCCCCAGTATACTTATAAATACTAAATAAATATTGATAAGAAAATAAAACTTGAAAAAGGACTAGGATAACACTTTAAAGGAGGTTTAAAATAAATATACATGTGTCAGAGGAAGTAATTAAGTGTGTTCTATTCTAATTGTACCAAAGAGTAATATTAGTATTTGCTGGGGGGTGGGGGGATGGCACCTGAGAGAGAGAAAACAGGAGAAATAAGTCCTCTGCTGCTTCACTATTGATCTGTTTCTATGCAGCATACCATAAGGGCTCCAAAGGCAGGAGTGATAAAAAAGGTTAATTTCCAAGAAGGTGCCCAGGCCAATAGACACGCTCCGCTAGTTGAATTTGTGGATGAAGAGGCTGAGTCAAAATAAAATTCAAGGAGGGTGCATTTTACTTTTTCTACTTTGCTGATTTTTCTATCAGGAGAAGATTTCTTCATACTTTCAGCAAAATGTTTTGTATAATAGAGTGGGGATTTGGCTTCCTCTGTGCTTCCTGCATAGTTTGACTGTAAATTATGCTGACTTTACTGAAATCTGGGTATTGCTATACTGTAATCATATATATAACTCGTGGACCTATGTGATTGTTCTTCAGTGGTTATGTTTGCTTGTAATAAGGCATTAGACTGGAAAAAGATAAGGAACTCTTAAAGGATGGGAGAGGTTAGTAAGGACTGTAAGTTATAGACAGCTAGGGTTCTTCTGCCTACTTTTTCATTCACAGCTGCCTTTTTTCTGTAAGATGCAAGAGCTTTGATATGAAGGAAATCTGAAAGGTGACAATTGTTTTATGAATTCACTTCTTTGGCAAGATTCCTCTTTGTGGTTATGTTTTTGCCTGAATAGGGAATTCAGGATTGTTCCTTAGCCCAGGATCCCTCTCAGTCATTTTTGGTGCATCTTTTTTCCCATTTACCTCAATGAGTAGCAAAAATTTGCATTTCAAAAATTATTTTAATATACCTTGAAATATCTGATACAAAGCATTTTTCAAATACATATTAGCATTTGCTACACTAATCAAAGTTGGAACGTAACTGCTTTCCAAAAATATAATTTGATCTTTAAACATAAAGTAGTAGCTCAGAAAGATAAGCTTATTTAATACCTTAAAAGTGTGCCAAAATAAAATACTGACTTCAAAATCCTCATTACTTTTCTCATATTGTTCATGTTCTAGTATTGGCTGGAATGAAGTATACCAAAGTCTTTAAAACAACATGATATATTACTAAGAATAATAGATTTTTTTTTTTGTATCTGCAATATTGCAGAAGGGAAAATTGGTATGTTTTTTTGATGGGCAAAGAAAATATTTCTTAGACGCAGCATACTGATCATTTGCCATAAATTTATTTTAACTTTTTTAAAAAGCACCTCAGAGAAACAGGAAAAGGGAAAGAAAAAAATGTTTTAATTTTTGCAAACTTGCAAAATCTTTTCCCCTTTTAGTTAAGGTGAAGTTCTGCTTGTCATATGAACTTTTTATATACTAATTTAAGATGATAGTATGGGTAAGATACTCTTTATACTGCAGAAAGGAATAAACACAGATGCTTCAGTGATCCCAAACTTGTAGTTACATCTGTGGAAATGGATCCTTTTACTTATCTGAAATCCCATTTCTGAATCAATATATAACGTCAGACGGAATTCTCTGATCTGATTACTGTAACTGTACAGCCTTGCTTGCAATGCAGACAAAAATTGTAAAAAAGTAATGGCTCTGGATGGTCTGTATATTAAAAGCATACAGTAATACTTTTAAATTTTCCTTGTAATCACATGGCCACTTAACAAAATCTACACTCCACTGATTGCCTTGTAGAATATTGCCACAGTGATTTTTTACAGCCAAATAAAAATTAAGCTTAATTTTGAAAATTTGTTTTTGTTTTTCTCCATTTTGTTCTTTCCTTGGTTGCTTATGTTTATGCATTAGAGGGTTTTAAGCAGCTGTTTATGTAACATCATCTGATATCTGACAGACCACAATCTGCAGATCACATTTAGGAGGCAGTAATCCAGACAGTTGTAATGGGTTTCACTGCAGGTAAGTTTAGTGACTTGTTTTATCTAAAAATTGAATCTACATGTAGAAACATGAACTCAGCGCTGAAGAGACACTGCAGCTTGGCATTTTATTTTTTTCTTTCTATGTGATATTGCTGTGTTTCTATACCTACTTTGCTACACTGAAAAACATTAAAGCTCACAGCATGAGGTTCTCTGTCCCCTAAGTCTGCACTGCTTGCTTCAGCCAGCTAGGAAGAAAATGTTCCTTGGAAGCTGACAAAATGTCCTCCCTTAGGAATGGAGACAAATAATTTTACTAGTTTTAATTTCCCCTCACTTTTGAAAATTCTCTGTTAGTTTTTTTTCTCTGTAGGTTTCCACTGAGATTTGATTTTTCAAATAGTGATGGTTTTGTTTAATTCAGAATAAAATTTCTTGCAGAATTCACTGTCAGGATTTGCACACTTGGAAATGTTTTGCTGCAATATGATTTAACTGAACTTAGAGATGCATGAAGAATTATTAGAGGTAGGGTGTTGCTGTAACCCAGAATTTTAATTTGCAAAATATTCAGAAATTTTCTGTTTATTACGAATAAGTCTTTGTTATTAGTGTGAATTGATAAGAGCCATATGATAGTAACATAGCTGTAACTAAACTGTTGTCTGTAGAACACTTAATGGTAGAGTAAAAAAGAAAAAAATTGGTAACTGTTTAAAATGCAGTATTTTAATACTTGAGCTAAATGGATAATCTCTGCCAGTTATTAATTATCAATATACCTTTTCAAATAGTGCTGTAGTTCTGATACAAGAGTCATAGATATTATAGAAACAATGAATCTGAACTGATTCTAATTGTAATGATCTACTCTTGCTGCCAGAGGAGAGAGGGGACCAGGTCACAGGATATGTAGTTCAGCCACAGTTGATGGTCTACAGGGAAGAATGAGGGCATTAGTGTTCCAGACTATGGCTTCTGGGAGACAGGATCAGAAAGTAACACCATCAGTGAGCTTACTAGTCAGCTTGTTATATCAGGTGTGTGACATCCTGCTTGCTAGTGTGCATGTTACCATACCAAAATGACAGTCCATCATCAATGTTAGTCATCTAACCGTGGGGATCTCCATCTCTTGCACTCTTCAACTGCTGTCAATTTCTATAGCTTATATCCAGGGAAGATCTGTGCTGTTGAGCCTGAATTTATGCTCAATCAGTGATTAGGACACAGGGAGTGGAAAGCAAGAGAGCAGGACTGTGTTCTTATTTCAGCCACTTTATTTCAGCCACTGACTCACCATGACTTCAGGCAAGTCACTCAGTAGATACTTGCCTGTTTCCTCCTATTTAATGAGGTTGATGGTAATCAAAACACTGCAAAATTTGTGGACACAGTGATTTATAAATAATTATTTTCCATGCTTGCTGGTAAAACTGTAATTTCAGATGTAGGCTATTCTTACTTGTAAGATTTTTTTTACCTTTTATACAGTAAATATCTATACCAGTGAATTGTAAAAAATAGTTTCCAATGTGTATTGAATCCTTTGTTGTAATGGTTGTACTACCTAGTTACCAGAAAATCCTACCTTCTGTCTTCATGATAATTAAAAAATTAATACTCAAGTGTTTTGGCAGGACCTTTAAAACTTAGTCAGTGGTAGGAGGAAAAAAAAAAAAGGTTGATCTGAGGTCACTATTATTAAAACAAAGTGTACCTATTATAAAGGGCATATCAACCAGTGCACACATCACAGGTATATTCATTTCTGTTGATTATTCTTCTGTTCAGTCAGATCATGAATTATTTTACTGTGTTCTATCTGTTCTGTTTGTAAAAAGCTCAACAATGCTGTGTAGAATGTGTTTACTGAACAGTCAATCGCAATGGATTAAGGTCTGAACTTACAGCTTTTACAGAAGGTATGTTCTCACGAGATACTTCTAACTGCTTGTACAGTTATGTTCAAAATGATAGATCTTTACACATGCTTCACAGGTAAATATCACTTAGTATCTTTGTGATACTGGGGCATAGCCTTCTGCATAAGGTTTCCATTTGGAAAGTAATATACACTACTGAATGTCCTATTAAAAAATCAATATTGCAGAAATTTGTAATTGAAACCTTGGCATTTATTTTTATGTAGACTGATTGCATTTCTTGAAAGAAGAGAGCGTGGGTTCTAAAAGCAATGCAGTATATTTTATGAGATATTTGATGCTAGCTTAAAACCTCTTGATTATATGATGAATCCATGTTAAAATAAACGTGGATATTCTGGTTGAATACCCCATATTTCTTATTATAGCAGTAATAAGCAAGTAATTTGCATGTCTAGAGTCCTACTAGGTTTTGAAATTATAATGGTAGCTGGATTTTAGCTTTAATCGGTTTTCCATATAAACAGTTCTGGTGCCAAAAAGTTGCTCTTGAAATGGTAATTCATGTCTGTGAATGGTAGCCAATCTACTCACTTAAGTAGGAAAAGTGGGAGATGTTAATGTAATATAGTTAGCAAAGCTCCAAAGAGTGTCTGGACAAAAAGACTGCTGCTGAGAGCTGCATCCCTCTTTTGCCTCTCTGAAAAGGAAAGAGGCATCTTACTCTGGGCTCTACTGTTTTGCTCCCTCATCCGTGTGCACTGGTGCACACAGGAACACTCAGTGATAAATACTGGTATGATAACTGCAGCCAAAGACCCCACACATGTTCAGTGTCCTGTGCTAAGCATCCAAGAAACGTAAGACATAGCTCCTGCTCTATAGACTTGTAAAATGAGGTAAAGTATGAACTAGTCTAAATGAATTTAAAAATGGAACTGTTACATACAGATGTGTTAATGCATGTTTTCCTTGAAGTTTGCCCCACTGTATTGTTGTTGATAGCTAGTCACAGGCATGGAGGTTACAGTTTGCCACTTAAATATCAGAAAACTAATATTGGCTGGGTTGTGTAGACAGGTTCCCCAAAACGAGTTTGCTGTTATGACAGTGTGAGGAGTGGAAAAGTCTAAATGTGTGTGATGTATGACAGGAGGCAAGAGACACCTTATCACCTTTGCTTTGTATGTCTGCTTACCTCGAGGCAGAAGGGTCTGCCTCCCATACATGTAACTTAAATTACTGTTTCATGTATTAATAGCAAAATATGTGCTGTGAATTGGGATGGCTTATTTTTATTAAGCTGAACAATTAAAGATGGCACATACAGAAAATCACTGTGATAGGAAATAATAGTGTGTTTCAGGATCCTGCTTACAGTTCAAAGGTGTAGGTTTTAATCATGAAGTCATAGCTATGATGGCACTGTCTGGTTTATAGCTTGGGAAATTTCAAATCATTCTGTTTACAAAGGTCATACTTTGTTTACAGAAATTCTGAACCAAAATGTCCATATCTTAAAAATCAACCAGCAATCTCAATTCTTATTACCCTCTAATTTCTTAATTCGTATTACTTACATATGCTACAATTCAAGGCATTTTATCTCAGTACTTCTAATGAGTTCCAAAAAAAATACAGAAGTCTTGCAGACTGTTGCCCATTAGATGTCCTGGAAAGTCTTAGTTTATTGAGGCCAGGGTATAGTTAGGTACATGAGAAATTTTCAGACTTTCTTAGGCTCACTGAGCTGACTTTTCTTTGTCACATAAAACTGTCCTGCTCTCCCCCAGGGATACTGTCATGTTGAACCCAGCTCCTAACTGTGCATTGGACTGGGTGTAGTAACTTGTTAATTTCTTGTGTCATGCAGGAAGGATGAAAAACTTAATAGAAGATGAACACCCCTCCCTGCAACCTATTAACAACAATCTTCAGATACTGGCGAAGTGCCAGTTTACAGGTTAAATTGTTTAGACACCTGCAGGAGGACTCAGACTGTTTACTTCCTCTCGGCTTCTTTCAATGCAGAAGAAATTATTATGTGCCAATACAGAAGTTCCAACCAGTATCATATGAACAACAAGGTAGGAGCAGACCATTGGGTCTGTACCTATGGATGCTAAGGAACTTAATGCCTTTAGAGTGGCATTAAATATCCTTGGGCAGGATACTTCATGGGACTTTGTTCTCTTAGTTAAACATGAGGTCAGTGCATGCAAAGGGCCATAGTTGTAACCACTTTATGGCTATTCCATCAGTGTAAGGTGAATTTGTAGTTTCACTTTCTAAAGTAGCTGACAAAAAGATGTGCGGGTTAGAAAGACATTTCTAAGCCAAGCTGTTCCAGGTGGTGGCTATCCTTCATAAAGCTTTGGGCCTCTTCCTCAGAAAGTGCTCCAAGTTCTCAGCAAGGGGATTACACTAAATGGATTCTGCATCGACTTAATGCGAGGCTTGCTTCTCTATCTGCTGAAGAAGAAAGCTCAAGTCAGTGTAAACCAGATCAGTGTTATATTCAGAACTATGTATTTGACACACTTGGATTTAAAAAAATCACTGACTGCTTCTCCCCGGGTTCACATGAGAGGATAAAACATCATTAGATCACACAACAAGACAAGGCAAGTGTGTCAGCTTACCATAAACAAGTTGTCATGTTACTGTGGTCACAGTGATTATGCTGCATGTGGATTGCACAATGAATGATATTTCCTTCTAGTCTGTATCACTGAATGCATGCATCATGTTTACAAATAGCAGAGCTGTTTATCACTGGTCTGACTTGGTGTGTCATCCTGAATGGAGTTAGACAAAAGTTAACAAGCCCAGTTTAGAGAACTTACTCTGAATATGTACAAATATGCTTTTTGGAAGCCCCATGGTGCCTCTTTCTTTACAAAGCATCTTTTTTTTTTTGCTCAGAAATGGTAAGGGTGAGATTCAGACAGCACACACGTCAGTAAAGTGCAGATCTACAGTCAGCCAGTAGGCAGATGGACATGAATGGAACTGGGCAATCTGACTGTGCCCTGCAGTGTGTGCTGTGCAGGATATGCCTACTGCAGTGTGCCACGTATGGAGAAGATAACTCAGACAGTCTTATCAGACCAGCTCAGGCTGAGGTACCAGGTAGCCTGGCCGTGTTAGCCAAGAGCTCTGGGTAGGGTAATGTACTTTAAATTTGGCAATTCAGACATACCCATGGAAGCATACTGGAAATCAAGACAGAAGAGCATACTGTAACTCCTACTAAAAGCAGTAACATTAGACTTGCAATTTAAATGGCAGTAGGAAGACACTCCTATTTTTTTTTCTCAAGTACAGTTTCATTTTATAACTGAACTTAAATTGAAAAACACCAAACACCAAAAACCCAAACAAAAAAAACCCCAACCACAAAACAGTAGCATGCACACTGGGAATAGCATTGGTCTGCATTTCACATATATATATTTTTTTATATTTCACTTGCATTTCATTAATCATCCTTTTTTATCTGCCCTGCTAAGAAGACCCTGCAAAGCAGTTAAGTATGATTTTTCCATACCTTATACAATGGAAGTTAATAACATAGAGGAATTTAGTAAGTTGGAAGCAGAATACAAATGTCCTGACTCCCAGAAAAATAAAGATGGTACAGCAGGAACAATTTCTGAACATTAAAGTACAGAGAACAACTTCCACCAGACCTGCAGCTAATTTAAAAATTGTTAATTTGTAACCCTGGCAGAAGATGAAAATAATGAATTGAACTAAAAGTTGTAGCAATGGTGAATTTTTCAAGGAATGTTTTAAAAGTAAACATAATTTAAATGCATAAAATCAGGTCTTCTAGATAAAATAGTGTGAGTCTACTGATGTAAGTAGCACCTTATTAAAGATTTTTATTATGTTTAATCTAAAACTCATTTGAAAACAAAGTGAAGGACCATGCTGATTTCAGTACCTTTTTAACTGGGACCTAAACAAGAAAAAGTTAAAACTAATTTATGTTTAGTACTTTATTCAGTGAACAAAAGTAGCAAAATGAAAAAGAATTATTTTTTTCAATGTTCAAATCAAAAGAAGCTTACATACAACTTGTTAAAGAATAGGTAAAGACAAACACAGTCTGCCCCCAAACATGCACTCAAAAAAACCCCTAACAGACCCTGCACTACAGAAAACCATGAAGATTCACAGACATTAGGGAAAAACAAGCCACTTAAAAATCCTGCCTCTGTCTTGAGGAATCCACTGCAATTACAGTTCATCTCAGATTATTGTTACACGTCGCAATAATTTTCAAGAAGGTCTAAATTGTGTCTTCAGATTGCAGGAGGGCTGTTACAGCGTGTTATAGTGATGGTAATTAGCTAACTTGATGAAATAGATTTTCAGGTTTGGCTTTGACTCTGTGCTGTGGTTCACATGGACTGGACTGGTGTGCAATGTTCACTGTTGTTTACATGGGCCACTTTGCAGCCATCCTCAATTTCAAAAACATGCTTTTCAGCAGGATTCAAGGTATCCAGGCAACTAGTGTCTCTCAGGATAACTGAATTCACACACATTTCCATATACTTAATATCAAGACAACTCTTTAATTTTACTGTTTGAGAACAGCAGCACAATTGGACACTTCACAGGACAGGCCTGATTCTCCTCCCTAAATACTTAATTCCTCACACTCCATCTAAGCTTAGTTCTGATTTTCAGTGAAGTAAGTGAGAAGCAATTCACACTCTCTTCTATAAAAAACATGTATATAAACCCCAGACATCCATCCTGAAGAATGGCTTTCTGAAATTTTCTTTGTGGTGTGTGCAATCATACCAGTCCTGTAATAGAAATACAGAAGCTTACTTTAATAGCTCCCAGCTCAGCAGGTGATGAGACAACAAGAATCAGATCTCAAAACCTTTGTCCTTCACAACTAGCAGTTTGCCACCACTCTCCATTTTATCAGCAAATATTGTGCTTCCCCAAACCTCCTCAGCTGCCAGAAGCCTGCAGTAGGTAGCGTAAGCTTTCCTAGGAAAACAACAACTCTCCGGGATACTGGTACAAACCGTGATTTAAGCCTTATAACCTCTTTTGCTAGTGTATCTATGCTACTGCAGAAAAGGCTACATCTGTCGACAGCCCCTTGGAAGCGACAGCTCCCCGAAGGGGATCGCAGCCTCTAGCAGGAAAATCTTCCAAGTGCGGAGGTGGTCCCGTAAGAAAGTGCCTGTGAAGCTGCTGCCCTGAGACTTCGCCTTCCCCAGGTGTCGGTGGCTGCTCAGCACGTCTTCTGCCTCCTCTGCGGATCCATCCTGAAAAGCCCACGGGCTTTTTCCATCTCGCCTCTTTTTCAGGTCATGCGTTGGGGCTGTGCACCTGCCTGCCCTCGACAGGGACCGCGAAACACCTCTGCGAGCACGGCGTGGCCGGAACAGGCAGTTACAGCACACGCGTTCACACCGAGCCCTCGCCAACTGTTGTCATTTGGGGTATGTAAGAAGTAAGAACCCAAGTTTTCCCGACAGAAGAGCGGACGCGGGGCGACCGCGGGCCCCGGGGGAAGGAGCCGGGCGGGACCCTGGGCGGCCCCTCAGAGGGCGGCGGGACCCCACCGCGCCCGGCTGTCCCCACAGCAGTCCCCTCCAGCCCCGCGACCTCTCCTCGCCACAACCCCGCCGCGGTGCCGAGAGTCCACCCGCGCTCCCGACCCCGCAGTAACACCGAGGAGAGGTGTGTGTGTGTGTGTGCGGGGGGGGGGGGGGCGTGCCCTCCCTTCCCTTACCTTCCTCGGGCCGAGGCGCCC
>JANZLQ010000089.1:32868351-32909670 GCA_026212715.1 Elanus axillaris
CACCAGATTTTAAAAAAAAAAAAAAAAAAAAAAAAAAGTGCTAAGGTCATAAGTGTGACTCTGCCCTGTAGTGCAGCTAAGTCTGTGGTGATGCAGCAGTCTCTGACTGTGTGAAACTGATTTGAGGAAGTGGGTAATTGATACAGAAAATGAGCCTTGGGATTGTTTTGTCTTCATTTGGGATTTCATTCAATAGTTTGTTTTAATATATCTGTGTTTACAATATATTTGTAAAACCTGCAACTAAAAATCCATTAGTCATTTCTGGAAGTCATTCCACATGGCTTTGTCAGCGTAAGTGATTTTTTGTGGAAGTTTGAGCTCAATATTGTAAGGTGCTGAATTCTGCTGTGAAACTTGAAGCGTGCCTGAATTGTCAGCAGTGGGTCTTTGCAGGACCTGCTCTGATGGCTTGACCTTAACCTGGAACTTCTGGAAGTCTGACTTTCAGAAACATGCTTGTAGCAAAAAGTGCAAAGTGAGAAACTTATTCAAGAGACTGAAATAAAGCAGCAACACATTGTAACTTTAAAAGTAGTATAGCCTAACTAGTATCACTGTGTTTTAAGTCTGAAGTGAGTGATAAAATTTTGGCTTCAGCTAAGTGTTGTAGATGTAGGATTGTTTTGGTTTGGTTTGGGTGTTTTGTTTTTTTTTTTTTTTTAAGGGATCTTAAATTAAAGGGTATTGGTCTGTTTACTATATTATGTGGGTATCAGTTTAAGCCAAATGTGATGGTCTTGTATTTTTTTTAAAGGTGTAACTCTGAAGCTGGTAACTTAACTACTCTTACAAATAATAGTGTTCACATTTACTGTCATCAAGCAGCAGAAAACTGATTTTGACTTTTAGGGTAGATGACGTTGTGTTCTGAAGCTTTAGTTCTTTTTTGTAATGATAATGTGATTGGACACTAATTATCCTTTGGAATTAAGAGCTCATACTACTGCTCCTAAACTATCCTCAGCCAAAGAACAAATGGTTTATCTCATCTAGAAATTTTTTTTTGGCCTTTTTTCCCCCACTCCCTGAGAAGGAGCCATGCAGTTGGAAATTACAATATTGAACAGAATATACAAGTTTTGGTTAGAATGCAAAGTAAACTACAAATGAGATATTTGTGCCATGTAAGAAATCAAATCCTGACTTAAAAGTCAGAACTTTTATTTATCAAATTGTGATGTTAGGAGTCTTTTTGTTTTGAATATATTGAGTGAACTTTAGAACTGAATTTGGATTTAGTGCAAGAGCTGTATGATTCTTTTCTCCTGATCAGCAGTTAGTTTTGTGTAATACCCTTGAAATACTGAGTGTGCTGCTTCTCATCAAATATATCCTTGGGAATCCCTCTAGCATAGAATCATAGAATGGTTTGAGTTGGAAAGGATCTCAAAGATCACCTAGTTCCAACCCCCCCTGCCATGGGCAGGGACATATTCCACTGGACCAGGTTGCTCAAAGCCCCATCCAACTTGCCCTTGCTGATAAGTTACTGGCAGTAAGTTCTCCATTCAGTTTTGTGCTAGAGCAGAGAGGGATGTCTCTTGGTCTGGGCAGGAGGCCTGAAATTCCGGAGCTCTCACCTTGGCTACTCACACCTCCATCTGCCTCTGGCAAAATTACTTACCCCTTTTTTTTAGCTTCAGTTGCTGCACCTGTGAAATGGAGACAATGCCGCCTCACAGCAATGTTTTGCAAATTATGTAGGTGGAGTTGAGCACCTTCAAAGTGAAAAATCTTAAAAAAAAAAAAAAAGTCTTTGAAGCTATTTCAGTGTGTAGCTCCCTGAAATGGATGACTCAGCCTAGTGCCTTGCTGCCATCAAGAGGCACATCAAGAGATCCTTATCCTGGCTGCATGGTCTTGCCCCTCATCCAGCACTAACTAGCACTAACTGGTGTTCCTGTTAGTCTGCTCGGCTGGGACTAAATGAATGCCAGCCTCTGCTTCAGTGATGGTAAGCTATTAAATGTCCTGTTCTGCTGCATCTGTAGAGGCAATTAATCCATCAAATATTTTGATAGCAGTGGGCTTTATTTAGGCAGCTCAAGTGCCCTTTTTTGGTAGGTGTAGCATTCTTATATTGAGGAGAATTTTTTTGTTTTAATTTTTAAACAGATTAAAATTGGTTTACATAGAAAGATGTCCCAGCTTACAGCTGTATATAAATTTGCTATGCCCTTCAGCTTTCTCCAAGAATGCAATAAGATTAGCCATTTTTTATTTCTGTGATTGCTTTGCCAGCATGATTTTTGTGATGATTTGACTCAGTTTTGTTACAATGTAAAGTACCTAGAATGAAGGTAAGTTTAAATTAAAAAAAAATAATAAAAAAAAGATAAAATAATTGTGTTGGTTTGAGTGTCTAACTGCCCTATCACTTCAAGGAAGTCTAATTGCTTGGGAAAATTATGTACGTTACTGATTAAAAAAAGAAATTAACAGTACTGATTTTTTTTTGTCCACTAAAGCATTTCTAGTTACAGTATTGTCTGTTTTTACTAGAACAAGTTGAAATCATCACAGAAGGATAAAGTGCGTCAGTTTATGGTCTTCACACAATCTAGTGAAAAGACGGCAGTGAGTTGTCTGTCTCAAAATGACTGGAAGTTAGATGTTGCAACAGACAACTTTTTCCAAAATCCTGAACTTTATATACGAGAGAGTGTTAAAGGATCGTTGGACAGAAAGAAGTTAGAACAGCTATATAACAGATACAAAGGTGAGTACCCTGAATTTTAAGGCTTATTTCCTAGTTGTATGTATGTATTCTTAATTACAATGTATCATTGCAGCTGTGCTGTTGAGCTTGGAAATATTAACTGACTCTTTAAGCTTTGTTTTTCTGTTACTAATAATACAAGTTAGAAGGACAATATATGTAGGCCTGTGCTTCACAAGGATTACATGTGGTTGCTTCAAGTGCTCTAAATATATGTGCATGTATATAAGATTAGGGTCTGGAACTGGAATTGTGTATACAATAAGTAACTGTAATGGTTAATGTAGATTTTAGGTGATTCTTCTGGGGAAAGCACATCACTCAGGACTTACTCCTGACAAAGTGAAAGGTTGGTTGCATACCAAGGATGGATTCTACCTTTATTTTTATTCACCTTGTGCTTATTGTCAGATAGTTAAAGAGCAGAAAAGAAAAACAGATCTCTCTTATCTGTTTATAGCCAGTGTTCAACTGATGATATCCTACCACAAATAATAAAGTGGATTCAGTACAGTAGAACAAATTCTGTGTTTTATGTTTTAGCACAGAGTGCTACGTTTTCTGTCAGTTTTCACATGCATGCATAATCCAAATACCATTTTCCTGAAGTCTTTGTTGGCTTACATTAGTAGATCTTTGTTAGTGCACTTGAAATGTGAGCATCTCACTTCCAGACCAGATGTTGATTCCTTCGGGGAAAGAGGAGTGTGCCTGGCTGACTTGGAATCGGTAATGGGGCAACGTAACTTTCTTCTTGGAGGTTACCATGTCCAATCTCATGCATGCTGGTGATGCCAGAAAATGCATAAAACTAATGTTGACTTAGTAGTTTATGGGCAGATTTGATGATTATATCAGTACAGCTTACAAATGGACACTGCACAATTGCTTGTAATGGTGCACAGATCAGCAGTCTTACCAAAGATGCCAATAATTAAGTGTGTTAGTGGGAAAGGACCACTGTTCTCTGTATGGAATGAATCGGAATATCATGCGTATTATTAGGCAGAAAACAAATGTTTGTGGTGCTTTTGTCTCTCAATGAAAATAACATAAGCTTCATTGTATGGGAGGCTTTATTGTAGTAACTGCCTCAATTGTTAAAGCTTAACCATTGAAAACAGTAATGTAACTTTTTTTTTAAAATATTCACTTACAAGTGAATATAAGCCTTATAAGGGCAGATCCCAAAAATGGCTTCTTGAAAGTGTTTGCTTATCTTAAATACACTTGTTGAATAAATTAGCTTTTTCAAAAATCTGTTTTTCTTGATACTTACTTTTATATCCCAAAGATCCTCAAGATGAAAATAAAATTGGTATAGATGGTATACAGCAGTTTTGTGATGATCTAGCTCTTGACCCAGCCAGCATTACTGTACTCATCATTGCATGGAAATTCCGAGCTGCAACACAGTGTGAATTTTCAAAGCTGGAATTCATGGATGGAATGACTGAGCTAGGGTAAGTGTGCAGTAAGTATTAGATACTGACAGTGTAATCCAGTGTCGGAAACTGGAATGTATGATGAAACAGCCCCGGTTTGGGGAATTCACAGTCACAATGTCCTTTCAGACTTCAGAGGCTTTTTGGAGTCTAGCATCACTTGTCTGCCTCTGTAAAAATGCATCTGCTGTCTATGTGCTAGATGAATAGTGACCAAAAAAAGGGAGGCCATTTTGAGTGCTACTTGCCTTGGTTGTGTGAGTATTTCAGCTAGTTGCCATAGAGTTACTCAGGTAGGTAAAGCAAGGGTGTCGGTCTGCAGTCTAGCATACTTGGGTTTTCTCTGCCTTATGAGAATGTAGTAGTCTTTACCACATTTTTCTAAATATCTTTTGGATTATAGAATCTGATGTATCAGCTATTATGTGCAAATGGCAATGTGAAGAAATAACAAGAAAGAAATGAAATAGTTGTATAGGTGCAGTCTAATTAAAGGCTTCCTGAAATTTGTTTTGATAATTGTATTGTAGTCCACAAAAAATCTATAAATTTTTATTTAAGTTATAACTCATATTTTATGGCAAAATGAATAATACACAAACAAACATACTTTTTAAAATGCAGATGTGACAGCATAGAAAAACTGAAGGCCCAGATTCCTAAAATGGAACAAGAATTAAAAGAGCCAGGAAGATTTAAGGATTTTTATCAATTTACTTTCAACTTTGCAAAGAATCCAGGACAGAAAGGTTTAGGTATGTATTCTTAATCATAAACATTTGTTTGTAATTATGGGAAGTCATTGATTAAAGCAGTAAGTGAAAGTATTATTGTGATCCAATGAGTCTGAAAGATAACCACCCTTGGGATAAAATACATCTGTCTCTTGTGAAACGTAGATGTCAGTGTAAGGTGTTCAAATTGATAGAAATATCCGCATCGTTAGTATTGACTACAAAATTTTGAGAGGTTTATTCTTTCACTAAGTGTGTGTGAAATTCTCAGTAAGCACAATGGATTATGGTCTTATATTAAAAGCATAATTATGCCACTTAGAATTTGCAGCATTGAACAGATGAATTGAATTTTCACTTTTAGTATAAATTTAAGCTGTAAAACTGATTTCCATGTAAGTACACTTGTACAGTCTCTTGTAACAACAAGAATGCTTGCAAATGTCTTGGCAAAATAGAATTGGAATAGTACAAATAGATCTGTATATCCAGGGCTTGATGCCTGTTGTTGTTGTGCTGTTGGCAATAGGTGCTTATCTACAGCCTTTCCCACCCTGCCCCCCCCCGAATGTTTGTTGTTTTTTTTTTTTATTATTACACAGCTCTTCTGCTGATTCTGCTTTTGATCAGTGCAACAGGTGAAGTGGAAGAATCACTTATTAAAAATAATGGCACAACACCACAGTTCTGATGGAACTAAATGAACAAACTGTAGATCTGTCTAGTCAAACCAGCAAAAATGAGGGAACAAAAATTTCTTTCAAGCAGTAATGTTAACCAACCAGAATGTATATTCATTTATATACAGTGTAGTTGAGATATGAGACCTAACTACTATTTCATGACTCTGTAACTGTTAACTTCTTAACTGTTCTACTTTTGAGAAGTAAAATACTGAAAGGTGAGTAGGTTCTTCCCTGGCAGCTTGTGAATTATTTTTCTCAGTAATGAAAATGCATTAAACTGACTGCCACTGACAAGCTTTGCATTCATGCGCTGTGAAAAGATGAGGATTCTGCTTTAGTTTTATTGTCTTGTATATGGGCTTAAATTGAATATTGGAAAATAAGTAACTATGCAGAAGTTCCATGTCTTAGTTTCAACTCTGTGTCATTCTTTAACATCTTTCTGTATCCTGTTTTTTGTTTTGAATTGGATTGTGAGTTTCATTGTCTTTGAAGAAGCTGAAAGAGCACTGCTAAACTGTTCAAAAACACATGTGCATGCATATAGTCAGATCTGAATCCTGCAAATAGGTGAATGGGCTGATGGTTATTTCTTGTAGAAAGTCATATTAATTTTTTTTAGGCTGCTATGACAAAGAAAATGTGGACAGTAGTTGAATTGTGAGAAGACAGAAGTTAGGTTATGGAGAGTGTCAGTGTTGAATCAGTTCTGCAGTGTGAATGGTTGCAGGGTTGTTTGTGGATTGGTGGTTTTTTTTATGGTTATCACTGTAACAACGGTAACATTTGTATCTTGTTTTACATCTTTAAACAGCTTTATACAACAAGGAGTGTTTTGCAGAATCCCTGTAAGGTGGTAAAAGTGAAATGACAAATTACAATGATATCATAATTACATGATCATTTTTAATTAATTTTCTCAAAGCTTCAGAATAACAGGACTGTTTGATGTAGTACTCGCCTCTTACGTTCTTCTATGTATTTCTAAGGTACAAGGAAGACTTGCATCCTTTTTCTGAACAGCCCCCTGCCCACCCCTGCCCCCAAGTTCTATATAGAAATGAATCTTTTGAGTATCCTAGATCGAACAGGCTTCAGTAAAAATTATTTACCAGGAAAGCTAAGTCCCTTTTTATTGCTCATTCATCTTAAAGTTTCATTTCTCATTCATCTTAATGCTTCTTTATGCCAGTTAAGCTCTAACACTGACAAAGACAAGTATAGCTTATACATAGTGTAAGGGTTTTTTTTTTGGTTGGTTGGTGTTTTTTTAAGTGTGGGTCTGGAAGTGATGTAGAACTGAGTTTAAAATCTGGATGCTTACCAGCCTTTTTGATGCCAATAATACACAGTTGTAGGCATGAGTTTACTATAGGGCAGAATAATTCTGGAAACCCTGAAGCAAAAGAATATTGGGAAAAGTACAGTGCTGAAAAGCAAGTGCTCCTAGTTATGCAATTAATTTTGGAGTGTCTAAATAACTGCTTGTAGGAACTTGCAAATTGGTTTTAATGTATACTGGTCTCTAATCTTCCAAACATTGTGCAGTAGTTCAGGCACAGTTCTGGAAATGTGTTTCTTCTGTATAATTCCTTACTACTGTATAAGGACTGTGGAGGTCTTAAAAGTTTTTGTGATATTTGCATACCATTTGAGAATACCTTTTAGCTGGTATTTGTCTCAAACATTGTTTGCTTCACTTGCATCCCTCTGGATAAAACTCAAAACGGAGCATGTATGTTGAGACTTTCATATTTGATCCACGAGGACTTCCCTGAATGTTCTTTCACTTTCTTATTAAAACCTGAAGTTATTCTTTACTTTCCAATCCTGTGATTTCATAAAATTTCTTTTAAAGCATGTAGTTTGTCCTAAGGCATTATGTCTTTGTGCTTTACATGTTTGGACTCACGTAGTGAATTTGAGGTTGCAGCATCCTGATATTTGTTTTTTAAAGGCCTTTTCTTGCTCAGAAGAATAATCTCAATCATATAAGCATGTCAGAATGTACAGTTTCTTTCTAGTGTTTGTTTCTAAACTACTGTAAAAATGCAGCAATTTGATGAAATTGCATTTTTTTTGTATGTCTGCTATTAATGCTTCACAAGTAAATAAAACTTAATTTTTCTAATTAGTTTCCTTGAGGAACTGATCAGCTTAATCTGAAGTTTGTATCTATTCATTTTCAGAAAGACAGTTTTAGGTGAAAGCTGAAGTGCATGTCTTTGTATCTGAATCTTCTGTTAGAGATACCTAACCTTTATACTCATTTTAATAAGTTGTTTTTTCACATATAGCTTATTTACTGAGGAGTAGTGACTTATGTTTAATTTGTCTCTGTTTCTTGAAACTCAAACTTACACGTTTGTCTGAAATCACACCCCTTTGCAGCTGCTGGAAAATTCTCCACAAATTTTATTCTTTACTTTGGTCAGGAAGCATTATAGTGTGCATATGCAGTTCGAGAGGAGCTTTTAATACCAAAGATGCTAAACAATATAGAAACTTACTGCTCCCCCCATCACCATCTATTTTCCCTCCAGCACTGCAGGGTTCATGCTTTCTTTTGTTTGATATTGATTTCACCTCCAAGATCCACCTCCCTGTTTTTTTAAATAGTTTGGACATCTGGGGGAGGGGAGTGGTTTTCTTGGGTTGTTGGGTTGCCAGGTTTTTTCTGTGTTTTTTTTTTTTCTGTGGGTTTTTTTTTGTTTGGGATTTTTTTTTTTTTGTGCTGAGGTGCCATTGATCATGGGCCTCCTCCCTCTCTGCTCTCACAAGAGGATTTATGGAAGAAATTTGCTAGGCTGCAAAATATATAAGAGCTTTTGTTAAAACAGAGGTCGCTTAACTAGGTAGCCTTTTGGGGTTACTGTATGTGCCTGATGATGGATACTGAATTCAGTAAGATCACAGTTAGTAGCATTTTGTTATACAGTACAGAGGTCCTTGTTAATACCTGGTAATAGAGACCCTGCTAGGTAGAGATTTAGAACTCGATACATAATTTTCTTTTATCAGCTAACACATTACTGTATGCCACTAATAAACAGCAAATACATGTCACTTTAGCCTTTGGCAAATACCAGGGAGGTGAGTTGGGGGGTTTTTTGGTGTTTTTTTCCTTACGTGCTAGACTAACCAGTCTCTTTTTCTAACAGCTACACTATAATAGCACCCACTGCTGACAGCAGCACACAGTTGCCTGACAGGCGGTAGGTTGTTCTTGTCCCTGAACTGTGTCAGTTCAGGTTTCTCAGTCGTCCTGAGAACAGATTCAAAACAAGCAAGAACTTAACAAGAGTCTTCAGAAAAAAAAAACCCCAAACCCAGCAACACCGCCCCCCCTGCCCCCCAATCCTAACCCAACCAAAAAAAGACCAACAACTAACAAACCAACTATCAACTGCCTGCTTGTACAGTACTTAAAGATTTTTTTTTCAAAAGGAAACCTGATTGCAGAAGTGAACACTTGACAAAAGCCATGTTACAAAGCCAGGACCTGTAACAAGGTTGCTTTATAAATGAAATAAAAAGCTTGTTTTGTGTAAATTGTATTTTATACATGAAAGAAATTAAAGGTCATACTACAAAATACTACAGAATTTCTTTTCAAGTCTTTCAAGTCAGTAGCATTTCTAAGAAAAATATTTAACTGAATTTTAACTAAAGTATTGTTAGATAGCAAAAGACATGAAATATCTTTGTGTGTTTTGGATATTTTAGCTAATCATATGGACAGTTTTCAGTTCTATATTCAAGTGATAGTATCAAAATCTATAAAATATTTGTGTAACACTTTATTTATGGTTGCCTTTTTGTAAAGGATCCATGAGTATATTTGCATTAGATTACTCTTTTCACCTTTATGAATATATGGTTCATCTTGGTGTTAGATACCTGTGGAGATTATATATTTGAAATGCATATCTTTAAAAGGAATATATTTTAATATTACAGATTTAGAAATGGCCATTGCTTACTGGAATTTAGTACTTAATGGAAGATTTAAATTTCTAGACTTGTGGAACAAATTTTTGTTGGTAAGTTTAAATCTTTACATAAACTAGACTGCAGTATTTTCAAAACTTGGAAGATAAATATGTTTAAATTGCTGAGTATATGAAATAGACTATTTTCACCCAGATACCAGATACGGTACTTCATAGTGTGTGTAAGAGAAGTATGTTTTGGGGATGGATGTGTCCAAGACAGTAAAAATTAATGTGTATAAGGGTTTTTTAATTTACTTTTTTTAAACATAAGTTTCCACCCCTCCAAACAGGAACATCATAAAAGATCAATTCCTAAGGATACCTGGAACCTTCTTCTAGACTTTAGTACAATGATAGCAGATGATATGTCTAACTATGATGAGGAAGGTAAACATTTCCATTTCATTTCATTAACTTCTAACTGTGTTTGATGCTACATTTACTACTGTGTATCTGCTTTGGCACAGCTCTCTAATAACAGCATAATTAGAATATCACTGGTGATCTAAAGTTCAGTTACAACTACTTTAATGCATGTTGTTATAATCTGTTACTGCAGGTTTAAAAAAGAAATGCTCTAACTTTAACTTTTTTTCTTCTGTCTGAGCTCAAATACTAATTCTCTTTTTTTGAGACAAACCTTGATATTTGTCCATTTAAAACCCACAGATTCTCTGTCAGCGCAGTTCTTGGCATCTTCAATTAAGTAACTGATTTGTGGCCTGTGCATTTCTTCATAGGGTCCTCTGGTTATTGCATTTCTTAGCTGAGAATATTTTTTTAAGTTTGGTTGCTTCAGTTTATGTGAAGATTGGATATGTAGTAACATGAAAGTGAAGCGGGCAGCATACAGGGATTGCTAAACATAAGTTATATCCTACCAAATGTGTTTCTTGTAAACTTTTGTATTGGTCTTTCCTCTTCCAGTCCATCTGTAGCCAAGAACAGCTAATTACCTTCAGTCGTTGGCGGCAGATCAGTTCAGTGAGTGGAGGAAACTGTAAACTTCTGATACTTCCAGAGCAGAGGGGAGCGAACTTCTACAACTTTATTTTATAGTTATGGACAGTTCTCATTCTCTTATCATTGAGCAAATGGGCTGCTGCCCACAATAAACCAATGTAGTTTAGAAAGATTAAAGGCAGAAAACATGTTTTAATTATTTTGAATAAAATTATTTTAAGGGGGGGGGGGGGAACCAGCCCACAATTATTTTTAACCTTCACATGATCATTATGCACAGCTGGGGACCTCTTTGGATATGGGTGCCTATAATATGTAAAGTATTGATATGCATATTAACTACCTCTTGATAAGGAATATGGAAGAGTATAGTGCAATACCAGCCTCCTAGGGCATTACACTATCTTGCTGGCTATTGGAGTGCATTTTGCTGTTTTCAGGTATGGCTAAGTATGCCGATTCTAACAGATGAGCATTGCATTCATGCAAAATCAAACTGTGAGCAGTAAATGCTGTAGTATGTTAAGATATGCTGCTGCTTACAGTATAGACTGCTTCATCTAATGTCCAACATTTTTAAGCAGCTGTTGCCATCCTGGAGATCAAGTTCTGGCACCAAAACCAGACAGATTTAAGCTAGAATTTTTGTCAGCTTTCTTTTTTTTTTTTCTTCTTTTTTTGGTCAAGAAGATGAAGGAAGCATGACCCTTGAAAGGGATGTATATTAACTGGGTTTAAAGGAAGTAGAAATCTTTAACCAGCTTTTAGATTTTGAGCAAGAAAATCAAATTACAATTTTTTTGCTTGAAACTATGCCTAGTTTAGACTGGAAAGTAAACAACTTGTTTAGATCTGAAGCTTTAAAGAAAATGCCTTGTTGAATTGAGTTCTTACGTTCTGGTCTTTTTTTTCTTTCCGTTTAGGGGCATGGCCAGTTCTTATTGATGACTTTGTGGAATTTGCACGCCCTCAAATTGCTGGGACAAAAAGTACGACAGTGTAGCACTAAAGGACCCTTCTAGAGTGTACATAGTCTGTACAAATACCTGAAATGGAAAATTGCACAGTCAATTTCTGCTGGCTGGACTGAACTGAAGATCAATCCTCACAATATGGTTGAGGGTTGAGACAAACCTTTAAGGATACATCTTGGACCATATCATATTTCATTCTTCTACTGGTGGTTTGGGCTTTTCTTCTAGTCTGGACCACTCTTGCCTGTTAAAATTCCAACATTGTGGATTTCATCATGGATTTTTTTCTTTTTTTTGTTTTTTTTGGTGGACCACCCTAGTTTCATCTCCCATAAGTCCTAGAAGCTTTACAATTATTTTGAGGTTTCTGGTTTCACATAAAGCACAATGCTGGTCATCATCAGACAACTGTTGTATGGCATCTGAATTATACAGCTCAACATCAAAACAGTTTTAAAAAGAATCCTTAAATATACACTTGGGGCTAGTTGCAAAGACTGTATTGATAGCACTTCCTGTAAGAGTGATATATTTAAGTGTACTGGGTCCGATTTTTTTTTTTCTTTTTTCTGGAAAAGTACAGGTATTGTCTAAGTGAGTTTGAGTATATGGTAAAAAAAATTGCAGAAATAACCAAGAAAACCCAAGGTTGTTGATGCTGGGGTATCTAGGTGCCTATCTGAATGGTTTGATTGTACATCAACTGACTGTGAGGAACAGTTGAAGTACGACGAAACTACTGTGCACTTAACAGCACCCGTGTTTAATGTTATAGTCAGCCTTCAGTGAGCGTCATTGAGATAAGCTGTGTGCGTCATGATAGAATCTAATATTCTCTAGGTTATTATCAAAGAAACCAGATTTCATTACAGTTTTGAAATGCTTACCTGTCTGTAAAGAAAGGTTTTTCATTTCTGTGGAAATCTAAAACTTGAATATACTGAATTTGTGTCTTAAATGTTTGCTACACAATACAGTATTTTAAATCAAGATATGTAATTTTTATGGTTGAGGTATGATGAAACAAATGGCCCTGTTGTACAAGAAGCTGGTGAGTTTGATGTGAATCTAGGTTTTGAAACCATTATCCTGAGAAGTAAGTTAAATCTTTGTAACATAGAGGTACTGCCATTATCGATGACACCCATTTTTTTAATTATTTTGTTGAGTTTTCCTTAAATTGACATATCACTGTGGTTGCCAAATATATAAATTAAGAGTAAAGCTTTCCCACACAAGCACAGATCAGATATAAAATACTACACTGGCTTTGTTTCCTTAAATTATTTTGTTGCTCATTGCTACTTCTTACTGTCTTACTGCATTTAACTACATCAAGTTCATTTTGTTCAAAACAGGTTTTTATCAGATGCAAATCTTCCTTATTTTTAATATTACAAGAGCTCTTGAGCTGCTTTTGTGCTAAATGTGGTCTTTTACTCCTCACTTGGTTACTTGTGAAGACGTTTGAGAAATGAAATACTACTCCGTAAAAATAAGCTGGAAAATATCAAGCTCCAGGAGTAGTAAGGATAGAGGTTTAAGTTCATGCTCTAAGCAGTCCCATGATAAGGCCAGAATTATTTTTGAAATGAGTAGTTTCAAGTTTAGTGCAAGTACTAAACAGCAGAACAGTTTTATGCAGGTGCTAAAAGTTTTTTAGGAAAAAATTGACTATTAAACTCCTACAATTTTTTTTATTTATACTCTCTGAAGTTGACCATGAGGCTAGCTCCCCTCAAAGCAGTGCCCTTTTAAGAAAATCCAGTTGTGCATTTATTTAAAGAATACAGTTCCACAAAAAACATTGCAAACTTTCTCCAGCTACTGGAATTGGCTATGCCAAAAAAATGTGTGTTTTGCTGCTTTCAGTATTTCCTTTCTCACTTTTGTGTAAATATAAATGGGGACTTGAAATTATGGGGGTGGGGGTGGAAAAAAGCTCTACAAGGTATCTATGCGTGCTGTTTTCTGTCTTGAGGGTTTTGGTACAGTTTCAGATTGATTAGTTCAAGTATGCTGTGTTTGGAGAGGAGAACTGACTTGCTTTTTATCCCAATACAGACTTGTCCCTCAAAAAAGTCTGAGATTGGGTAGTGGCGTAATGCCGTGATGTTTTAAAGAATATTACTTTTGAATGCAAGATCTTTTCAACAAAATAGTGTTGTCATCAGTTTGGTACTACATGCTTATAATTACTGTGTAATTATAAAGAAATACATAAAACTTTGACTAATTATGTTGCAGAAAGGGGTTATTTGTGCTATGATGGCATCTTAAAAAGTTTTTCCAAATGAGTGACTGAAGTTGAAAGACACATTGATTTAACAGGGTGTTGTTCTAAGGACAAAATGCCTGATTACAGGGAATATTTTGTATTGAAACGTGCTCAGATGTGGCCATGTGTTTTTTTCCTTTATATATTTGTGTGGTTTTTCTTTTTTTTTTTTTTAAGAATGCAGACAGTGGATTGCTTTAATTCGTAAGTGCTTATGTCTTCAATTTGATGATCTCCCCTTAAATGGATCAATTTAATTTTGCCAAATGTCAAGAAAAAAAAAAGGCAAACATCAAGTTTGTAACCTGTTTTTATACATTAAATATGTACAAAATTAGAAGTGCCCTGATATAAAACACTTAATCTCAAGATTATATTTAGTAGAAAAACCATCATTTACATATCTCTGTAAGTTCAAATGTAACTTCTTACAATCCCTCTCATTACCAACAGAGGCAATAAAGCTCCAGTGAAATTGCCATGACTAAGTCTTCTCATGCATTGTTTCAGTGTATTATTTGTAAGACTTATTTCTAGAATGTGCTTTTAAGCAGGATGAAAAAAAGAAGTATGGAATACTTGTCTTCTGCACAGAATACACTTGAGTGGTAAGTCTTTGGGGGGGGGATAGAATCTAAGCACTGCTGCAACACCTTGCCTACTGCTTGTTCTAAATGTTTACAAGTACAAAACCGAGCTATCTTTTCCAGTTATGCTGCATTGACATTACTTAGCATGTGAAGGAAGACACCACACACAGTGCATTTGTTTAAATATGGCTGAAGACTACCCTACCTAAGTGACTTTTTTTATTGATTAGTCTGTTAATAAGTAACTTATGACTTGCTTCAAAACTGCTTTACAATGAAATCCATACTGAGAAATCATTATTTATTTAAGAAAGATATAATTTTTTAAGAATGCATTTAATTAATAAACTTTTGTCACTCACAATTTATTTAAATGATACTGCCAGAAGTCTCTGTAGATTTTATTTGAGTATGGTACACTGATGATGTTTGTTTTTTAAACCCAGGGTGCCATTCAGTCCTCTGAACTCTCAAAGAGTAGACCATACTGTCAAATACGTGATGAAATTACAATCTTGTCTATGACTCAGAAATAGGCCTTAGTTCTGTAATACTTAGCTGACTTCTTTTAGTACCAGCATGTGTAAGTATCTGCATAAGTAACCACTAAGAGTTTTGCTCCTGAAACAGACACTTGTAACTCAAACCTCAGTCTGAACATTTAAACTGGTACAAAAATCAACACCCTGCTGCTAGAAGTTCTTCCACTAACTTCTCTTAAAAGTTCTCTATTTAACAAAAGCTGCCTGACTGTAATTTAAATGTTTTACATGAAATTACAACTGTAATTTCCGAGTACATAATTTCAAGCCTTCCTCCCTTGAGGAGTTCAGAGGACAACTGGCAGGAGTCAAAACATAATGCTGTAAATCAAATTAGGGACAGGAAGCTGCAAAGAAGCCTGTGAGGGTGAGAGCTGTAAATGTTATGTGAGGAGCCAACAAGGCTGTGGCCAGGCAGCCAAGTCACCACCTGGTTACATTTGCTGTTGAAGAAATGGAAACAAACCCCTGCTGGAATTCATCACTAAGCAAAGCCCATGGTAGGCTCCATCGTGTGGAGCTGCTGGGCCCACTGCCTGACCAAGCTCAGCTGCTTACATGTGTGTCTGTATATATGTTTGTGTATAGTTTTGGTTTGGTTTTTTTTTTTTTTCTTTTTCTTTCCCTTACTGGCAGACATGTCTCCAGCCAGAGAAGTCAGCAAGCTCACCAGACTTATATGTCAGTGCCTTTGAGCATCTTATGATCTGTGGCAGTGGCCATGCACATTATGTATGTGTGTCCTGCTAGGAATAGGAACATATCTTCAACCTTGCTCCTGAATGATCCTGGGCACTGGGAGCAGCAAGCCTTGCTTTACTCTGGCATATTTACCTCTTAAGTAATTAAAACAATGACTCAGGTGTAAGTTAAATTTTTATTTAATAAATATAATTTTCATAAACCATTTTTAAAACAACTTCTACTGACCAAGATGTACAATGAGCAAGCACACAGACTCGCTGTCAGAGAATCAAAAATAATGAGGCAGCCACAGTGTCAGAGGTCCAAAATTCTTTGTACTAATTATTGCTACAGTTTCCAGTTGTCAATGCCCCTTATTTGCCTAAAATTAATGATCAACTTCTTTAAAAAGGTACATCTTGCAGAGACAATATTATTCAAGTTTTTTTTTGTTTTTCAAAAACGAAGCAGCACTTGGATCACATGTCAGTGAGAAAAGCAGAATTGATGATTTGTTATTTTTGTGTTCATAGGACCTGAAATACCTCATGGGACCATAACTAGGAATTGTAAAAATATACTATTTGCTGCAGTAATGATATCTTTCTTACAGCTGAAAGTGAGTTTCATTTTTAACCATTTTCCCCTTTCTAAACTATGTGGCCCATGGATTATCTTTTATCCCATTGCCAAAATGTAAAAAGGTTAAGAACCTGCTGATGTATGAAATAATTTCCTTTAAAACTGCTGAGGAAAAATTAATATACACCGCAGGCCATTTAGGTGCACTTCAGGGTTTCTTTCAGACAAGTCCCACTTTGTTTCATATACAGCAGTGTATTTCATTTCTTTCCACTTCACATTACTTACAGAGAGGGCTTTAGCCCATAGGCCCTTAGGCTTTATTCACATCTATGCATTTACACAAACTGGAAACAACAAAAAAATTGTACCTACAGCAATGACAATTGTATGTACTTATTGTAATACATCATCATAGCATGGCAATAGCTAGAGCAAGGCGAATACTTCAAAGTGATGAGAACATTCCTTTTAACGAAAGCCACAGCAGCTTGGGCAACACACAAGGTCTCTCTACTGAGTTATTTCTGATGCCTCTACGAGCAGTATTTAGCTGAAGGAAAAAAATCTATGGAAAGCAGAAGCCTTGCAAATACCGATGCAAACATGCTGCTAAGACGATTGACAGCAAGACTTGATACAGCCATGAGCATCCAATCTTTCCTCCTCCTGTTATAAACAGTCATTCCAATAGAGAGCAGAAACCAGACAAATCATGCCACTGGAAGCAAACAACAGAAGCAAAGAACATACATACAAAACAACCAACAATAAAAACATTCACAGAAAAAAACCCAGATCTGCAAAGAAGAAAGTCTAACTGGGAAATAATTTAGGAACAGAAAAAAAAAAAGCTAAAATTAGTCCATAATGACCAGTTGGTTCACCCAGCTCTAGGAATAACTCCTTTAAAACAATGAAGTTTGTGTAACAAGGCAGTGGCGATGGTGCGAGAGTTACTAGGTATTCTACACCGAGAAAACAAGAATCTCAAACGGTTCAGAAAAGGTTCATCATGACTGAGCACTTTTGAACACTGAATTTCACCCAAACCACTAATATTTAGCAGTACAGAAGTAGCACATAAAACTATTAAAAACTATCTAGACTACAGCTTTGAGATTTCTAACACTAGAAAATGAGATTTTTTCCAATATAGAAGTTATACTGTCCTAAAAAACATGTTTGAAAGTATTATCAAAGGTTTCCAATAGAAATAATAGTTGCCTAAGATGCATTCTAAGTTGCATAATCTTTTCTCAAATTATCTTTTGCACTAGAAAACAACAAATCATTCTGAAATTGTAAAGCCAAAGTTTTCAGCGTTCCTTCCTTTGCATCTTTTTGTTCCCCCCAACATTAAAAAATATACAGAATATTTTAAGCAGAATATTTACATTTTAGTTTGTCAAACAATTCAGAGCATCTTCCCACTTAATCTTTTCCACTGCACCCTTTAAAAAGCTGTTTGGCAACTAAAACTACATCTTTCTAAGTAACAAACCCCCTATTTTTCACAGAACAAGAACTAAGATCTGCTAAGAACTCAATCCCATTCCAAAGGTGGCTGTAGAGAAGGTGCTTCTTCAGGGACACTGCATAGTAAAGGGTCTATACACCACTCTTGCTTTTAACTATAAACACCTACTATAGGCTTTTTAGCCATACCTTACAGATTTCAAGGCTAAGAGGTAATTCTAAAACATTTCCTCCCTATGGCATGTTCTCCCTCACCCATTCATACTCTATAAATCCAAGATGAATGCTAGTGTTACACTGAATTAGCTGTATTTTGTTCAGCCTTCTTCATGAAGATTCTACACTGTACCCAATGCACAGTGAATGGTTTCATACACTTCAGCTCTCAAAGAAATACACAAAATCTTTGTTCCTTGAATAGAAGCAATTTTAAAAGATTTGTGACATCAGTACAAAAACAGTCACTTCTTCCATCCAGAACACTTGTCAGGCCAAAAAATCTGGTCTTATGCAAACCAATTCTACATTCTTACTAAATGAGAAATTACTGATTTAGATTTACTGCAAATAGAAAAATATACCTTGGCAGACAGATGGATTCTTAAGTTCTTCCTGAATTGTTTAAATGCATGTTTCTTCGGTAACCTTACAAACACTGGGAAAAGGGAAAGCAGGGGGAAAGGGAGAAGAGGAGATGGAAGGTTTTAAAAGAAACACATAATGAATGTAAATTATTCTTCAAATATAGGACTGTGCTTCTTTTGTGCATAACATATTTGTGTGGTAAAAGCCAAAACACATATATATGTACAGAGCTGAGCCAATCTAAATGCTTGGAGCGGGGTTGTGTATCAAAGCCTCTGCCTTCTACTGGACAAAAAATTAACCACAATTTCTATTTCAAAACATGATACACTAACCACACAGACTGAGGTTATCATGGTCACACAAACTGACTGGATGATTAGAATGCTATGGTTGACATGGACAAACAAGTAGTTCCGAGAAGTGAAACACTGTGATTTAGACATAAAAGATACAGCTAAACAGCAGATGTCTGATTAGAGTATTGAAAAAAAATTCTGTATTTCCTAGGTATCCATGGCAGTATGGACTCTCACAATGAGAAACTACTAAAAAGAAAATCATTATTTTAAAAACAGATTTAATTTTTTTTAAATATATATATGTATATGATATATAAATAAAGCTACAGGACTAGCCAAAATCCAAGTGTATTTTGTTACTAGTGCATATCTGGATAGAAGTTTCCTTGGGGACTGGGAGAGATGACAGTCAGTTTATTGCATCTCCACACAGGAACCAGCTTTCAAACTGTATGCAGTCAGATCAGTCACATGTTAATACCTATTACATGGAGCATGCAAGACTGAATTTTCAGTAATTCTTAATCATCTGGACACTTAATGTGGGGATCTAGAGTACAACTGAGATCAAGCTTAAACTTCACTGCACTTACACACCTGAAGGGATGACAAAGATAAGAACTATGAATTAAAAACTTATTTAAAAGGAAATTTTTCTATGTTTTGATTTTGTTTCTTCTGTTTCACAATTCATTTTTTAGAGCTTCTTCAATTTGTGAACCGGTCTTCATCTATACCAAGTGGGACAAAAAAAACCTCATGTACTGCACATTCAAGTCACTGTGAGTTTGAAAACAAGGTTGTAATGCAATTTTTTACTACACAAAGGTTGCCTTGAACAATGAGATCTTGAAAATCCAGCAGTATCTGCAGCCTTCAGTTCAGAGTGAAGCTTCCAGTCATTAATGCAAAAATAAAGTTCCAAGAGGAGAACTGAAATAATACCGGTTAAAGTAATGACCAAGAATAATGAACAGCAGAGCTGTTCATAGGCAAGGAACATCTGGAGCATTTGATACAAGGAAAGTCAGACGTCTGGAACACTCCCTCTCCTGCAGCCTACTGAACTCAGGAGAATTTGGGATGACCATAACAAGAGGGATACACCCCTGTGGCAGCAGGCCAGGCCCCATTAAGACGATATACCAGGAGGGTAAGATGCATCTGCCTGAATTATGAAATAAAAACTATTTGCCATGTAATTTGCTTAGGAGACACCACTTAAGCCAATGGCGGAAACCTGTGCGGGCAGGGTGAAAGCGGCTAACACTGTTTTTGTCCAAATCCTACACTTAACCACATCTTTAATAAAGAAGTTCTTGTAGGTGTTATTTACAGTCTGCGTTTTGATTTACAGTTTATTCCACCCAGAGATAATTTCAGGATGCAGCTTTACATCTTTTACTGTCTGACAGGAAGATTCTTCCAATTATTGATGAACTTCAGTGTCAGAGACTGACTTAGAATTGGATATCCAAATAAGGGTCCAGAAGCAGCAGAATTTTTATCAGCCTCCCAGCCATAAAAACTGCCCTCCCCAAGGCAATGCTCTACAGATGTCCCTGGTGGCAGCACCTCCATTTTACCTCCCACAGCTAAGGACAACCAATAGGTTTAGCCATCCTAGCAGAATGAACAGGCAAATGTTGCTACCCAGCCCCAAAACATGCAGACACATTTATACTGGGACAATAGATGGACCTGCAAGATGTACCATTCAAAGCTCCATCTGTGCAATTTGTTTTTATTGGCATACTTAGGTATCAAAACATTGCCATCAATGTCTCAGATCCTTCAGATATGTGAAGATAATTAAGCATTAATTGTATCTTCAAAGTACAACATGACCAAATATAAATACATGGAAAAGAATAAAACATGCAAAAATTCCCCAACTTTAAAAGGATTAATAATTCAAAGAATTTATGCTAGTGAGACTTCTGTACAATCCACCAATTCTTACATGTTCTTCCATGCCAGGATCAAGAATTGTTAAAAAAAAACCCCAAAACACACAGGGCATAATAAAAGATCACTAGCTTCTGAATTATATTTTAACTGTGAACTGTTATATCCCTTATTATTCCAAATCACTATTTGTCAAAGCTAACTGTTTTTCAAAGCAATGACTAATATATTGCCATTCATACACCAGCATAAATATTTGAATTGTATTTAACTCTCAAAAAGTACTAAACTGATTGCTTACAGAATAAAGTAACCGTCTATGGAAATAACGAAATTGATTCGCAAACTGCAAAGAAAGCATCTGTAAGAGACGGTTCAAAATTAACATGTGTGTTTAAAGTGAAGGGTCATCGTGAAAAATGTAACTTCTTAAAGTTCCATTGTGCAAATTCAGTTCTGTTGGATCACTCAAATTTGGGAAGAGAGATTTTGTCACCGTGCTACAGTGATGTCTCACATATCAAATGCAGGATTCCGACCTGCCCATATGGTAACCAAAAAGATTAAACAATCATAGATAAAAGCATTTCTTTAAAAAAATTATTTAGCTATTTGTGGATATAATTAGAAAAAAAATACTGGAAGAAATTACTGTCCAGATGACTTATGCTAGGTCACAAGACAAGCCACGGTTTGTATTTAGAAGTCATGCTAGTCTTTCCTAGGGCAGGGATGTAGTACTGAACTCGCTTCAGAACCTACTATAGTTGTGTGAGCACCACATGGCTTCCACAAGGCATTTACAAATGTCCCTGTTAACAAGTGGGTGAGTCCATTGTGGAGAGAGTCAAGATGCTTCTGTCGTTGGCATAGAAGGGATCCGATGAACTCCATGATCTAAAGTGACAAAAGAAAAGTTTGGCTGACTGGGAACTTACAATCTAGAGGTAAGGAGAAAAGTCTATGAAAGCAAAAGGTAAGTGTTATGAGATTAGGCAAATGTAACTCTTTGAAAGACTTATCTATTAGTTTTGCATAGGTGCCTGCAATTAATTCAAACCTTTGAAAATACACTGCAATCAATCATGCCAACTATGTAATTAACAATTCTATGTTTACCTTTCTGGCAAAGTTTACTCACAGCTACAGATACTTTCATCACTATGAACTAAAATAACTAGAGGTTTATATGCCAGTTTTATAACTGAAGTTTTAATACTGTGCCTCAAAGAAAATCTGAACCTTGCATGTGTAAATTGAGGCACTATGAAAGCTGCCATCTGATACAGCCTAAGGTCATTCTAGTAAAGCCTTGTGGTACGCACAGCTAACCGTGATAATCTGGTATACTGGTGTTCTAATGTTAAACATCCATGCTGTCTGAAGTTGTGGGTAGGCAAAATTTATCTACAGCCATGAATCTATTTCACTCCTTACTGTTAAATTTAAGTTAAAATTTAAGGCATCAGGTAAAGTACCTAACATGTCACACCTCCTGATTCAGATGGGATCTTGTAATGTCTTTCTCTTAAGGACAAATTACTACTTAGGAAGAAACACTTCTTGATTGAACAATATTATAGGACTATATGTGAAAAGCTGAAAATAGAAAACTGGAAGGCAGTAAATCAAAATATAATGAACTTATACTCCAAATTTGCCTCTGTCAGAAATCTGCTGTTTTTTTAGAACTTACATGCGGTGCCTTGACATGAGTACCACTAATAGGAGATCTGAACAATTCAGTAATGAATCCTACTGTACAAGAAATGTATGTGATCCAGCATTCTTAATATTTTTGTGACTGACAAGTTGACAGACAATTTAATGGAACAGACAGACAAAAACACATTTTATCATACCACAACACACATTTTATATTCTAACTGGTGAATGAAGCTATAGAAAATACTTCTCAAATACATTTTACAAGCAGTAAATTAAGTACAAGAGACTATATTCCTGTGGCCCACTACTCCAAGCATTTGTACAACTTTGATTCATCAAAGTTTCTATCAAAATTTGATACCATGTTTCATTTCATGCTTAATTATTGTATTTGAAAGAGCATCATATTTGACAGAATATCAGGAACACAGAATACAACACAAACTAGCTACAGACAGACAACGTATTCATCAGCATAACTTCATTCAACAAAAAATAATTTGCAGCTACGTCCTGATTGATTAAGAAGATCTTTTTTACAATGCACAAGACAAGACACTCAAAAGACCACTCCGCTTGGGACCATGCAATCTTCTGAAGATACCAGCTTTAGGTTAAAAAAAAAAAAAAAAAAATCAAGCAGCTCAAGCTTGTGAACAAAGGCTAAACAACTTTACAAGCATTTTTAAAATCACCAAATAGATTTCTTAAATGTACCTTCAGTACTTCGCAACTTGTAACTGCCTCAAGTGCTTTAAGCAATTAGTACATTAAAAAAATAAACAAAGAATTTCACATATTACCAGGAAAGTGTAGGGGAAAAAAAATAGCCTTTGTACCTTGACGTTTAGACTAGGCTTTAAGTTTCAATGCTGAGTGGAAGGAGCTGAAGTCACTGAGGAAAGCAAGTAGGACTAAAATAAAATTTAAAAAAGTCTTTTCTAGTTCTATGGTACGTAAATTTAAATGAAACTAGAAGACGGTTCAGAGTTATTTCAACCAGAGGCAGTAGCAAAAACTACAGAACTTCAAGCCATTAGTGTAGCACCAACAGTTTTGCACGTTCATTAAGCATAACACTAACTTCTGTGTTCTAACAACTCTAAAATTATTCAGCTAGATGGAACTTCATCTGAAAATTACATGAGATAAGCAGACAAGAAACCTGAGAAAAAGCAGTTTTCAAAAAGCACTCAATATTCTGTCAAATATGAGTTATCTTCAAGACATTTGTAAGTTCTTAAAGAAAGAAAAATTGAGTGGAAAAAAGAGGAAATTGTAAAAATGTAAATGCATTGCAGAGAATAAAACACAGAATACCTACCTTAAGACTACACATTACTAAGGCAAATGTTAAGTAAAAATCTGCTCTAATTAGATAATAATAAATGAAAAAAAAGTAGCATGAGAAGTTCCTCATTTGGAAAGCAGTTTTACAGAGAAGTGGAAAAAAAAAACCAAACAAAAAACTTAGAGCAACTACTACCAAAATGTTGATTTTCGGACCAATCAAATGCTCACCTTGTAGATTAAAAATTCTATTAAATTTTTTATTTTATACATCATGCCCGCTTTCTATACAGCAAGAGTTTGAATTAAAAATATACTTAATCATAACAGTTTGTTTTTCATATGGAATGAAACATTTTGCATAATCATACCATAGATTTATAGAAATGTTGAATAAATTTCATAAGCAAGCCAGAAGAGAGAAACTGACTGAAACCATAGACACCGTGTTCAATACAAGAGTTCAAAAAAGAGATGTACTATACACCAAGTCAATACCTAAAGCAGAATCTGAACTGACAAAGCTTGCCAGTGAAAATTACCCACACAATATTTTATACTGAATGAATGATATCACAACCTATAACCAAAAGAGACAAAGATGTTCAAACACAAAATGAGTGTCCTTGAAAATGGGTGAAGTGCAACTTTTTCAGGTTTGCCTTTTGACCAATGAAGGATCATGATATCATTCACAGGGACTGAGAGATTACGATGTACAAAAGACTGTTTTTACTTCTACCCCCAAATATTTCCATGTTTGTTAGCTATCCCTCTTTATTTGGAAATGGGGAGATGGCACATTACCAGATTTAGTAAGAGCTTTTCTCACAGTCATTCTGACTGCAAGAGCAGTATTGCTCTGTAGATGTATTTGATTACTCTAACATGCTTTTATCCCATCGAGGTTTGTTTCACACGTGGTTTGTGAAGATTTATTTAGCACACACTTTGGAATGGCACACATGGTCTTGACAATATACCTTCTAGAACTGAAAAAAACGTTTAAAATTATTAGAACCTGAAGGCTCTGTTCTGTCAATTACTCTGATTTTAGAAATAGATTATAAAAGTTATACTACAAAAATATTTCATCTTCTTATCAATCAATGGCTGAAAGATTTAAAGACTCTCCTTCTAACAATGAAGTTATCTTTAAGGGAGGGGAGTGTGAGCCTTTTGTATATCTTCAGGAGTAATGCAAGCTCCAAGGTAAATATTTGGAGGTTGTACACCAAGAACCAAAGGGAAAAGTCTTTCAACTTTACAAACAACTCCTGATTCATGAAAGAAAAAAAAAATCATATAAAGGAGAACAAAAACAGCAGCAAGGCTTGATTTTCTGAAGAGAAGAATGTACAAATCAAGAGAAATTATAGATACAACACAAGAACTTGTAGTAAGCCAAACGAAATGTTTTAACAGAAATCTTTTGAAAGCTGTTTTCCCCCTCCCCATCCCAAAAGAAAGTACTCAAAAAGAAACAAGAAACTAATCTTTTAGGATGAAAAAAGTACAACAAAGAGTTGCTTCTCCTACTTAAATAAGCAAAACCTGCAGCTCGTTTTCTAGACATCTATTGCTGCAGGCTCATCAGGTTCCAGTTTATAGGAGAATCGTCTGCAGCAAAGGCTATTGAGAGAAATGCCACACCTGTTGACCCGGGCTGGACTACATCTGCCCACTAGTCGTTCCAGCATTCTTCTAAGAGATGTGCATGCTGTTTCCCCATCTGAGAAGCAGCACATGGAGTCCAAGCAGTTGATACCTGAACCTGCCTCAGTAAGCTGGAAGGAGGAAATAAAAAAAAAAATTACAAAAATCAGTATTCACAGGTTCTAACACTGAAGATATTATCAGAAAACACTTAGGAAAATCATGTTTTCTTAAAGTTAGAGTGTTGAATATTTTTCAATTTTATAGGAGAACTACAACAATGAATAACATTACCAATTCCCTTCCTAACGTCTATACATGCTAAATTTGACCTTCCCGAGGCTTGAATGCAGCTTTGGTGTATGTATGGAAATCGTTTAGCACCATCTCTGCTTAATGTTGGAAATAAACTGGTTAGCAATACTCTATGTTACAACTATAAAAAATTTCTGGAGCAGACTGTCATGCAGTTTAAGCTGTGATGCTTTGATTAACCTCAGTGGAAGTACAACAATTTATATAAGCTGCAGGTCTGCCTTATTTTAAAGAAATCTATTAAGAGAAAGCTTCAGACCAAGGCTGCAGAATACAATGCAGCAATCTGACTGTAAGTAGTAATTTTTCCTCAAGAAGTGTAGAATGCAACTTCCTATAATAATTTGCATTGTATCACTACCATAGATACCCTTGGCTTGGTAAGGAACAAAAAGCACATTCCTGATTTTGTGAATATCTTTTATCTAAATGCAAACAAGGCTGAAGTTTTAGAAAGGATTGGTCATGTTCATGCTAGCATGAAGAATAATTCAACATTAGCATGACAAACTTTCTATTGTTCGTTCTTTGTAGGTAAGAAAAAGACCCAAACCAAACAAAAGCAGCAATACAGAGATGTATGGGTTTAAAGTGAAGTGCTATCTATCAGTGTGCTCCTCTATATTATTATTGCACACTAGTGAACCTCAGCATAACCAAGATCTAACTGAAATCTAGTACTGCTGGAGAGAGAACATCCAAACCTGACTTGAGTATCCTTTCCAAAAGGAAATAAAAATGTGGAATGTGGGGATATTTAATTTAATTTGTAGCTCTGCACAAGAGCATCCTGTCAAACAAATGCCGAACACAAAGGCTAAATTTAAGCATCCATTATCCTCACCTCACTCTCAGACACCAATGAATGAAGAAATCTGGGAGGAGGCGTCTTAGTCTGTCTATGATAGGACACATCTCACTTAAGAGCTTTCCCCAAATTTTAACCATGACCAAAGGTCACTGACTGTTGTCTAAAGACTGGTTTCCAACTTCAGTTTCTTTCATGCCACCCACACTTGCCCAACACTGCAAGGATAGCAAAGAACCTCAGTTTCCTATGAGTAGACGTATTCCTTCCTAATCCCCCAAAACAGGCAACCGGACAGATTACAGCTTCATAACAGAACAATTCCTATACTACAAAGAAGAGTCAGCTAATAGAAACAACAGGCATTTGAGAATCCCAACTGGTAGGACAAGGAGGGAGCACACAGGCAGAACTAGTGTTCCCATGCATCTTCTCCTATGCCTGCCCCTTCCTCAGCTCTATTCCCTCCAGATCTTCCAATCACACCGCTTAACATGATGCTTACAGGATTGTCAGTTAACATTTTATAAACTTACAGAATGCATTAAAAACTGAAACCCTTGATTCAGTTGCTGCACCTCGGAGGCCATGAATGAGTGCAGGCAGGACACACAATTCTGACTAACTTGCACTCATTTGGGAAGTCTTCTGGACACTAAATGAACATTTACTATGACAATTAACTTCTGTAAATACCTGAGACACAAGAGCAGAAGCACTGCAACTGACAGGTCTAGAAAGGGTTTTAGTTAAACCAAAACACACCTCAGCAGAGCTCGAGTCCCTGACTGCCCTTATTTGATGACCATCACATCTGGTCACAACTATACTGTCACAGAAGATAGGATAATTAGGAAGAGCACAATTTGCAGCACTGCAGTACTAGCAAATATGACCTTCACAGCCACTTCATACTGTGCTCACAGCATATCAGACAAGAAATTACACAGAGCAGAAGGATTTCCTATTGGGTCAGAAAGCAAGCTCCCTGCTGCACATGCAGTGATCTTCACGGTTGTGTTCACAGCAATACAAAACAAACTCTCAGCATTCCTACACTAAGGATTTCAAAAAGAATATTTAGTCCATCAGTTACCTTGAAGCAGACCAAGTAATACCTTTAAAGCTCCTGTACAAGGTCGTATTACAGCAGTTGTATGTAGGATCAGATGGACCATTTTTTTCTCTAGAATCTGCTGACCTGAGAGCTAGCAGTCCTAGATGTTATTCAGACTGGCAAAAAGAGGAACCAAGAGTAACCCAGAGCAGCTTCCAAGGAATGAACCCTCAGCTCTGGATTTTGCAGGGCTGGTGTCTCTTCTTCTCTAGTATGTCCTTTGTTCTTCTCAAGTTAGATGCTCACAAAAAGCTAGGATCATGCTTGAACCACAATTTATGGAAAAGTGGGTATTATCCTTTTTTAAAAAACAGCAAATGTGACCCTACATAATCCTGGAAACAACATTTATGTTTCATCAAACTCACAGTTAAGTGTAAAGTAATACTGGGAGAGCAGTAAGGACAATATAAAAATAAAGTCAATTTTGTGTATCACTGCCTGGTGACCATGGATTTTTATATTTATATCCACTACCTGGAAGGAAGATACTTGTATTATGCTAAAGAGTCCCTTTTCTCACTTTTCTCTCTGTGGTAGACAGTTAGGATCATCACTTTGTATCAAAGTAAAACCTGGCATGGTAAGGCAGTAGAGCATAATGGTCTCTGAAGACCTGAAACAAACTCTCAGGGCACAAAAGGCAGGAGAGGCAATGCTTTAAAAAAATTAGTAAGTCTAGAGAAATATCTGATATTATTCATATTTGGGCTGCAAATAAAGTATTCTTCCTAAGGTAAGATCCTAGATCACAATAAACATAATACTTTATATGATAACGGCCCATTTCATCTAATAAATAAAAGCAACTGAAGTGGAGAATTAAAGAATGATTCAGCTCGATAAGGAAAAAAAGCACATATTATGATGCAAATTTTCTTGTAGATACCAAAAAGATGGGTATTTTGGAGAAGGCTGCATGACTGTCTATATACGATATAAAAAAATATATATATACACACACACATTATGGTAGAGTGGGAGTACTACCTAGTGAACGTAAGAACTGTCGGGTAGGCTAGATGGATCTAGCAGTTGCCTATTGTCCTCCCCTCTGTGCCTGCTTTCAGCAAAGTCACATGCTGAGCTGACTGAACCCTTATCTTCTTCCATCTAGAAGGACAGAAAAGCAACAAATCTTATAAAGCACCATGCTTGCATTGCTTTACAACAGTTACCTTTTTTACATGAACTTTAATTTTACAGATCTGTTCTTGAGAGAACAAGGCATTTTTACAAGGTAAAGAGGTGATTTTTTCATGTTAATCAGTGGATCAAACATGGTTTATCAGTGCACGAGTATTAGAAGTCTTTGGTCTTTTTGCGCACCATAGACTACCAAAGGGAAACTCAACAAATTTGAAATCTATTTCAAATTTTCAACTTTTGGAGTTTTATTTGTTTTCCCCCTTTTATTAGAAGGGCCGTTCCAGTTTGTTTGTCTTATTACAGGGTATTCTATGTGCCACAAGACAGATATTTCAACTAAACATTTAATCACACTGAAATACACAGTTAAGACTTTGTTGAACAGGAAATGTATTTAATCCTGTACATCAAGGTAAGAGCACTGCAGTACATTTTCCTGAGCCCAGGTCCTAGCTGCCAACATGCCTGATGCCACAAGGACGTTTCAGAAAATGTATGAGATGGTTATTACTATTCCACAGTTAAGTTAAACCTTGCTCCCTCCTGTAAAGCTCACTTTCATTAACCCTTAATATACTGTATACCAAAATCCAAACCAATTAGATCTAAAATTTGTAAAGAAAATATAAGAATGTTGACGTCTAACAACTTCACTAACACTTACGTTTTCAACATTTTTCTAGTTTTTCTACATTTGACCTCTTTGAATCAAGTAAACCTACAAATGCAAAATTATTTTGTTATTTCAAAGTCATTAGACATAACTATCTTCAGGTAAGTATGTCCATTTTTTGTGACTGAAGATAAATATGTGATAGTCTATTCTTCTCTCATTTATTCCCTCTTCCTACGATAGTTTCTATGGATTAGCTAACAGATTAGCACCACACTAACACAAAATACAAACCTGTAAAGGAAGAGATTACCCATGTTCAAAGTTCAACATATTAAGATGTTCTGGTATACTTCACTAGTGTGAATGCATGTTTGCACTTGAATAGTCTTCTTGGATATTCTATGGTCCCTACTGTAAAAGGAACAGAAACCTGTCTGCTCTCAACTTCTACACAGCTGGGCTGGATCAGATATGAATGCTATTAGGAGGAGAATCCTATAAAACAGTAACTAGAGGAAAGAATACAGACAAGTAATGAAGGCCGTAAAGCCAGGGCCAGGAGTCTGGAGTTCTGAACACAGCTGAAGAAAGTAGATCTGTACAGAGATGGAGGGAAAACAAGTTAACAATAGACTCATCGGTCTGTAGACAGGGAAAGAACAGGGTCTTGGCTGTGCTAAGACAAATGCTATAGTCTGAGTCCCAGATATAACATTATGCACTGACTGCCTTCCCTTATACAAAAACCTTTTTTGTGTTTTGTATTTCCCTAGTATTGGTTACAGTCATAATACACTGTCCAAAGGTAAAAACTCTATATAGTTAATCCCATCAGTAAGTAGAATTAAAACTGTCCGAGTAGCACTTCTTACATGTGGCTTAAGATTTCTGACAGTTTTTTATAAAGCAGAGACATGTATACATACAAGCACACAAAAAATTTTGTTTACAAAGAAAAAACTGAAATGAAATACAATGGGGTCCAGTTAGCACTCTCAGATATGCATTTCACATATTCCAAGAACAGGAGGGACAGCTAGAGAGGAAAGTAGTACTCAGTCTCCAGTTAAGCATAAAGCCTGCACCTGACTTGTGCTGCCCGATTTCCTCTTCATCCCACGTTACAAAAGCGACAGTAAAATTCAGAGGCAAGAGCTTAACAGGCACACACAAGACTGTGTTTCTGACTTATAGGAATGACATGGACACTTAAAAGACCCCCCTCAAAGCTCTTAACTGTACATCCCAAATGTACTTAATATAAACTTGAACATTTTTTGCACACTCTGAAGCCTATAGACATAAAAATTGAGTCTAACATCATACTTGTCTTTTAGTTTGCATTCATAAAGGTTCTCCTTTTGTGTATCAACAGAACAGTAAGCAAATTTGCAGAATAAGGCATAACTTGGTTTAACCTGGTACTATACTCCTTCTGAGGTTTTTAATACATATATAACAAACAAGAAAAACTGTCAAAATCTGTTCAGCAATCTACATGCATTCTGCAGTCACAAAGGATGCAATTACTGCAGGAGGCATGTACAAATGAGGTGTGACAGAATTGGCAGCTTACAGCTACATTCACCAGGTGACTGTTTTTTTTTTTTTTCCCCTCATCTTCCTACTGTTTTCCTTGCTTTCTCTGCTCTACTGGTTTTGGAAAACAGCTGCCCTGGACACCACAGAAACTAACCCATGGTCTTCACTCCAAATGAGTTTTTATTTAGTATAGTGAAGCGAGTAGTTTCCATCTATTAATTGATTTTCCTTTTTACTGTTTTTAGGTAAGGATCCACAGGATAGCTTCCAAACTTTGTCTGAAGACTACAAATAAAGAACTAGAGAAACCCAAATACTTGTTTCTTTCTTGTTGCACTTTACAACTTCAACTGCATAGTATAAGGCATTCAGTGCTTGTGTTTCAGGTACCTTACTATTAGCTACTTAAGTGTAAAAATTCGGACATGCAAGAAATTTGGATTTGCATAATCATTTGTTACTCACGGACAAAACAAATTTCCCATTTTTTTCAACCCCTTCCCTAAGTGTAATATGAAGAAATCCCCTCAAGTTAGCAAGCATTCTCCTGTTTTTAGTATTTTAATAACTACAGCGCTGCATTCCTAGACAGCTTTATTCTTCTCTTACCATCCAGTTGCATAACCCTTAAATGTGTTTAGTTTCAGAAAGTTTAACAGAATTTTTATTATAAAACCACATAATTCACTTTAATAATTCAGTGAGAAAACAGAAGTTTACCAGTAACAGTTATCCAAAGTTTTAAAAAGATAATTCATTTACATGATACCGATACACAAAGAATTTTAAAAGCTAACTTGTAAAAGCTGTAGGGAGGAATCTCCCCAATACGTTGCTAAGTTTACTAAAATTCAAAAGGTATACTGCAGTTTGCCTGTTTTAAAGCTAGCAAGTCCTGAATTTAAAACAAAACAAAACTACCCACCACTACCTCCCTGGGGTGTTCAGAAATTTAAGCTGTTATGTTTCACAGTGGGACAACTAATAACTAAACACAATAGCCATTTCAAGTTTTGCCTTAAAAAGCAAAGCACATTCTCAGAGAAAATACAATGCTTTTCTCTTACCTGACCCCATCATCCCTGCCCCCCCTTTAAAAGGACTTCTATCATCTGTTTCAATTAACCAGTAAAAATTCTCTGCTATCATTTACAATGTCAGCTTCCTGTCTCCTACTTTCCCTCAGTTAAATAAACAGCAATTAAATACCGAAAATGTGGGCTGGTTGGTTCTCCTAGCACCTATTTGCATGTTTTTAAACACAGTCACCTTAAAAAAAAAAGTATTTAAAAGGTTATCAGTTCTTTGCATTAATTCTTGCTATAGAAGTAGGTAAGGGTAGGATAAAACATCAAACAGGTTGAGAAATTATTGATGCATATGAATATTTTAGTCCTACAAAAGAGAATCAGCATTTGGTAGCTTTTCATGTACAGAACTCAGTGCATCTGAAGAGTTTCAGAATCATAATGGTTCACCTACACAGACATATGCACACTTTGATTTTTTTTAAATTTATAGGACTTTGTAGCCAAACGCCTTTAAGAATATGTCTCTATACACATTGAAAACAAACAACACTCACTTTATAGATGCACAAAAAACAAACACAAAAAGCCTTAGCCGCACAAGTGTATGTACGCACCCAAACTTAAAACATTTTTCTGCTCTTTCAACACAAGTGAAAGCAAATTAAAATGGGCAAACAACTCGCAAGAAATTGCTGCCTGAAATACATGGACCTTCCTGTCACGGCCTTATAAAGCTGAAATTATCCAACATGCAAAAAGCACTGTTAATTTTGATCATAAAGAAATTAAAAGCATTATAACCATGCTAGAAACTGTGATTATTTAAAAATGGATGCAAGAAGAGCTAGATCTGTATTCTGAAAGTTGAGCATCATGCTAGGGATGTTTTTTCCTAAAAAAAAGCACGTCCAACACATGCTACTTAGGAGAAGCATTTGGCTCAAAAACACAGAGCAAAGCCAAGAAATAACCAAACTGAATGTATCTGCACTACAGGTATTGCCCTCTCAACCCACTAATATTCATGCCTCTTCCCATCTCTCTCAGCACTGGTTAGTTCACCTTCAGCATGCATAAGAGTTGATGAGGAACTGCCCTCCTACTCTACCTAATTTTGCTCAGCTGATTCCTTGCCCTGGACAATGGCTGCAGTGCGATGAACTCGTCACTTAAAGCAACTCTGTTGGAGTACATCTACAATTGGACAGAGAAGGGATGGAACACACATGTCAGTAAGTAGTAGCAGTAATTTTCTAAGAGAAAGACACAGGACGCGACATTTGTTATTTAAGTGGAATACACATCATATACAGAACACAAGCCTGGTACCTTCAGAACAGCTCCTGGAATCATCACACCCACTTAACTGTTTGGTAGGACCATTCTTAAGTGTACCTCAGCTTTCACACTGAGAAAAAAGGCCTATACACTTTTACATCTATACTTTACCAGACATCTTTATTCAGTATTACCTTCTCCCCTCAAGAGGAGTGCTGCGATTTATAATTACCCAAAGATTTATATTTTGATTCACATTTACCTTACTGTCCACCTCCTCCTATACAATTCTGTAACAGACCTATAGTCAGAAATCACCCAGAAGCTACTTCAAGGCAACAGACTTAAGTCAAACAGAATAAGATGGATTTTCCTTAAGGCCAGCAAACCCCCCCCCCTCGCATCACAGCAATAAAAGAAACACAACTACACACATGCACCCTAAGTGCATCAAGGCAGGTAAAGTTAAGCAAATTCACCCCCCTATAAAAGTCAACTCATGCTTGCCTGTCAAATTTTTAATACACTGATTTCCCAAAATAGAACGAAGTTGTTGTGACAGAACAATATTTACATTTAAAAGTTTATCTTTAACAGAATTTCTCAAGTGTTTCTCTCTCATACCAGTTAAATGTCTTTGCTTTCTTATGAATAACTTAGCTACATGTAACATCTAACTGATGAGAGACAGACTGCCTGTTGATGCTATGTCCTTATACTAATAAAAGATATAAAATCAAGTTCCTTACATACTAAGTGGAGTAAGACAGATGCCTACAGATACAGTGAATTCAGAGCACTAAGTTGGGTAACTCACACAACTAGTGTGCTCTTAAGTTTCCAAAAAATTAAAACAATAGGGGCAAGCATTTTCAGCTGAGAAACCTGTGTTTTGCTCACTGCTCCTGGGGATATTTTAGAATTTAAATGAAAGCGGACAGAAACAACTAACTTAAATAGCTGTGATTTAAAAATCAGTGACTACTTCATGTAACAATTTATCTTGCCCTGATAAAAACTTGAAACTGTAAACTAAACTTTTTCTCTCCCCCAATATGCAAATATACTAATTTAGTCCTACAACTAAAAAGGAGTAATTAAAAATATTCAGGTATACAGAGGGTGCACCTACACTACAAAAAAAGAATTTAAAAGGGCAATATACAAAGTTGCATGTTCACTCTTCCAATGACTTCCACAGAAAATTACTTGGTGTTTAGGACAAATACATCTTCCAGACTCATTCTATCTGAAAGTCAGAGTCCTTTCCTCTGTTTTGAAACGGAAAGAAAAATATTTACTAGAAATTTTAAATAAACATAAGGCATAATCACGAAAGAAGCATTCTGTCACTTCTTGGCAATCAATGTGCTAAGATGGTCATCTGTTCATCTTCACTTATGTCTACTTCATCACTACAAGAACAGCTAATGAATTCAGTGGGGCTGGCTGTCCCATTAAAAGTAAGAGTGGGAAAATCTCAACAGATTAAACTTGAAGAAAGAAACAAACAGGTGCCTTCTTTTAGCAAATACACTTTTAGCTATGATTTCACTATCAGACACACACAGAGAAACCAATGAATGGCTACTGAAGCATTTCTGTTCAAATCAGGTTTTAGATACCTTGACTTTGCAATATCAGGAATTAAGCATTTTCAGAAAAGGACAGTATTTTGGTAAACATAGACCCTAATGCTGACACTGTCAAATGGCAAAGTAGAATGGGAATAAGGGGCGGGGGGAAGGGAAGATGACTAAGAGAGGCACAAAACAAAATTCCCATGGCTATGAATCAAGCTATAGCCACAGGAAAGATGTTAAGACATTCATCAAGATTCCTTCTTAAAAATAAGAAGTCCAACTGTGTGATGACACAACCGTAATGGAAGCAAACTGAACATGGAAATTCTTCAGAATTGATTGAGAAAGCAAGAGAATGCAACAGGAAGTATATGGATAAAGCTAGGTAAAAATAATGCAGGCTTTTTGGTTTTTAATTCAAACACTTTAGGAACATGAGAAACCTCAACAACCGTACTGATACACTGCCAGCAGAAACAGCTGAGGTACAGGAATGAAAGGAAGTGTTTGATAAATACTGCCACTAATTTTTGAAGGAAAAAAAAGATACGTAAGTATTATTACCCATAGAACTTTTCCTATATCAAGACACTCTAATCCAAAAAGTTCAGTAACATGCAATCAAGAGTCTTACTAGGTCTAGTTGAACAGTTTTCTGAAAGCTGGTGGTCCTTTACCTCGGCTTTTAGCTATTAATTCCAAGACTGGAAAAAGCAGCTAGTATTCCAGTTTTAAGAGACTAATGGGATATTTTGGCTTAGCAATATGTTTGTTAGCGTGATGTTGATTCTAGGCAAATTAAGAGAATATCTCTCATGGATTTTTTTTTTTTTTAAACACACAAATGAGAAGGGTTATGTCATTTAAGTAAATCAACATGCACATACACCAAGGTAATTAAGGTAAATAAGGTTAGATGCTAAATGTAACAGTATTGGTGTAATATCATTAAGAGTTCTGTATGGCACGTATCTCAGTGTAATTTGGATCAAGCAACTAGGACACCACAAAAAAAAAAAAAAATCAATCTGGCACACAAACAGACTAAAAACTGCTAACAGGTTTCAGATCATAACTGTATCTGGGATATCTTTGTCAACTGGATTCTTCATTCACTTTCACTTTTTTTTGGCCCTATGCTATTTGACCTCTTGTCAATGACCTGGAAGAAATCAATGTAATGTAATCACTTGCAGATAAGAAAAAGATGTAGAAGATAACAGGGTTTTGATTTATATGATTTTGTAAACTGAATACAGCTGGGGGATTAATTATTTCCATACTCGGCACTGATGTATGCTGTGCTGGAATATTGTGTCCACTGGTGAAATCCAAAATCCAACATGAGGTTGAGGAATGGTGAAGATTACAGGAGAAACACAAGAATGATTAAAAGACTGGAAAGTAACTTTTTGGACAAAAGATGCAAATCCAATCTACTTATCACTGAAAAAATTAACTTGATCACAAACCTAACCGTGAGTAAAACAAAAATTGTTAGTAGAAGGCTTTTCAGTTTAGCAGAAAAAGTATAAAAAAGATAAGTAGCTGAAAACTGAAACCAGAGAATAACTCTTAGAACAATGGGTCAGGATGACTTCTCCGTAACCGTCACTAAAAAGAAGAAAACACTCAAACACAGATGAGATATTTACCTAAAAGACAGCCTAAATTCAACAGAACGATTTAAAGGAGTCTTTGTAGCCTGTGTCAGGCAAAAGGGAGACTGTATTATCACAGCATATCTTTAGACCTCTTCTATGAATTTATGAAAATGCCACACGGGTAATTATCTTTAATTACATAATCAACAATCAAATACATGGCATACGATATGAACAACAATTAAGAAATACTAATAAGTCCTACAAAAGTAATTTTTAAAATTGTTTTCATCACATTTTAAGAACTATTCAATGCCAATTACAGTTGAAGAGAGAGCTTCTAATACCTAGACAAAAATAAGTTATCTTCTTCAAAGCAGTGCAAAAATGCATACAATCCTCTCACGCAGTTGCAAGCCAAGATGCAAAAGACTGAGGGACCCCTTTATAAATAATTCTACTATTGTTAGTATTGATCAGTTAATCAAAAATGTTATTAGCTTGTAAAATGGTGTCCTCATTTTTGTAATTTTAAATTACCAGCTATCTTTTGAAACGAGAACACTTCTATGCATTAAACATGACAGCAATGTAAGAGAATAATAAATATCACAGGAAAGTAATTAGTTTACAAGCCAGATTTTAACAAACATGTTCTTTTAAATACTGATCAAGTTGGATACAAAAGCATAACATTACCTGAGCTTTTTCAGTACTTGTTGGTTGCAGATGTCTGTACAGCACTTTCTTCAGAACATCAATAAACAAACAAGCAACTACTATGAGGATTATGGCAAACCAAGCAGAACCACTTGACAACAGTTGAACAAATACGAAGTACATGTCCTGGGTATGTAAAAATGGCCTGAAAAGTTAAAAGAAGTGGCAATTACTAAAAAGAACTTCTAGAAACAAGAGTACAGCACAGGCAGGCTCAAGTGTAAGTGTATCTTATTTTACATCAAGCAGCAAGTCTCTCAGGATGCAGTTACAACTGCATGGTGTCCATGAAGGCAGCTAGCAATCTATTGGACCTGACCTGCAAAGAAACTCTGGAGAAGGAGGGTACCAAATTTGGGAGCGAAGTGTTCTGGTTTAGTTTTAAGTTGTGTTGCAGGAAATCAACTGCCATCCTATCTCTGCCTCGACTCCAATATATAAGCAAAAATACAACACTTCACTGATTCAAACCCCAGTGTTTAATTTGTTGCAAATTACCTATTAAACAGCACCTTTGGGAACCTATCTACTTAAAAAAAAAAAAGAAAAAAGCCTTTAAAGTCACAGGCTGTCAGAGACAAGTAATGCCTGTCCTTTAGCACAGGACAGCTTAGCAGCATCGCTCAAATTTCTAAAGGAATCACCAAAAGCAAGTGGCCACTCTAGGTTTAAAAATGTATTTTCCGACACCTGTCACAAAATTTAGAGTAAGATGGTAGAACATAATACTTCAGTGTTTTTTCATAGCTTCATCTATGATACGAGCTATAGAAAGGAGAAGAAATAAAAAAGGATCACTCACCAGATAATTCCCCCATAAAACAAGGAGAATATGAAATAAAATACAATGGATCCCCAAGTAACAAAATGGTTTATCCATGTCCAGAAGTGAGTTTCTAGTGCCATCTAAAACAGAAATAATTTCAGTAAGCTTCCTTTTTCCCCCCACTTCACAGAAAAATATAAATACCTGCCTGAACATACTTACGAACTTACAGCTCGAACACTAAATATTGCTGCAACATGTAAAAACTACAAAGAAGAAATTTAACCACTGCTGAAACCAGACACAAAAGTCACTTATCTGGAATCCTCAAAAATCAACTATTTCTGTACAACTTTTGATTAAATTTTAAATTATTGCTGTATTACATATTTGCCCATATACCTAAACACAGAGAGTAACTGGTATAGTGTCATACCTTCATCGTAACAGTTATGACCATAACGGTGAAGACCAAAGTACCAAATGTCCAGTTCCCAAACATCTAAGAAAACAGCAAGGCAAAAATCATTGAAGAAAAAAAATAATGAGTTAAGCACATTCAAAGTTAGATTCTTCTCAAGCCAGCTACACTAATGTCTACTACCACCAAGTCTGTGGTCATAAGCTTGTGACAACTAATCATCATGAACAAGCAAGAAGGATACAACACAAACTACTAGAAAAAAACTCAGCTTATGATAAAAGCAAAATTAACAACCCACAAGTCATCTTTCTTCTTAGTTCAAAACAAGTCATGACAAAGGCTACGTGAAATATGAAGAAAGTCCAAAACAGTAACATGAAATGATAGGAAAATGAAGATACCTATTTAATCAATTAAGTATACGCATCCAATAGAAAGTAAATACTGGGTGGAAGGTATTCACTTTAATGTAAGTGCAAAACACTGAGTTTAAACATTTCCAGGTCATTTGCAACATGCAGCATCACCTGAAAGTTCACTTTTTACCCCAAGCACAATTTTAGAATTCAAAAATAATGGTGCCGTTGTATTTTTCCACAGAAAATTCTAAGGAAAAGACACTTTGTTTCAAGGCTAATAAACACAAAATAAAGCTTCAATTCTAAAACACTCTGTCACTTTTGTATTCTCTTGCCCACATAAATTAAACTATCAAAACTCTGAACAAGTTCTACAACAATAAAATCTCAGCTCTTGCCAACCAAGCAGGGATGCCGAGTATGTAATCTATCTACACACATGCTACTCAGGCACACGGTGCCATTCTACAACAGGTCGAACTGTTCTGCTCTTGTATGCAGTCTGGGTGCTGAAACTGAAGACACTGCTGTTTCGTAGCTATTTTTGCCACTGACATACTGAACAATGACCAAACCCTGAACTCTATTTACCAGTAACAAACTAAGCAATCAAGGAGAAAGGTACCACATGCAGACAGGCAATGAAAGTCATCCTAGAGTTCATTTGTTAGTACAGCACAGAGGCACAGAACTGGGATTCGCACAGTTGTAGTCCTTGTTACAGAGCTCTGACAAAAAAATCCCAACAGCCTGATGATAGATTTCACAACTGTTATTCTCATCTTTACACAAGGTACAAAATTGAGGCAGCCATGAGTCTGGATTTACTGATAATTTTAAAGATCTTTGTTATAACATGTCTTCTGGAGCCTTCTATTTACTTTTCACACTGATAGCAATGTTTAACAAGCAACGTGCTTGCTGTTAACTGCTGCAATAATAAACAATACCAAAAAATAAACAACAATAAAAAAATAATAAAAAGTAAAATTAGACTACTGCTCCTGAGTGACCTGTGAAAGAAAGTGTCTTTGCTAACACTGCTCTCAATGGTCACAGAGTTAGAATGCAAAATGTGAACAAGCTCTTGCCACCATTTTATTTTTGAACACATTTACACCGTGGATGCTGCATCCTTTAATCCTGTGAAGTAGCAGATACAGTATTTTGTATCTCCTCCTCTTCTAAACTCTTACCATTTGCCTGTTAGGTTTCAATATCTGACGACATGCACAGCATGAAAAAGGGGGGAGAAAAAAGAACTAAAAGATCAAGTTGTTGCACAATGCGTTGAGGTAAGCCTAACAAACCACCAGCATTACCAGATTATTTACAATCTCTTCTATTCTGCTGTGCTCCAAACTGAGAACTTGCAATGAAAACATGAGGCCTTGCACTAACACTACCCTGTATCACACATTTGCACAAAGTGATTGCTTCTTGAGGACTTCTTACAAGAAAGCACTTCAGCAGTACACGAGTTTCTCTTGCCCTTAACTTTGGCTTTTTCAGGCACACATTAAATTTGCAACACACTTTATGCACTGCAGATATTTTACTGCAACACACAGTTCTATCAGTTCCAATAACCATCTTTTAGCAAACAGAGAGGTAGAGAGTAACTCCAAATAAATTCTAAGACTTTAAGTCGCATCACAGAAAACATGAGAAGCCAAAGGGCATCCAAAAGCTTTATTTCCAGTATGCTCATTCACTAAGTATATTCAAAAAATCTTGAGGTTAATTTATACAAGAAACCATTAAAAGAACCTCCTCCATTAACACAGACATTAACACACTGGTCTAGACTTAGAGAATATAATCTGTTCCCCAAACTAAACATTTGTTATTAAATACAATGAAAAATGTCTGTTCCTGCCACGTGGATGTTTACCAAGCAACTTTGGAAGTGAGGTGCTTTGACAGCTAAGACAGATGCACGCAAACACACTGATTCATAGGGTAAAATTACTTCATTAGAAGAGTACTGAAGGTCCTTTACCATTTCACAAGAACTCCAAAGCCATACCACTTGTAACAAATTACAAGAGAGGACACACTCATACCTCAGTTGCACGAGACCTTTTAGTCTCAAGCACTATTTTAATGTTCTTATAAAATATCTCATGATGAAATAGGTACTCCAACAAGCTGTACCACTGCCCCTTTATCACTCCTTTCTCTGCAGGGATGCAAACCCACACGCTCACTGAATTTCAGTCACTCAAGACAATTCTGGCCATTGTCTGTGCATCATTATATGGAAATTCTTTTTCTGGCTAAACTTCCTGAGCTCATGCCCACTCCCTATCACCAGGTGACCACTGTGAATACAGCATGATGCTATTTTTGTACCTTGTGCCATAACCTGCAAAACTACCAAGCACTACGCAAGAATCAGCAAGCACTTCATGTCAGCAGTAAGAATGGCATAATGAGAGAAGCAAATGTATTTTTGCATTGCTACCCGTAACAGTTTTATAAGACAAAAACAATTATCTAATTGTTCTAAATTGGGTTAGCTAACTTGGAACTGGAGAAAATGAGGAAGCAGACCTGTAATGGTTTCACCCAAAGTAGAGTTTTTTTGTGTATGATTTTTCCTGTGAACTTTAACAGCTTTAAAATAGAAAGTGTCAAATTAGTATTTTATGATTTCAAGTTATTGTCTTAAAAACACTTATGGAATAAAACGTATAATTTAAAAGCAGCTTGCACCACTTATTTTAAAAATTCTGAGTAATCAAAATAAATACATTTTCCGGAAAAGCTTTAAGACTTTTGGCAACTTTCAGATTTAAGCCTAATTTTATAACAGATCCTAAAGAGAAGCTATTGTTTGACACTGTGTCCTGGGTTCAGCTGGGATAGAGTTAATTTTCACAGGAACCTGGGAAGGGGCATAGCCGGGACAGCTGACCTGA
>JANZLQ010000089.1:32909770-32920744 GCA_026212715.1 Elanus axillaris
TCTTTCCTTTTCCCTTTCTGGTTCTCCTCCCCATCCCACTGGAGGGGGGCGGGGGGAGTGAGCGAGCGGCTGTGTGGGCCTTTGTTACCGGCTGGGCTGAAACCACGACACACTGCTATTAAGTCCAACTTAAAATGCACTTTGAATGAATGAATATAAATTCTTATTTACTGAAGCTATACGATTTTGACAAAAACAGTATACAAAATAAAAGTTTGAGACAACCATCGTACAGTCATTATCTTGAAAGATATGTTCTTCATGGTTATACACTTTGACATGTCTTACACTTTCCACACTAAGAAATGTTACTCTTGAGAGCAGACACAAATACTAGCAAAGCATCTTTGGTAATTATATAGTTCATAAAAAAAACCCAAGCCCTTAGATTTTTCTGACACAAGAGGATTTTTTCAAAAAAACATTAAGAAATATTACCAAAAATACAGTGGTAGAATAATTCTTATGGTACTGTACCTGGCCATTTCCCAGCAGAGAAGTGTCTTCTCCCATTAGAAGATACGAGCCATAAAAGAAAACAAATGCATGAAAGAAGCCCAAGATGGTCCAATAAAGAAATGGTTTAAACCCAAGATGGGCGTTTTTACTGATGTCTCTGCAGAAATAAAACAGATTCTGGATTTCAGAATATCTTTAAATAACCCATCAGCTATTCATATTGCATGACTGCTACTGCTCTGAATAAATGTAACTTTCAAATGCATCAAGACACATTTAACAAATGCTGACATATGAAAAAATACATAAATCATGGGCAATAAAAGAACTCTCAGCTCTCATGATCTGCCTCTGCTTTAAAACGGGATCACCAATGGCAAGGGTCTCTAATGGGCAAAATTCAGAATAGTACAAACTAGATTTCTTCTCCCTGAGGTGGAATTGCAAGAGGAAGAAAAAGCCAGACCTCTCGATACTTGCCCCCTGCTCTGCTTAAAAGACCTTTAGGAAAAGAGAAACATCTAAGAGACATCTCTTTTTTACAAAAATACGTACTTTTTTCTCCAAAAAGCAGTATGCAGTGCAACATGCTACCACTGGGAGGACATGTAATTCCACAGTAAATCACTTCCCCTCTTAGTAAAGCATTTTTTGTGGTGATTCCCCTAACCAGTTTTTCATTTGTGTGTCTGAGTGCTTTTCACCTCCTACATGTAATGGAGGAGAAGGCAGCCAACCATCTAAGCTGACCGAGCCCTCAATTCTTTTCCAGTCTTAACATGACTGACATATGAAGATGCTTCTCTTAAAATACTCATGTTAATGAACTTTTAGGATGAAAACTATGTAGCTGCAGTTCTTCCTTTGAGATAGTTACTAAAAACTGCATAAATTATGGATAAAAATACTGCAGAAATGCATAACAGGAAGTTCAGACTTCTGCAGATGTCACTGTTGTTATAAATGATGTGCTACTGTGACAATATATATAAGATATACATACCGATAGAGCACAGGTTTACTCTGTAATACATGCGGATGCACATGCTGTTCAAAAAGACTGTATATGAGGACAGGCAGGGAGGTGAAACAAATATTGTACAAAGTCAGGTAGACACTGTCATAGAGCGTCTGGAAATGGAAACAAAAAGTATTCTGAGTCTTTTAAAGAAAAAAGTTGTTTATTAAAATTCATTGGCACACTAATAGCAGCAACTCATTAAGTACATGAATTTACTAGTTAGAAAAAAAGCTATACTCACATAACCATCTAGTAACATCAAGCTATCAATCACAGAAAGTTAAGCTGGATAATTGTTAAGTATATAATCTGTGCTACACCTGTGTAGTTCTTTCATATTTTCTTTTAGTTAGTTACCCTAAGTGTTTCATACACATTTAGCAAGATGTAAGGCATCCAATACTTACTTGCTGTGAAAACAAACAGAAGAACTGATATAAAAATTGTGGTGTAATAAAGCACACATTCTGAAAAAAGAAAAGTGAAGGAAATAGTTAATTCTCAGTATCTGCCTCACAACCCTAAAAGAAATTGCTAAACTCTTACAAACTGGTAAAAATACACAGTGGGAGCATAAAGCATTTTACTTGGCAAAGTGAAGCAATACGCTTTGCTCAAGAGCGTATTTTGTTTGTCCTTTGGGACAATGAACCTGAAAAATAAAAACTTAATTGTATGTGCATGATGAACACATCTCCTTATAGGAGTACAAGTAGTATTAAAGGAAGACAAAGCCACCATTTTCCCCTCAGTTTCTTTTTAAGAATTTATTTGCAAAATAGCTTCCACACTTCATTCAAGAAAGCCTCTGCCCTGGTCACTTGAGCTTTTTGCATGGGGGGTAGACAAAACAGAAACCAAAACGTACCCCCATGCTGTTATCTTTAAATGAAAGCAAAAAATATAAGATAAAGGTAAATGTCAAGTAAGATAGTAAATTTTCACTTATCAAAACTGATGATCAATGGAAAACAAACAAACAAAAAAAACCAAAACCAAACCCCATCGATGACGTTGTTAGCACTTCAAACACCCCAGCCCAGGACTGAGATCCCAGGCTTTTCCCCCCCCATTCCTCCCTCTAGCATTTTGCTTAAGCTCACCCTGCTGCTCCATGCCCACAACTGCCTGAGAGGTATCCACGAGATAACTCAGTCCCTGGTGCTTACTTCCCATGCAGTGTTTCACCACAGGATTTCTTAAGTCAAGGCCGGGACTGTTAAGTTTTCTTAAGGCGACCCTGCTGGCAAAGAGCATGCTCTCTCCCCACACACCTTCTGCTGGCCCTTCCCTCCCTCAACTACTTCCTGTGCTCCTTTTTCCTTTTAAAGAAGATGAATGGATTTGGCTCATATTAAATCAATAATCAAAAAGGTTATACTTTTACATCTTGCTAAAGAATGCATTTAATTTCAAGCTAGTAATACTGCTTTCAGAGAGCAAACATGTCAGCCTCTCAGCCTAGGCAAACTCACTGTGGCATTTAAAACCTATTTCTAGGCAGAAGTACTAAAATTTTTCACAGTTAAAACTACTGCATTTGGTTGTGAAATATATTTAAAAAAGCCCAGAAAACATCTTTGAACAGATATTTAACCTGTTCCCAACAAAAATCTTAGATCTGAAATAAATTTCTTCCTGGGAAAAAGTTAACACATTTTTCTGTGAACTTCACTGGCACTCTGGCACTCTTTGAAGACTTACCTTATAAAAAAAGTACTGTACAAGGGTTGCTATTCTAATATAGTAAAAGTGCCCATGAACAAAAAGCAACTTGGAGAGGAATTTAAACCGTGCTATTGCATAGTCACTGTTTCTTACAGCTTGTCTTCCTTCTTTGCCCATGATTCCTGTAATATTTGGGAAACAAAACAGAAAAAAGATTAGAGTTAAAAAAACCCAAACAACAACATAGACTGGAAGCTACAGTTCTGTTTTCCTGCACTTCAACATTATAAAGACTTTAGCAACTTTCAGTTCCAAAAGAAGACATTATTTCAGACACTTATAACTAAGGGAAACTGCTGATTTGATGCAGATTTAATTAAAAAAAAAAAGACTATTTACATAAGCTATGCTTAAGATTTATGGGAAGACATAGAATTAATAACATTCATACAAAACCAAAATTCTCAATCAAGCCAGCCATTCTTAATCTATCATCAATTATCAATTTACATAGCATCTTTTACTTCAGAGCAGTTTTTCTTACAGTACTTTCTAGGAATAACATATGACCTATACTCAATAGCAAAGTAACAGAAATGCTATTCTTACAATACCGGTTTACTTAACCGATGGGCTGACAATGACTGTCTCTTGTCACAGCTGAACACAAATTCATTTCTAAAACTTATTACTAAGATTAGGATAAGCATACACAGAGAACAAAATGCTCTTCTACAAAAGAAAAATGGTCCAGGATTCCTGAACACCAGACACTTAAGTGCTGGTTGCCTTTAAAAAAAATAGTCCCATCACGCTTGATGGCAAAGACTTTCTAGTTCTGACCAGCGTACATGTAATGTCTAGTATGCTACAAATTACAATAAAAACTTGGATAATTTTATTTTTCATAAGCTTCAGTTAGCTGACAAACTAGCTGTAGAATAAAGCTTCATTTACTAGTGGCTTGTAAGCTTCTCAAGGAGGCTATACCCACAGTCTTAAAAAACAAGGACACATGATTTATGTGGTAAATGTTACCTATACCTTTTTAATCACAAAAGGTGACAGATGGAATATCCTGACGTACCAAATACTTTACGTTAGAACCTTCAGCATTTACTATTGTAACAAACACCATCCCACAAAATCAGTAAAGGAAATCCCAAAATACTATGTGATGGGTTCCAATTCAGCTATACATATGTTTTGGTTTGTACTCAGTTATGTAACACAGCAGTAAAAAAATTTAAAGGTGGTCTTGGCCAAATAACAGAAAAATATATAAACAGAGAAAACTACCAAGCTCAGCTGAGAATCAGTAACAGTTTCTCAAAGACAAGCTTCTCCTCAAAGACAAACTAGACACAAATGGCATTTCTACAGTGATACAGATACAGTGCAAACAGTGGCAGTTTAGCACAAAGGAATGTTTAAAGGTCAAGTTTACACAGGAACTCAGAACCTGACAATGTCTGAAGTTAGAGATACCCACTTCCAATATCTGCAAAAGAGTAATTCTGAGATTCTAGTTAGAGAGAATCTTTGCTGTTCTTAAGGCAACATTAAGTAGGACCTCTGGTTAATGGTAGACTACACAATAAGCCTAGGACTTCTGAAAGCAAACAGCCTTAAATTTCAAATTTCACTAAAATTCTGCTACAACAGATGACTCAGATTACCACCCTGTCATTCACAGGTGCGAAAACTTTAGAAGTTTAGCTGTTTATAAACACTATTCATGATCCCATATTCTAATAAAATTTGCATCTTATTTGTCTTTATCTCTTCTGACAAAAGAAAATTACCTATGCCAACATGTGCTTCTTGTATCATGCTCACATCATTAGCACCATCACCAATCGCTAATGTTATGGGTTTCTCTGGAGACGTTTTTAACAGCCGCACTACCTGGAAAAAAAGGGGGGGGGGCCAGAAATTTTTCAGATTAGACAGATAGTCTACCTAACAAAACATGCCACTAATTCCCAAGTATCTTAATTACCTACCTCTAAATATAATTCATATGTTTTATGAATGTGCACACTTGGGTAAAAAACATCTTTGGCATATCACATACTCAAATTCATTTCTCCTTTAGGAAAGCTGCTTGCTTTGGGGCACAAGCCTTATTTAAATACTATGCCTGCCTTGTGCTTATTTTGCTGTTCTTATTTAGCTGCTCTTTTACAACTCAATTTGGTGCTTTATTGTATGATAAAACAGTAAAGTAAAAGTTGGAACTGAAAATTCACTTAAGCAGTAATCCAGATTTAATGCCCTTTATACTAGACTTGCCCAGATTCTTCACATTTTCAATTAAGGGAAGTGATCAGCATAAATGAGGAATCTGAAAAAATGATGTATTAGCTCAAAGATCAATAGATGCTGCTATTAAGGAAAACAGTTTCTTTTTAAAGCAACTTCATTATCACCAACGGGTATTCTCAGTTGGAAAAGTCACAGAAGAATGATATGACAAAGAGGAAAAAAATTGTTTACATACAATGCTCTAAAATCCTCAGAAGCAGAGCAGTGGTATCCTGCTCTTCACAGAAAGGCAACGCATCTTTAATGTAAGTGCCAACAATATTCTAAATAGAGAGGAGTTAGTCAGATAAGGCTTTTGGTTAAGGAAAATTAGTAATTCATTAACCTCCCAGAGATCTCTAACTAAAGGTAGAAGCTTCACTAATTCAGCCATAAACAAGCTGCAGAGGTAAAGGTGGGAATGCAGATCCAGAAGGCTTTCTAAAACCAAAAAATATCTATGAAAAATACTGCATTTTCCCCCTGAAGTTCCAGAAAACCCAAAGTGGAAATAACAGAGCAACAACTGCATAAGGTAAATAGTCACAAACAACTGTATTCAAGTAACTGAGCTGTAGCTGGCAGTGTCAGTGCACTGATTCATAGGAGCAGTAACTCACTTCACAGAAGGAACACAACAGTGATTAAATACAGTCCACAGTTCAGAGATCCACCTGATTGTGGGAATACATTCCCTAATTGCCAGTATTAATATTTAAGTTTAAAGGTTCCCCATTTCTAAGGGGTAATTATTTCAAGTACATTTAGCATTAGATCTTAGTAAGCAGCCTTAAAGAAGTAGCAAGGCTGCAGTATGTCACCCGGATCAGTCCTCATGACATACCAAAGACTGTGGTAATTTAGACAGACAAACATCTACACGAAAAGGTCAAGACAAATCCTCTGGCAAATTTTAACACCTGCAATCAGTAGTAGCTCTGAATTACTGACATGAAAAATGTTTAAAAAGGTTTCCGAGCCATAAAATCTACAAAAGTAAGTAGTAAGACCACTAGCCATACACTAACAAGCATTAAAGGAAAAGACATGGGAAATATTAAGCCAAGTTCCAGTTTAACCTTGGAATAAACCTCAAATAAAGGGTGCCTACAGCAGAAAACCAAAGGCAAGGCTAGACTACATGGCCATATGCTTCTTTCCTCACCCTTCCCTCCCACATTGTTTGCCATTTGTCTCAGTGATTTATATACTTCAGCGTTTAAAATTTAAGTCACTGCCATCAAAATTAGGTTTTACTGTACTTCATGACAAAACACAGGAAATAATGGAGATTATCTGCTGGACAGGATAAGAATTAAGGAAAGCATTACTGGCTGCTATCTGCCAGATTTGGCAGTACAAAATGCATTATAAATCAAGTTAAGTGACAAAGTAAGAACAAGGACACAACATAAGCAAATAACGACATCTTAAAGAGAGGGGATGGCAGAAATTTCAGTTGAAAGTATACATAAAGTAGATAGACCCAACAATTTGTTTTTCTCAGTAGTTACAAACAACTTCCTTTTAACATTTTATTGAAACTAATATACTGATTTTTTTACACAGCTGAACAGTTTTATAATGAAGAAGTGATTTTAAAGACTGCATTAAAACTCTCACTAAATGTTGGAAGCAGGAAGCATGACCTCAAAACAGGTCACTTATGCTATAGTGAAATAGCCTGCCCTCTTTTGCACATTAAGTACCTCACATAAGGGTTTCCTAATGCTTTAAGTTAAAAAGATGTCTCTCTTCCTTTTCTTTTTGACAAGGTATAAAAATACAAGTGGGCAATAGTGTCCCTTCAGAGGTTTAGTATTACTGGAAATAGACGCAAAATGCCTTTAAAGCATACAGTTAAGATAAAAGTATAAGAAAATAAGAAATACTCCAGTAAAGGCATACAACTGAAATTAGTCAAAAAAAGAAGAGAGAAGCATAAAATGAGAGAAAATTTCAAAAGGAAAGAATAAATATTATAGCTCTTCAGAATTTCACTTTCTAGAGCACAAAAAAGTCACAAAATCTGAATTTGAATTTTATCTGACCTGTACTTGAGTAAAATTAAGTACACGTGAAGGAAAAATGGTCTTAGAAGAGAGCATTAAGACAAACTTCCCACAGAGACTAGCCTCAGGTACCCTTCCCTTGTACTTCTTCCTCAAAGTTGCGTATTTTTTAAATCTTTAGAAAAGCATATTTTTTCCCTACAGCTTCATGAATTATCAGTTCAGCTCTTTTGGTTTGGAGAAGTGATGGAACAGGCAATGCAAAGGCATGAGGTGATCAGGACAGCTACAGTCTTACAGAACACTCAAGAGGCTGATTAAAGATTAGCCGCCTTCTTGCGTGGTGGCAGTATTCTGATACTCTCCCTCCACTTGCAAATTTTCACAAACGCATGTAGAAACTTATGAGCAAGCTACTCCAGATCAATTGAATTTAACAAGGATTCAAAAGTCACACAAAAGGTCAGGCAAACAAACAGAGCAGTCCCAGAAATACTTGCCTCCTCAATCCATGACAAAAACACTTACAAGACAATCCCAATTACATGCTCACTTACCTTTGCTTTCTGAAGGGGTGCCATGCGACAGCACAACACTGCAGAACAGTTTTTGCAAACTTCCATGAACAGTTTTTCATGTTCCCTGAGTGCAAGAGAGAGGCTGGTCCCATCCACAACCAGTCCATGCTGGATAACATGGTCTTCCTTTATTCTATTCAGGGACAAAAAAGCTGGCTTTGTATCAGTGATGGAAAAATTTAAATTTTGTTATGAACTATGCAGTTGCCCACATAAACAAAAGAAGTTAGCATGTTAGACACACTCCTTCAAGTCTGTTGTTATAATAATAAATAAATTTTTTAAAGAGGCAACTTCACGTGTTTGACACATGCATCAAAGATATTGTCATCAAATTTGAAAATAAAAGAAAACCAAGCTAAGATCGTCACTGAGATAATGACATCTCAGATATTTTACCTCTTGGCTAGCTGCCTCAGTTGTTCTGCGCATGTACTGTCTGACTTGTGTTGCACAAGCTCAAGGATGTTCATGGTTCTATGGAAGTGTCCACATGATAAACTGACACTAACAGCCGTTTCGTGCTTATCTCCAGTGAGTACCCACACTTTGATACCAGCCAACCTGAGTGCTTCTATAGTTTCTTGGACCTTCTCCTGTAGTCTAGAAACAAGAAAAATCTTAAATAACAATTTACAACACTTTACAAAAAAAGAGCTCACACTGTGACTCCGTGTTACTCCTGTAACCTCACTGTCATGATGATTTAAGACTGCATTTCCAATTTTACTTGTATTTCCAGACAATCATAGTCTGGCAGATGACATTGTTACCAGCAATAAAACGAAGGCCTTCATAAAACAAAAACTGAACTTCAATCATGCTAAGTGATCAAATACTTGTAATAAGCATATTTCAATTTCAAGTAGGCACCACCGCTGCATTTGAGAAGCTTTAAAACAGTCCACAACAATTACTATCTACTGTGGTGCATGAAAAGCTTTTAAGTGCTTCATCTGTACACTCCAGTGTACAATACACCCTCTGACTTACAGAATACCCACTACGCAAGCAGAATGCTTTGCAAAGTAGCTATGTATAGGAGTTTTCCCAAAGAATTAGCTGTTACCCTAAATGTTTACTGTAATTATTCTGTTTCACATACATTACATCTCTCCTAACGAAGCACACTGTATGTCATACTTGTTAAGCCAAAATCATTTGGTACAAAGTGTTTTGAATGCTCCTCAATCCGAAGAGAGGTAAACATACTAAACAAGAATAGCACAGAACTTTTGCTTGTGATGGGAGAATTTTTCATGGCACACATCATACTTCAGTTATAAATCCTAAATTCATATGCTTTTCAGGGTAGTTAGCAGAAACTCCATTGCATACTTGTCTTCTACTCCTGTAGCCCCAAGTAATTCAAGATCCCTTTCTATGAAGTTGAATACATCTGCTAATCTTTCTTCCCGTTGTTGTAAGGCAGTCCTGGCCTCACGAAGGCGTTTGCCAATTTCTTGATACTCCTCAGGTGTGAATCTTCTGTAGGCTATGCACAAAGTTCTTAGTCCTTTCTGCGAGAAAATAAAAGACTACATTCAGAGTAGACAAGACTCTGATCTAACAAGAAGGCGTCACCTGCAATTTGTTCACTTCAAGTCACAGAATTTGTACTGGAAGAATTTTCATCCAATCAGCTGGGCAAGCATATACACTTACCAAAGCAAATTCATCCACATGTATCCTCGTTTTATCTATTTCTCCACTCTTACTACGAGGAAGAATGGAAGATTCTGCTCCCTTTGTGAATAAAAGCTTCTCCCCTAAAAAAGTAAAATAGAACAAAAATTAAAAATACTTACTATTTAAGAAGTTCTCAACTGCAGCTTGTGCAAGTTCTGATCACTTACCCGAGGGACTCTCTACAATGACACTCATTCGTCTGCGATTTGGATCAAACTCCAAAACATGAAGCAATTTATACCTGTATTTTGTGTTTTAATGGAAGAGGGAAAGGGAAGAAAATATTTTTAGAAATAAATTTCCAGAGACAATGACTTACAAATACAGTCTTACCTCACAGAACTTTCCCCAAAGTGTCATTTTTATATAGAAATGCTACAAGTAATGCTACCACTGTTGAGCAACCATCAGTTATCTATGTTTCTGAAACTGAGTGCTTTTCATCACTTAATATACATTTAATTCCATTCTATAAGAATAAAAGGTTCTTCTACCAATAGGAATAGTTTCCTGAACACTAACTTTACATCTGGAGATTACAATCAGCTCCTACCTATTCCTTTATCCTTCTACCATTACTTCAGGTGCAACTTTGAAAACTGTATTTTGTTTCTAGGACTTGTAAACAATCTACACAAAGAAAAGCATATGTTCCCTGATAACTGGACTATTTTTTATCATGTTACCACTAGTTTAGAAACTTAACTTTAGACATCTAAGTTTAAAGTACTGCCAACTAACTGACAGGTAATGGATAAAAGGTGTTATGACATATGACAGATACACAGTTATCAGTACTATTTCTACCCATTTTGGGAAAGTTTAAAATAATTAGATTACACATACATTGTTACCGAAATCCGGAATAAAACTCCTTAACAGCAATGAGAAGTTAAGAAGCAGGCACTCCCTTATTGCAGCGCTGGGCACACGGGGGATCACTCCACTTAGCGTGTGCACCTGGCTAGCCTAACTATGCAGGTTAAATACACACCTGATATACATATTCATTAAATTTCCGAGAAATGTCATACATATCCATTACTTTTCCAGGAAACCATTAACATATGCAGAAGTCCTTCGCGCAAGCGCATTAGAGGTCTCTGGTGGTCTTTCATAGACTTCCTCACTTGTCCGCTACTCGACCTCTCAGGTGATTCTGTGCAGTACGGTCCACGGCTCTTGTTCTTGGCAAGTAACTATAAGTTACTTCATGTAACTCTCCCTGTTCCCATTAATC
>JANZLQ010000089.1:32929993-32941287 GCA_026212715.1 Elanus axillaris
GGAAGGGACCCACACTGGAGCAGTTCGTGAAGAACTGCAGCCCGTGGGAAGGACCCATGTTGGAGAAATTTGTGGAGAACTGTCTCCCATGGGAGGGACCCCATGCTGGAAGAGTGTGATGAGTCCTGCCCCTAAAGAGGATGAAGCAGCAGAAATAACGTGTGATGAACTGACCGTAAACCCCATTCCCTGTCCCACTGTGCCACTGGGGGGGTAGGTAGAGAAGCTGGCAGTGAAGTTGTGCCCGGGAAGCGGGGAGGGGTGGAGGGAAGGTGTTTTGAGATTTGGTTTTATTTCTCATTACCCTCCTCTGGTTGATTTGTAATAAATTGAGTTAATTTTCCCCAAGCTGAGTCTGTTTTGCCTGTGACGGTAACTGATGAGTGATCTCTCCTGCCTTTATCTCAACCCACAAGCCCTTTGTTATATTTTCTCTCCCCTGTGCAGCTGAGGAAGGGGGAGTGGTAGAATGGCTTTGGTGGGCAGGGTCAACCTGCCACAGCAACCTTAGAAAACAGCTGCGTAGGTTTGGAGAGGGGGGGATAGTGTGTTGTTTTTTTTGTGGGGGGAGGCTAAGGCATTGGACTTGGGGCCAAGTGATCTTCCTTCTACATTCCCGTATTTCTTGCAAAACCACTGACAAATCATTGATTCACTCTGAACTCCCTGCTACTCCTATTTAAAATTGACAGATGTTTGCCAGCCTCATAGGAGGCTGTCAGATTGAGAGACCTTCAGTTCTTCAGACTGAAAGCACACATTGAGGTGGAACTTGGATGGAAAATAAAAACTGCTTTAATATTTGATTCAGGTAGAAATTTCACTACAAAAATGTGTAAAGGATAACATTTTGGACATCAGAAGAGTGAAAGAATCATAACAGATCTACCTGATTCTGTGACACATTTACACAACATAACACAGCGCTTCACATTTTGAGAAGAGGTGACCAAGTTTTTTGAAAGCTTGATTATCAACAACTCTCAAGAGAAAACAATTCAATAACTTGCATGCTAAACATTCCTGAAGACCTGACCATTTCTTGTGAGTGATTTTCCTGTCTATTTCAAACCATGACCTCTCTCACTCCTGTTCTTCCTATTTTCCCTCCTGTCCTGTTATGGTGGGGGGAAATGAATGAGCAGCTGTGTGGATGCTTGGCTGCTAGCTGAGGCCAACCCGCTGCAATTAGCAATCTTTTGAGGAAGTCCACATGTAGGTCTGTAAGTGGCTTCACATCTTTATATTTTCACATGTTTAGGTGTATGCTACGTGCTATGACTGCATAGGGAAAGGGTGTGAACACATGGCTTTATGTGCACACAATTATGTGTTCAGTATTACAGATGTAAGCACTGATCTTTACAGTCCAGGTAGTACAGTAGTTTGAAATATATACAAAAAGCTACAGATTGGTAGCAGAGCCTTTGTTAAAACAGACCAGTAATTTCTAGGAATTTCAACTGGAAAAACACCTGCTCAGTGCCTCCAATAACAGATGCCAGGGGATCTGTTGTAGTCTACACTATATGTCACTGGAAAATGTTTAAGATTAATAAATGTTTTAAAATAACAAATAGCAACAAGGTTACCAGCTTATTACCAGTGTCTAAAAATTATCCCCTTCAGAACTGCCAAGATTTCCACAACTGTCCTATTAAATCTGAAAAACTGAGTAGCAATGAACTTATTTCACATTTTTTCCCTCATCTTCATCTGAAGTATGTAGATACAATTGATACTTTCAGTAAAAATACCCCTCCCTTTCATATATTTAACAGTAACTATTTTTTTGTGATTTTAACTACCTCCATCAGTTCTAAAAATTAATCTTAGAAAATTTTACTTACCGTACAATTTCTTCAGTTTGTTGACTTATAGTTATTCTTCCAACAAATCTATGAAAGACGGCCACATGTTAGAAAAAACTACAGAAAGACTAAAAAAATGTAAAAAAACTCCTCCATATTTACAGAAAAGTCATTAATGGCTCACAAGTACAAAATAATCAACTTTTGTTAACAATCAAACTGGAAACACTGGCAATAATTTTACAAGAAATATTTAACAACAGAAACATTTATCCTTCAAAAGAACAGTCATTTGAGAAAGCCTACTAGGTTTCACTAATAAAACCACAAAAGTAAGAAATAATTCCTCAACAAATATAAGTTAGCATATTATCCATCAGAAATAGTAATTTTTCTGATGGACAAAGCCAATCTACTGTGCTTTTAAAATCTGACACTTGCATATTTACCATGACTCCGGCTACAAATAGGGACATAAACTTCTATAGTAATTGTACCTTTAACTTGATATTCTCTACAAACTGAACTAAAGATCAAATATTTGAACAGCTTTTCAAACTAAGCATCTTAGTTTTTAAGAACTAAATATTTCTCAAAGATCCCAAAGCTTACTTAAGAATAGCTTCTGTGATACATTTGGATTTTGAAAACTACTAATCGATAGCTACCATCTTCCATGACACAATTCAGGAGGAACTTAGATGGGAATGTAACTTTTGTTACCTATGATACTGTTTTACAGAGCCTAGGGCATTGCTTGCTGATGTTAAAAGCTGAAATGAAGTACAGCGAGATACAACTTTTTTTTCAATCTAAATTTTTGCTGCTGAAGAATGGAGTTCAAATCTTCTCTTAAGCATAAGCAAAATAAACATGACCAACACATATCCTTAGAATTAACATAAACTTACAACAATTTGCTATGGTTTGAGTTAATTCCATTAAAATATATACTATATAGTACTGAAATATCCTGGCAGAATCTTGCACACTCCTCCAACCTGCTCACACTCATAGGCCATTTAATTCTTTAAAAACTGGAAACGAGTTTACTGGTTAGGACAGAAATGTACGTAAGTGTCATGATTAAAATACAAAAGGTAAATATTCCTGTAATTTCTGATTTACTACTGAAATAATCAAACTTAACTTGTCACTTGCAACTTTCAGCAAGTACATATGTATAAACATGCTGATTATTATAACCTAAAATTTAAGTAGATATCTGAAGCTATTTTAATCCCAGCAAGACCCATAACTTTCCTAATATTAAAACACTTCATTTTGATTTAATTTCAAAATATTTATTACTAAAGTGATACCTGTATAGATCCGCTTCTGGCTGCTGACATTCTATAACAGCTACAAGTTTGTCCAGGTTGGCAACAGACTGTAACACTGCTGTTTCTGGGACTGCAACATGTGTCTGTAAAACAGTGTCCATTAAGTTAATCATACAGGGTATTTCAACAGGCTGAAATAAAAATAGCATCACAAATTAACTACATTCTATTTCACAGCAGTAACCCAGACCTTAAGATTTGTCTCTCCATCCAAACTTGCGGTAGTAACATGGCATGAACCGTCAACTCGATCAGATGACAGAAGCACCAGATCCACAGGAAAAGTCTCATCTTTGGCTACTCTGACAATGTCCCCCACCTAATGAAGTGAACACAAATGAGAAGTGTACTGCGTTTTAAAAGAGAATTCATTTCAGCATTGTTAACAAATCATGATGAAACAGGCCACACTGATTAGTAATGAAACAAGAGCTTTAGCTATGCAATAGAAACACAATTTTCAATTTGTCCTTCGGCACATACCCGAATGTTTTTAGATCTAGTTTTTACAAGGCCACCACTTCGAACAACATAAACTGGAGCACCATTTACTTCATTGTCTGCTTTATGTCGTAGCCAGTCTTCATAACCCTGTGGAAAACATAAAAATTTATTTTTTAAGCAAGAAACCTATAAAGCGTTAACAAATACCTTCTAAGCAAACATGCTTGCTGCACAGCCTGAATATAGTTATTAATGTCTTAATTTTTACTTACTTTACACAAGTAAGTAAAGGCAAATAAAGTAGCAGAAGTGGTGAAGAAACTCAACAGCCCCATATTCTGTTAAAACAAACAGGCAGTGACATTTTCTGCTGACAAGATGAACAAGTACTCATTCAATCATTTATCTATATGGATTAATATACCATAAAACTGGGAACAACCACTCCCAGTCACTCTTATGGATTTTTTTTCTTTTTTTTTTTTAAGAGAAGCAACAGACTGAAATGACTTCCTCATGTCATACCATATAGCACTTCGAGTTACTGCCATCGCCTATGCATGAAAACTTAAGAGTTCTTAATTTTATATGACATGCTGTTCACACATCAGCTCTGTATAGGATGAAAAAAGGACTGTGAAGGTTTTAGTTCTTTGTGAGTCCTCACGCGACAGTTCACAGCAACTGAGTTTTTTAATGGATAAATTAAGCAGTTTTCCTTTACTGGGTATTTGGCACCTCTTTAAGCGCCCTTTATGCCATGCACGCACACGTGCAAACATCCATGAGAGTGAATCCAGGTACATTATTCCCCTCCTGTTTTGCTAAACTATCAATACATTGCTTATTTAAACTAACAGCATGATCGTCAATAGCATTATCTCTGATCCCCAAGTCTACGTACTGTTTGGAAAGGCCCATGAGCAAGCACAAGAAATGGATCAGCATATGCAGGAAGTTCAACTGCCTCTTACATCCTGGCAAGACTCCTACAACTAATTTGCAGTAAGAGAGACATTTCCTAAAATGCTTTTATGAAGGTATAAAAAATGTGAAAGAGTTAAAATCACTTCCTTGGAAGTTTGCAGACAGAAGGGGGGGCCTCTGAAACAGCATGCATAATCCCAACTCATCCTAGAATGTTACAAATATTATATATGAATGTCATAATACAAAGAGTACTAATGCAGATGCAGTTTGAAGAATTCTGCGGTTGACTGGAGTTTGGAGGAAAGTTTTATGATGAATTCAGCATGTTGAAAGTATAGTTCTGCAGTTCTACCTTCATGCACCTCCACAGTTACTAGCACAAATGAGTAGGGAGGGAGAGGGGAGGAGAGGGGTAAGCTTTATATACCAACTGCTTAAAAATAAAGAATTAAGAGATGTGTAGTAATAGCAGCCATGCAGACAGATAGTGGGAAATCAGAATCCTAAAACCCCTAAGTAAGACTCTTTAGGAGTCCTTCCTAACCAGTATGAAAAAGCAAGAGTCAGTACCAACAGCTCCTTGTTAAAGGTGACTGACAGAAGAAAACAAGAACTAACATCCAGTAACCTCGGGGCATTTGTCTCATAAATCTGAACAGCTGAGCAACATGGGCATTTGGCAAAGAACTGAAATTTACCTTCTTTAGAAAGTACAGATTTCAGCGCTTTCTCCATCTGACACTTATTGCCTGCAACACAAGGGTGACACCTCACACCAGGGAATTCTTAAGAGCCAACTTACTGTGGTCAGTTTAAATTCCCCAAAATTCATCTACTGCGGCATTTTTGAAAGTTCCTTATCCTCACTTGCAAATATTGCAAAAATACTGTTACAAAGAAAGATGCAATAGGAACACAGGGAGTGTTGCTTAATTGCATGAACAGAAACTAAAGATTAAAATCCCTCAATTAAATTATATTCTTAAGTCCTGCTTAAATAACTGCATCAACATACTTGATAAAAGGACAAAATTAAAACAGGCCTGCATATTATATTACCAGGTTTTTCATTCTTAGTTTAGGTCTATGTTTAATCAAAATCTGCAAACTAGTTGTTTCCAATTTACCTGACAGTCATGTAAACATGTGTCCTATCAGCTTGTTTGCTAAATACCTATGAACTTACTGAAATGAACTAAGCTCCCTAAAGTTCCTTAGGAAATACCTTTATTTTGTTGTATTTGGTTTGGGGTTTTTATAAATTTTATTTTTGTTTTATTTATTTTATTTTCTAATTTTGGACTCCTCTGAGGACTGCATACACATCTTCACAGGCATAAGGAGGAAAGTGCTCTGGCTAACAAGATAGACAAAATGACACAGCACAAGTTGCATCACTTTGCAGTCTTGTATGTCCTTCTTCTGACCTAGGTGTAATTACATTTCTATAAAGAAAAAGTTCTATCTCCTTGGCTAAGATTAAAATAAGGCTGAGTTTTGAGGCTGCTAGAGGTGTCACATTAACTGGCCTTCTGGAAGCAGGAGAGAGTTTTTCCACCCAGTGCTAAGGTTCTCAAACCCACATATGGTTAATGCTTCTATTTTTCCCCTTTGTCTTTTGAGAGACTACTAAGTTACAGTTTAACATTTATCCTGATCTAACTGTACAGAACCAGTGCCCCGCAGCTTTCAAAGTGGGTATCTTCCCCTAAAATCTGCTTCCTATTCCACTTCTGGTTCGAAAGAAAATGGGAGCTGGTTCTGAGACCATACTGGGTATCTTCCCCTCTGCATTCCAACAAAAGATTTATCTTTCTTCTTGTCTGGGGGCAGCCTGTTGGAAAGAGCACACTGAATTGTCTTTACAAGGTTACAGTTTGTGAACACTATTTGCCTACTTTGCAGCAGGTAGGATAAATATGAGAGTCCATTAGATCAGTTTATATAGTTCCAATAGTCATCGCAGAGACACCGAGACAATCAGAAAAACTCTTGATGCTTGGCAAGTCATGAATGATTTGAAACTTCTAGAAGAAATGATAGAATGTCTATTCTTTGCAATTGATGGTAAGATACTTATATTTCCCAATATAAGATTGGACAACTGGAAACAAGGTGGCAATAGACTATTTTGGATACAAGTCCAACTTCTTTCTAGGAAAAAAAAACTCTAATACTTCTAACTAAGTTGCACAATCTTTTTCAGTTCACCCAGCTTTAAGGGATGCCATTGCCTACTTACAACTGTAGCTCTTGAACATGCGATTTATCAGGGGGTGATGATAACAACTGCAATTGAATAGGATGAGGGCACTCTACATATACAAATTGCACAGCAACAAGATGAAATGTTAGTTCAAGTATTATTCCAGCACTAAGATCCCCTCTGTCCCAAACACTATTCTATCCCTTGAAAGCTAGAGCTATTTTTATTTTACAGGCACAGAAGACAAATTGAAATTCCAACTGTACCTCTCTAACAGTCTCCTGCTTACTTTTCAGTTGCTATGACGGCATCTCTTCCCCAGAGAGCACCATGAAACCCTTTGAAGGGGATAGTTCCTGAAAATTATATCCCTGCAGAAGAGATTGTAGTTTCTATCCACATCACCTCTTTATTTATGTGCTTGTTTCTTTCTCCTCTTGCTTTAAGGGTTTAAAGAAAACAAGGGATTTTTTTTTTTCCTCTCCCCTTTTTTTAACCTTCTCCTTCTGGGGGCTCTAAGTCTTAGTAGGATGTAGTATGGTGCTTGAACAAGATTTCTGTTGAACATACTTAGAAGATTTTTCTTACTTCAAGTGCTATAAAGTACTCAAAAACGTTTTATGCAACCAAAGAATAAGAAAACAAAACCAGAAGCTTTCTAAACTGCACCTTTTACCTGGTATGGGATTACAGTTAACTTTATGCCATGAAACATACTCCTCGGGGCAAAATTTGCCTCTTAATTACTGACAAACATGGACTGCACCACTGCTTCACCTATCCAAGCTCCTTTCTCAGAATGTCATGTGGGAAGATTGGTTTTAATATGCAGTGAGGTGTGCCAAAGGAATAAGTGAGGAGCTTTCAGAAAAGGTCTTATAAAAAGTGACATGTAATGTTTAGAAAAAAATGCTCTCCGACAGTCATTCACTGTCCACTTAAGGGTACCACAGTGAGTCCCTGAGGGCTTGACAACTAACCAAAATGCTCAAGTTCAAGCATCTAACACGAAACATTAAACAAAAGATCCCTTCTAAAAAATGACACCTTTTTAATTTATTTTTACTATCTAAACATTATCTTGGTCAGACTCTGTTAAGTAACTTTACCTTAGAAAGATTTCATGCTACAAGACTTTTTCCCCTTTACCTGTTTTATGGCTGTCACAGTTATGACAAAGAATAATGGCAATCCACTGGTAATAGGACTGGTAGGGGTATCTATCATGAGCTGAAAGAGAAGAAAATACGAAAATCAGACCAAATTTTATTTGTAAATTCCAAAAAACCCAGTGAAGCAAGATGACAACTAGTTTCCAAACTCCTCATTATAACCTGTGAGCATTTTTACTGCACTTTCTGCAGTATTTCTGGAGCAAAACTCCATTCCTGACACCTAAATAATACATAACAATGCAAACAAAGGTTCTAGGGCATAGAACAGACTGAATCACAACTGTAATGCATGTGCCAATTTTAAAAGTCCTTAGTAAAAGGAAGCTGTTTTCACCCTACAAAGATGAATTCAAAAGTATATTACAAAGGGAAGAAATCTGCATTTCGTGAAGTTGTTTCAATACTCTATACGATCTACTTCTTAACAGCAATGTAGAGTATAACACCCACTTCAGAAGTGAAAATAAAGTTAAAAATAGTAATTTCCAACAGTGTAGGTATTAGAGAACACTCTTAGACTGCTCCTTTCTGGTTCCCCCAAGTTAACATGCAGTTTTTACAATTTGTGCTGTTACTACTGGCATGCCAAAAGTGCAGTGTATATACTAAAATTCTGTATGTGAGGGGGATATTAGTGGTTCTCCTCTGCTGCAGAAAAAACCCAACATGGTCAAGTGCTGTAAAAAAAATATGCACAAGAACTATTCAAAACCACAGACACTGATTTGATTCACTTTACCTGAGACTTATGGCATTGCTTTGGGAACCATTAAAGAAGAAGAAAAAAATATAATCATACATGAATTTTACTCTACTAAGAGCCAAGAACCTCATTGACAAAACAAATTATGCCACCTTATGACACATGCATGAGCTGGTTTACCCCCCTGCCCCCAATAAAACACAGACAATTTATAGAATAAAACAAAAATTAGATCTAGCCTGCAATACTCTCTGTTCTTCAACTGTAACATTGCAATTTTAGCTTGGCAGCATGTTGTCCAAGAAAACCCATGCCAAAAGCATCTGATTTTTGGCTGGATAGGGTTAATCATGAAATTTCTGCCATCTACACTCTCTCCTCCTTTCTCAAGAGAGGCTCTTACGTGAAAATGGAGCAAGTTTTGTGCTGGTGGAATTGTCATGGCAGCCTGCTCCTTTTGCCTCTTTCACCAGAACGCCATGGCCCTTTGCCTGCTATGCAGCTGGACACGCATTCATCACAAAATGGGCATGGAGCCTCATGTGAACAAAATGCAGTCTGTCACCTTATTTCTGGCATGCATATGTGCAGTGAACAATGTGGACTGGATCGTGCTGCATGTTTAAATCACACAATGAGAACTTGCCCCAGCTCTGTCATCCCCCACGGAATAGGGTGGTAATGACAGACACTGCATCTTGGTCAAATGAGATTCACAGGACAGAGAAGATACCATGGTGATCAACTTTTGAAGGCACCTTTGCCTTATAAAGAAAAAATATTAGATATTAATGAACTTCCAAATGGGATTTGAGTAAAACCACAATTCTGTTCTAACAAGTGAACAGAAGATGACTGCAGCTTTTCTCCTGTTTGGTTTCCAAGAATACAGACATATAGACAAGACATTTCCCATACAAATTAGGACATCCACTTGAGTCACAAACTGGGAGAAGAACAGGATTACATTCTGAATAGAAGTTCTGCCTTTAGATCCGTATTTGTTCATGGACACCACATTTAGATATTACTGAAGTCTAACAGTCTGAAGGGAATGTGACTCAAAATTGAACTAAAAAGGTAAATTTGCATTAAAAAGAAAGAAAAGCTTTAAAAATGCAACACCATCTGTAGTTACTTTAAGTAACATTTACGTTCCATCTCCAGCATGCCCCCATCTTCTTTATGCTACAATATGTTAAACAGCATGAAACATCATAGCAGGAATGACAAAGACAATATTATTAACTAGCAAGATGGGATGGGCAACACATTCTGTTAGTTTAAGTTAGAACTATATGATTTAGTAACTCCCAACACAGGAATTTTCAGCCTATTAGAAAGCTGATTCTTTCTAAATGTGAAAGAACAAAAGTAAGGGACATAGGAGGCAACAGATTAAAAATTGCAGAACTGGCCCTCCTACTGACATTTTGCACAATCACAGACAAACCTTATGAACTCTTCAGTATTCCTGCTTTTTGTCAATAAGCACCATCTTTTTCAGATGCATACTGTAAATGTTAGTTAATCACTGTGGAGGGCTGTACATGGACAATGCATTCTATTTTGTAATGAAAGAAAAGTTTGTGTACCCCAAAATCTTTTCTCTGTCTTAGATTGGTCTTTCAAAAGTTATTATCTCTCCTTACAACTTTTCTCCCACTTATCCTTCATCTACTAAGTCTGCAATAGCTCAACAGAATTCAAGCACTATTACAGAGTTGTACTTGCAGATGTTCTTAATTAGAAGAAATATACTCTGCTACAAAAGCCACAGTAATATTTCTGACCTGTACCATATCAACAACAGCACTGACTGATGTCTTCAAAACTGTCAAACTGTCAATCCTAGCTGTAAATTTTCATGTGTTCATTTTCTCTGAACAAATGGAATTTGAGGATCTTAGAACTGTGTGACAAAAGCATGTTGATTTTCAAAAGCAAGATTCCACGTACAATAAGTATATATACTGATTGATGCTCAGCTCAAGAGCAAGCACACTGCCCAATGTGATGCAAGTGAACTTGAACCTCTGCATTTCTGCACACTAAGTGGACTTAAAAATGCACAGCGTAAAATTCCTGGTTTATTCAAACACTACCAACATCCACAAGAATCAAAAGTGGATCTTTAACAGATTTATGATTGTATTTTGAGGCAGACAGTTGGGTCTCTGTGCTGGAAGTGCAATGGACTTTGAGGCTGCTCACTTAAATGTATTAGCATTCATGAAAAAAAAGCCTAAGGACAGTACTTAAATTTGGACATAATTTTTTAAGTTTTTTTTCCCAGAGAATCTGGAAATGTATTCTTTTTATAGACAGAACATGCAAATAGACAAGTCAAATTCAGAACAAAAATCAGTGGCAGAATTTACAACATAAATTGCAGTTTCCTGAGTAGTATTCAACTTACCTGAACCAAAAATATAATCAGGAAATAAAAGTTGGCTACTCTTCTGAACTGCTCAAATAAGTTTTTTGGAACAAAATTCCACACCGTGTACTGAAGAGAAGAAAAGGGAGAGAGAGAGAATAACAGTTTTGACATACTGAACAATTTTTCAGTGAAACTCTCTTAATCTACATCTTTTCATTATCCATCTCCATGCCTCTAAACCTTCTTGATCTACTCCCACACAGAACTGCTGTATCCAATTTCCGCCCCCTGCGCCCCCC
>JANZLQ010000089.1:32941326-32958265 GCA_026212715.1 Elanus axillaris
GCATTGCCTTTACAGCCAAAGTTTTAAATGTTCTCCTACCAACTGGGATAGGAGCAGCTGGAGTCATTTGGCTGCTTGTATCCTGGGTAGCAGAGAAGAAATTAATTCTTGCAGCTGTAACTTTCTCTCTTACACTAGAGCAACAAGACATCACCACCATCAGTTCTATTGATTCCAATCCAAGGTCACACTAGGAAGGAATCTGCAATTGCAGTCCATTGCTGATATATTTTACGCAGAGTACTATCTTGCACTTTAGCTATTTTATAAATCCTCACAACCAGCTTCATCCTTGCTTTTAAGTAGTTCTGTGCATCACATTCAGACACAGGCAACATTGCTTTAAAATCTACTTTTCTTCAGAAATTCCGACCAACATGCTTAATTGTTCTGTACTTAGGTATGTTCTGAGGAAAGAGGCATGAACAGGAGAAAAACTACATAGGAGGCAACCTAGCCTTTTCCTCAAAAAAGTTTAAAGTTTGTTTCACTTTGAATATTGTATACATGCACCATTAGACACAATACACGCATGCACATTCACCACACAACTTCTTAAGTAACTTATCAAGGGTTTTTCCCATGACAAATTGATTCCTTACCTTGGATGATATGATCCTGTTGTCCGCAAACTTCTGAGGAACATAATGGCCATGCTGGGGAAAACGATTTGCTATATAAATAGTTCTTGTATCGCTTTGATGTGGTGGGTCAAAACCCTAAAACACAAAATAAAAAAAAAGATGATCAACAAAGACTATTTTATTTAACTGTAGTTTTGTAAAATTGTTATCTCTGTGCTGAAAAATGATACCCACGTATCAAGTAGCAGTTCTAGAATAGCGGCTTTTGAATGGGAAACAAAATTAACATGAAAATTAAAGTCTGCTGTGTCCACAGAATTTTCAAAAATTGGGAAAAAAATAATAATCTCAATTTTGAGGTTGTGTACTCATTCTGCAAAATGAATGAAAACATCCTAAGTCTCAAAAAGGATGAGAATACTTGCTATCGTGCAAACTTGAAGCCCTGTGAAACTTAAAAAAGAAGAAACAGAAATGGAGATGAAACATTACGGAACCTCACAGCTGAGCTCATAAACAGATTATGAGAAAAGGTCAAAACAAGCAAGTCACAACAGTATGCCATGATAACTGGATTTTGAAAAGATTCTCACCAGCTAAAAAACAAAAGCTTATGCATCTGACTAGACAACAGTATTTTTCCAAACAAGTTCTATCTCCAAGAACTAACATTTTGTCTAACGTCAAATGTGACTTCCTGTCATTACAACCAATTCACACATGAGGAGTAGCAACACTAAAAGCAAACTCATTAAAAAAAAATATTCAGAAATACTTATCAACAGTTCTCTGCCAAAATAGATCTAACTGAACCAAAGCCCTGTTTCAGGTCTAATGGTGAGTATCTTCATCAACTGCCTCTGCAAGGGGAAGGGGAATACAGATTTTAAATTTGAAGATGACACCATCTCTCACGACTGCAAGAACACCAAATGACAAGAAAAGATTCAAAAACATCTTGACCAAGCAGATGCACGGAAGCCCAAAAGATACAGCACTTAAACACAGTTAACTACATCTACAAAAAGAGAACAAAAGCCCGTACAGGAGTTGTGTAGAAAAAGATCAAAAGGCTATAGGTTATCACAGGCTGAATGTGAGTCAGTAATGCCATGCCACCAAGCACAAGGCCTTCAGTACTAAGGAGGCTGGAAGAGGAGTGGGATGCACAGTTAAGCACTGTGAACCAACTGGACAGCATCCAGAGGAGTGGAACTTGAGTGTCATGCTTTAGGCCCAGCTGGCCTGGGGATGGGGAGGAGAAAATATAATTAAAAGCTCGTGGGTTGAGACAAGGGCAGGGAGGGATCACTCACCAATTTTGGTCACAGGCAAAAATAGACAGACTCAACTTGGGGAAAAAACAGAATCAATTTAATTTGTTATCAATCAAATCAAAACAGGATAATGATAAGTAAAACCAGATCTTAAAACCACCTTCCCTGCACCCCTCCCTTCTTCCTGGGCTCAATTTCACTCCCAATTTTCTCTCCCTCCTCCCTGCCAGCAGCACATGGGGACAGGGAATGGGGGTTGCAGTCAGTTCATCTACGCATTGTCTCTGCCGCTCCTTCCTCCTCAGAGGGAAGACTCCTCACACTCTTCCCCTGCTCCAGCATGGGGTCCTCCCACAGGAGACAGTCGTCCATGAACTTCTCCAATGTGAGTCCTTCCCATGGGCTGCAGTTCTTCACGAACTGCTCCAGTGTGGGTCCTTTCTACAGGCTGCAGTCCTTCAGGCACAGACTGCTCCAGCACAGGCTTTCCCTTGCAGTCCTGCCCATCTTGGTGGGCATCCCCTTGCTCCAGCATGGACTCCTCCCCAGGCTGCAGGTGGGCATCTGCTCCCCTGCTCCCCTCCATGGGCTGGGGAGAGACAGCCTGCTGTGTCCCCACAGGCTGCAGGGGCATCCCCTCCTCCGGCACACCTCCTCCCCTCCTTCCTCACTGACCTTGATATCTGCATAGGGGTTCCTGTCACACTCCGATCCTGCTACTCGCTGCAGGTTCCCCTTCTTAAATCTGTTATCCCAGAGGCACTACCACCGTCGGTGATTGGATCGGCCTTGGCCAGAGGCAGGTCCAACTTGGAGCCCGGGAAGCTTCTAGCAGCTTCTCACAGGAGCCACCGCTGTAGCCCCCTCCCTCACTGCCAAAACCCCACCACACAGACCCACTATAATTAGCCACAAGAGATCCTGAAAACATGACATATAACACAAGACTGAACAATATAAAAAGCAAAGAGCAAACAATTTAGAGTAATTTAGCCTAGAGGAAAGGAAACTTGGGATATACTAGCATATCTTCTGACACATAAGACTGTTCCACCAAGAAAAGGGGTAATCTGAAAGACAATGAAGAACAGAAGTTGGCTTAAGTTGCAGCTAGGAAAACTTAGTTTGGATACTGGAAAAACAAACAAAAATTCCTTTCTTATGGAAAGGAATAATTAAAACCCAAAATAAGTCACAGGGGAAGGTTGCAATGTCTCTGTAACACAAGGGCTTTTATTTAGGTCATTCAAGTCTATCTTTAATTGAGCCTTTCCTGGGGCTATATGACTCACCAGAACCCTTCCTAGCTGTAACGTTCTGACCTGGAGAAGCAGGTGATGGCAAAACAAAACATGCAATACAGTAAAACAGTATAATTCAGATAACAGGCCAAGAAAATTACTAAAATAAAAACCAAAAAGCTTTAAGACATGGAACAAACTAATGAAATTAAATTTGTTCAATTTGTTGTGTTAAAGTTGTTCAATAGGGAATCATTGATTGTTCAGGAAGTGGCGAATTTCAGCATGAGTATCACACATTCCTAATCTTGGAACCAACTTTGCACTGTATACGCGGTCTCCGTGTTCTCTGATGCCAAGTGAAAGGACAACTGGTGAAACGCTACAAAGGGCATGACCAGTTCCATTACTGGAGGTGAGGAAACTACCTTTGCAGTTGGGTTGCTCCACTCGTGAAACCAGGCTCAGACTTTGATTTGCATGAAATAAAAACTGACACTTCACAGACCTCCAGCGGAAGATACCTCTGTACCAATTAACTGCAGAAGATGATGAACAGTGAGCACAATGAGCTACATAAAAAACAGTTGGTATAACCAACTGAGGATTTTCCTTAACCCATGAATATCTCTAACACAGGGCATTAGGTATGTTCACATTCAGGATGGCATCTTTTTAAAATATAGGAATAATTTAAAATATCCTCTCAAACATACAAATTTTTGTATTTGGCATCATTACTACAGAAACATTATGCTTCAGAAAGATAGAGCTCCAGGAGAAAGAAAGGAGAAAGAAAGGAAGGTAGATTTTTCAAAGAGGTTTGAAGGAGAGTAAACTTTAGATTACAAGCAGTGGAAGGCTGCTCTAGTCACACGCTCCAGTGTGAAAGCTTGTTTAAAGATAAGAGTGGAGCAGGGAGACAAAAAGTAGATAGGGGAAATGATGGGAAAAAAATACATAGGACGCCAAAAGCAATAAGAAAGGAACTTTACAACTTCAAGAAAAGAAATACAAGCATGAAAGTAAGATGAAAAAAATGTACCTGTTAAACAATGACAGAAAATTTAAAGAGAGAACAGTGTTTGTAGCAGAAGCATTTTCAATATCTGACATTGGTGACATTATTTCTAAATCAATCCAGAAGATGCCACAATAAAAGTGTTTTGCAAGCAAAAAAAAAAGCGCTTAATTAGTAAGACTAGGTACACACCTCTTCCATCTCAGAAAATGTCTGGCACTCACAAAATGCCAGACAACCTCACTTTGGAAAGTCATATTCTACAGGCTGAAAAAACTCCACTCTAAACCAAACAGATGTAAAGCAGGGAAAAACCAGAGAAAGCAAAGAAAGCGACTGGCAGTCTTCTGATGGTGATAAATGCTAATCTCCATGCCACTCCCTGAAAATTATTACAAAGTAAATGAAAAATTTCAGAGTAACTAGAGTACTACTGTATTTTTTCCGAAGTATTTATATGCCCTTTTTAGGCCACTATCTGAGCACCTGAAAGTTGATGAACTTAATGACATTTTTATCATGAAGAGCAAAGGCCTCCAAGCAACTCAAGACTAACTGCACAAGCACTTCTATCAGAGGAAAATACCTCCACTGAAGCAGACTCAACCGATTAAAAGTGAGGAATCTATGCTCCAAATCAGCATCTCAGACCATACAAGTTTACAGCTGCAGTTGTGCAGCTAAACCCGGTTAAAATTGCAGTCTATATATACATTGAACTCTGTTTTGCTGAAATTTACCTCGTGTGCAGTCGGCAGACCTATGGAGATGGCAATGAACAAGCAAGGCAGGCTGGGGACAAGAACCCCTTCAGTTGTCAGAGCTCTGGTTCGAAAAGGACACATCCTTGACAATCTTTGTGACTTGACGGTAGTCACAGCAGGAAATAAGTGTCACAGGTGGGAACAGAACCCAGATTTCCTAAGTTTCATGTCTGTAACTATGAAAGATCATTTTGAATTACCCAACAATCCTGTCATCACATAATTAGCTGGTGAGACTGCAACCAAGCAGATCTCCAGAAAAATTTTAATTACACATCTCTCCAAGAAAAATTCTGCACAGATGTTGAACTTAATTGTTCAAGAACTGAAATGCCTTTAACCTTCTGTAACTGTGAGGCCAGTCACAGATCTCGCTCGTGACAGAAAACTGATTTGTAGTCCAAATTTCTGCACAGCAAAGGGATTTTGCATAGTATCTACACGCAAGCCAGCAAAGAGGTGCAGAAAGCACACAGTTTCCTAATTTAACTTATTAGACAGTTCTTTCTCTTTCTAATTGTCATCAAACTCAGCTGCAAAACTAGGGTTACATACCCTTGTCAAAAGATTTCTGCAGCTAAATAGCATGAGCAGAGTATCCCTAAATTAAATTTTGAGTCTTGCAAAAAGATTCAGTTATCGCCAATACCTTTCAACATAAGTTAGTTTTCCTGAAGTTATCTAGTGCAGTGATTTCTACCTAAGAGCATAGATCATTGACTTTGTAACAAATAAAGCTGAGTTTATTACAAAACCTGATATTTAAGGCTTCTTAATCAGGTGTATTACACAATTCAACTGTAAATAAAATAAAATTTGACCGTCAGACAAAGTGACTAAAAAACCCAAAACCACCCTTATCTTTTTCCCCCTTCATGCTGCACGTTAAATCTAAATTTACTGGCTAAAGTTCAGCCATTCAGCTGATTCATCAACATAAACCAAGCATTATCTACCTCTGGAATACATCTCTCATATTTAATCTTCGATACATTATTTCCCCAATAGAAATTCTGCACACAGATAAACTTGATGGTTTTGAAAATAGTCTAAACAAACGCCATTTACATACAACACACAGATACCTGAGTCAAGCTAATTTATAAAGCACAAACAAAAATAACTTTCTGGGGAAAAAAAAAAGGTGATTTGTAGTTTTCCTCTTCTATAAATTTGTAATGACTCTAACCAAAGTCATTTTTACTAAACAGCTTCAGCAGTGATTTTGTTAGTGTTCTAGAAGTTAGACAAAGACATCCTCTGTGTAATAATTAGGCTCCTTTAAAAAAAGCATAAAAACCCCGTATGCTGGGGAACTGGGGAGAAATTTTTGACTGTGATTTTACAGTATTTCTTTCATGAAAGAAACGGGCTTCAACAGCAACCTCTCCTCCAAATAACTCCCTAAAACAATTGCATGGTCACGCCAATAGTCTGGTGATATAACAAAAGGGTTCACTATGGAAGAAATGTTTCATATTGCTGTTGAGGAAGCATTATTAGCATAAATAAATTAGGCAACTGGAGAAACAGGCAGAGTAATCAAATGAGAAGAAGCACTATGAAAAAGAACTGTGCAAAGGATGAGACTGCCCTCCCAACACCTGCAAGCATAAAAAAGAAAAAAATGCTTTCTCAGTCAACTTGTTGATATAACATACCCTATCTACTGCAGACTCTTATTTCTTCAATACCACTATTAACTTAACGGCAGCATTCACATATGCCCTCCCCACACATGCACTCTACAGCACTGTCAAGTGAGATAGCAGAAATCCACAGATCTTTCAGCTAGGATTAGCAACATGAGGCCAACACATAACAAACCAATTGCTGTTTCAAGCTTTGCAATACATGCATCAATAATTACAAATCACCTGACAAGCAATTTTTGCTTATGATTTGCATAAAGCTAGTATCCTTTAACATGATCTTCCAGTGTTTCTTATTCATCACCCACATCTTTTACAGGAAAAAAAAAAGAATTATATTCGCTAAAAGAATTTCTGCTATGTGATGAGTTTTCAGTGAAAGGCATTTGAAAGAAGGAAGTCTCAATTAGAGCCTCTTCTTCCTTTCAAAAACCATACTGAACACTGCTAAGTAAAGTAGTACTTCCCCAAAAAGCCCTCTGGACATCATATTCTAATAAAAAACCCCTAATAAACAGAAGAAAACTCGATCTTGGGAAGCCTTTTCCTAGGGAGGTGACTGACTGACTGTGGCCACAGAAACAGAATACCACACTTCCTGGCAGATAGCCCAAAAGCCTGCTATTACAGTGCTGCCAAGATGTATTTGGATTAAAGGTGTTTTGAGGAAATGGATTTTCTTGCTTTGGATTTTTTTCTGAATATACATGGAATACTTTTCCCCTTGTCAGATAAGATGATCTATTCACACTCCATGCACATTTTCAGAAGTCTGTGTAAATTTGTACTCAAAACAGTCAGCCAGTAATTCTTTCAGTCACATAACTGGGCAGTAGTCAAACTGAATTTGTTGTATCAAAGGTTAGCATGAAGGAAGAAACAGCCTCTCACAGCGATTTTAAACACTGCTCTAACAACTAAAGTACCAAATCAACTGAAGCACCCTGAGGTTTACATAGTGCTATGCAGTTTGTTCCTCCTCTTTTGAATATCACTGCAGTAAAGCAATAAAACAGTATTACAAGTCATGCACTATTCATGCAACTTCCTCTTCCTGCTTAAAGTATCTGATAACAAATCACATTGTAACCTCCTAAAAGACCTATAACCAGACTATATTATTTTGTGAAGTAAACACTCTAGGAAACAAGGGCAAAAAATCGTGAAGCAATAATCCTTCCTTTCACCAAGTTAAAAAAATGCCTAGTACTGCATTTAGAAAAGTCATACTGGTGCTTGGAACAAAGTTGTAGTTATGTACAGATCAAGTTGTTCTTATTTTACCTTATTTTATCAAAATGCCCACAAAAATAACTTGGAAAAATCCCTACTTAAAATTTAAAAAACTACCTATCTTCTCTTTATTTATCTACAAAAATAACAAGCAAGCTAAACTGGCCTCATTCACTGCTAACATACTTCCCTGTGCCAGCTTCTCTATCCAGGTGACTGATGCCAAAGCTACTGGTCTTTTAACATCAATAAAAACTGAAAAGGAAAAGCAAGCTGAGCAGGCAAGTTAGGCTTTCTAACACAGCACTCTCAAAGACATATGACATGTCCAGTTTCCATTACTAGCGAAGAATTTTAACAGAGATTTAGGTACACTGCTTAATTTTGAAATAGCCCAACTTTGCATAAATTAAGGAACCAGCTTTCTTACCCTCTCCTGCAATCCAAATCACAATATTTACAAGGCATAATCTGTTTTGGACTTCATATGATAAAACAAACCTAAAGCTTTATAACAGCTACTCTTTTGTGACTGTCTTCAACAGAATTCCAAGCTTTGCGTTTTTTCTACAGGATTATTAGAATTCTTATCCTCTTCATTCAATGTATTTAATTAACCAAATGCCTATAATACATTCCTCATTCGTTGCTTTATTTTAGGATGCTCCCTTTCATACTCGGACACACAGATTATGAAAATTATCAGTAATGAACAGATCCAGTGATACTTTTGCTCAGATGCTTTTTGACAGAAACCAGACTTTACAATAAATGTGTCTTCAAGTCTAATAAAGCAAGCAATTTAGTTAGCATTCAAGTTCTAAGAAGCAAGCCTCAACCTCAGAGAAATGGCTAGTGGCTCCCAAACTACTCTGCAAGGCCATTCAGTGCTCTCTAAATTTTTTCCTTAAAAAAAAATGCATTATGATGAAGTCCAAGGGGTCTAAGGGAAGTTGAGGCTTGACAGTATTTGTGGTCCAAAATGTTTGGTCTTCTGCCATGATTTTTCAAAGCAGCCCATCACTCTAAACAAGTGGGAATGAAGATGTCTCTGAAGTTCCAACTGCAGTTTTAATTTCAGAACTAACAGTTTTCCTCTGTGGGCTCCAGCAATTAGTTATCCTTATCTGCAGTATCATCTCCCTCCCAAACAGAGAGTAGGCAAGATTTTCAAAGCTGAAGGATTACTTTAGACACCCATCAGGAGGCAACTATAGGGCACTGTATTTTATAAAATAAGAATTGATATCTCAAAAATCAATAACCACTTTTAAGAACGCTGCTCAAAATACATAAAGTACTTCGAACATGGAGAGTGCTACAATTCTTCAATAATCACACAGAAATAGCAGTTACTAAAAGTCACACTAAGAAATACAGAATCAGTACCGTAAATGAAAACATTCAACACGCAAATCCTTCATATACCTTGAATAACTATAGTATCTAAAAAAAAATTTTAAAAAAAATCTAATTGTATCCTTTCTGCACAGTCCCTGGATTCGTTTACATCATTTTATAGCAGAAATATTTTTCTTTTATTTTCAATATTAAATAAGGCATTCAAATCTGTGACAGGTTATAAATTATCACTTAAAATTAGAAAGCAGTTCCAATTTTGTAGCTAGCAATTTCACCATATACAAAAATTACATTTGACAAGTCCATGACAGGACACAAGATATGTAAGAATCATACAATCCTTCACATGCTTGCATACTATGTGCACTATTATCTTAAAATGAAATGCTGTTTACCCACTAATTTGAAGAGTCATTTATAAAAATATTTTACACAAGCATGAAGGGCTCCTGTTCTGGGCTACTCATATGACCATTATCCCATATGAATAATGAAACCCACCATTTTCAATACTGAGATTGGTTCTAGTAGGCAATAGCTACTTATGCCAATCAGCTCCTGCACTGCAAGTCTAATTCCCATTTTCCTTCAGTATGAAAAACAAACAAAAAAACTTTTCAAAAAATTCTTGCCCCAAACCCATCCCTAAATAATAAATGTTAGTGCTTTTTCAAAATGTCTGCCAAAATTATACTGACAATTGCTCTAACAGTTGTTGCTCAACAAATCTGACAGGAAAATAATTTAGTTCATAGCTAGAACTATCTAGCTCTTCTTTTAATGTGTTTTGATAAAGCCTGCTCTGTAAAAATTAATGTTACAGTTTTGAGTCTACTCCATTCACCAAACATCACTTTAAGTTTTAATTCCATTTCAAACATGATTTATGACCTAAGTATCAGTTTAATGTCCTGCTTTCAGACATGCCTATAAACTAGTTTATCGTTGAAGCTCACTAAATCTTAAGCTTCCTTTCTATTTTGTTGCAATTCTTTTTCCAAACAGATATGTAAATATCCACAAAAATTAGCACAGCCACCCATAAAACTAGAACAAAAATGTGCAAAGAGGATAGTAAAGGGCAACAACATGTAACAAAATGTACTTTTTGGTATAAGCCATATAAAAGTTCTTTCCCTTGTAAAAATATTTCAGGATGAAAACAAACAAGTTTGCCTTTTGTCTACATCATTACCTCTCCTTCCCATTTACAGGAAAGTTCTCCTTTCCCATGCTTATTTTTACTCAAAGTAAACAAGAAAAAAAATCCTCTTAAGCCACAGCATGAGGGAGGTCAAGGAATTGTAGGGTTTTGTTTTTTAAATCATGGTGTAGCTGTCAGTCCTACTTTCCCTCTTTTCTACCATGGTCTGTACTATTGGTAAGTGGTTTTTTTCAACAGCAGTTGAAAAGAGGTTTGTATAAAAAACAAAACAAAACAACAACTCTAGCTGCAAATATGTCACCTGTGTTTCGCTGGAAGATATGACCTTGCATTTACAGAGGCACTTTGTCAGATCTATTTTGCTGCCATTCTTATTTGCTGGCTTACAAACAGATTTTGTGCTAAAAATTAAAGGATTTTTTAAAAAAGGTATACTGTAGATACCTTTTTCCCAGTAAAATAGTTACAAAACCAGTAATAACTACTGAGGACACCACAATACAATAAAGAAAACCAGATGGCAGATCACTACTGAAAGGCACAAGTCATGGTGCTTTTAATGAAATTTGGACACATTATTATATTTTTCTTTTATAAGTCCTATCTTTCCACCACAGAAGAAAACAAACAAAAGTTTTAATTAATTCAGCCAACCCACCTGAAATTAGAAAAAGCAATGCAAATGATATCCAAACCACATGTTACAGAATGTTACTAAATTCAGCACGTATTTACTCGCCTTAGAGTATTAATTTTACCTTCTGGTGCGTGTTCAGAGGCAATCTCTTGGCAATAAACAGAGGCATCCACCCTGACCACCCCCCCATTATCATCTACTGACCAGAACACAAAAAGCTTTTGCTCTTTGTCAACAAAATAATACTCTTCTCCCTCAGTCACATATAAACAGACAGTAGCTATTAAGGTAGCAGGAACCTGTTAGTGCAAGAATATTGTAACAGTCAATTAAATGGTCATATTATTGTGCGACAAGTGGAAGTTTGGCACAATAAAAATTTGCTGCTTAAAAGGCTCATGGCTAGGGAAAAAAAAAAAAAAAAGGGATGGGACAAGATACAGGTCAAACATCCGAGTCTCATAGCAAGGCAGCACATCAGACAACCCTGATCTTCCCATTTTTAAAATAGCCTTTGAAAGAAACAGTGTCAAGACTGGTTTGATTAGGTTTTGGTAGGCATTTTTTAAATTTAGTGTTTAGTTTTTATGAGATAAGATTTAAAATTACACACAGGACACAACGGATGCCTCCATTTGGAACAGACAGCTGGCTGAAGACGGGGCCAGGTTCTGCACACTTTGGAACACAGTGTTCTGCAAATATATTAGCCTTCAGCAGTTGCAGAATACAAAAAGAAAATAAGGTTAAAAGACCCAAACATAATGGGAGGACTAGTCCAGCAGATCACAGAATATCTTTGGCATAAAAAGAGGGCCGCATTTTCTCCTGTGTGAAGTTACATGAGGGGAGTCATTAACCCTCAGTTCTCAAACTACTCTAACCAAAGCAGTGCAAGCTTTGGGCTGTTCCGATATGCATCTCACTGATCCTTCAGTACAGAAGGTATTAGCTGGGCAGTCTGAACCAGAGGAAAACTTTTGAGCAAATATGCATTTATTTCTCTGGTGTACAATAACAAACACCCACTTAATTTTAGCCAAATAGGGGAACAGGCTTCAATGGTAAGTAAGAAAGAAGGGGGAAACTGTACTCCAGAAAAGCAAAATGATTTCAGAAGCTAGGATTCTCGGTCATTGGATTAGTTCAAAGTACTTTCAGCATTCAAAATACAGGGAACTCTTCGGCCAAGAAAAAGAAGTAACCGCAGTGATTCAATTCTATAAAACGATTAAGTGAAAATAATACACACGTCAGTGCAAACACCACCACCAAATGCTGTCCACCTTGTTCAGAATGCCAATAACTGCAAGTTATCACAGAACACCATCTGTCCTCTCAGAACATCTTAACAGATACCAACACCTGGAAGGAAAGGGAAGAATCATAGATAATAGAACCATCTAGGCTGGAAGAGACCTGCAAGATCTTCAAGTCCAACCATAAATCTAATGCTGCTAAGCTGACCACTAAGCCCTGTCCCTAAGTACCACATCTACACGTCTTTTAAATACCTCCAGGGATGGTGACTCCACCACTTCCCTGGGCACTCCGTTCCAATGCTTGACAACCCTTTCGGTGAAGACCAAACACACAGTCCTCTGGTGCTAATCCATTCGAGGACATTTCCCTTCTTAGTAGAAGCAGCTTTTCATTAGAATGCATCCAAAAGATGAACAAGGACACCTCTACAGATATTGTTCTGGGGGAGCACAGGGTGTGACAGGGATAACCAACACAAAACAGTCAAAAACATTCCCTGTGATCGCCTCTCAATGCAGGCTAGGTAGAACTTTTGGACTAGATGAACTCCTGATGTCCCTCCCAATCCGAACCTTCCTATAACCACAAAATAAAACAGTCTGGTAACTAAGTTTTCCAGTTAAAAGACACCAATCCAAAGGAATTAATCTATACATTTTGTCTTTGACTTCCAGATAAATAGCAAAGCTGCATTTGCCTGCATACCTTGCTCTGCATAGCGTAAAAGTTGTCAGTGCACAACAGCACTCAGGTTCTTCAACTGTAGGATGAAGATGCTCTGCCAAATACAGCACAATTCTGCTTCTCTTGATCTGTCCTTTATAAAAGAGGGACCAGGCAGGTAGGTCTTAGGTTTTCTCCATGCAGTATCTTTTGTACATCATTGAACTGTTAGATAACAGATCAAAAGGCTCAAACTCCACATAACAGCAACTAGAAGGGAAATCCAGAGACCTTTCTTCACCTGACTAGTAGTTCTAATAGGACTAAAATTATGCATCTAAGATCATACATACAAGGGTATTCTGTCACAATTTTTTGAGACCTCCTTGCCAAACAACTGAAATTATCATTACTTTCTGTCAGTATCACTGCAACAGCTCCTACACTCCAGGTACAGCACCAGGATATTAGCTCAGTCCAAACACTGTCATAAATCTCTCAAACTGTAAGTGGTACAGAAAGTCATTACAAACCCCACTTTGTACTTGTTTTGTGTTGGTACTGCACAACTTTACCAGGAGAGCCACAATAGCGCTCTGCTGTACAGAGATTAACTATGTAGTCTAATCCATCATATTTGGAAATGCAAATAAAATGTACTGTACTATTCCTAAATATTAATGATGCTTCCTATCAACTGTTGTTTGCCTGGTTGCTTTTTTCAAGCAGAGCTGACTGTGCCTGTGGTGTTACGCAACCCTCAGCACATCCACATGCCTACTCTCTTTCTGACATCTCAAGGTAACAGAGCTGGAACTCAGGCATCTTTCCTACACAAAGCTTGTCTTTGAACTGTATCAAACCATTTTACTCAAGGCAATGAACTGTAACTCCATTTGCCTCTTCATTTTTTTTATTACTAAAACTCAGATACTTCCAACTATTAATTAGATAATGATATTGTAATGTAACAATATTAACTAGAAAGGTGCCCACTGGTAGTGACTTACTGTGCAGTTTATTTAGTATGGGACAGCATTAGAGGAAGAAAAACTGATAAACTGTCTGTGTAGGGTGGTGTTTATTGTTTCTGAACAAACAAAGCAGACTGAAGGCCAAGATACCAAACAAATTGATGATTTGTAAGAGGGTCCCACATAGGCACTGAAGACTGAGCAACAGTATTACTGTCACCAATTTCTGTTACACAACAAATCACTGAAAAGACAAGTAACGCCTCAGTTAAGAAACTGTTTTGGATTTGTAAGACCGTCATAAAGATGAAAAAAGTCTTACATTCTCAGCATGTCTCCTGTTCTCAGAGAACTGGTCATCCCTTTATGTAGCTATACAGGCATGCACAGATCTTCACAGACTAAAGCACAGCACAGTCACCACTTAAAGAACTTAACAGAAATAATGTGAATTCCATACCAGGTCCTCTCATTACTTACTTCTAAGACCACTGCTTCATTTTCCCTGCCTCTTTTACAACTCTCGAGAACACGAGCTCTCAAGACCATATACATTCAGGACAATCTCATTAATTAGTATATGAAATACTGTCCGCAAAAACAAACAAGAAGTTGCAAAACATTCATTGGTTTTGTACAGAGAGTACTTAATAACTACCTAAAAGCACCTTCAGCAAAGTACCTGCCCTCCCCCTTTCCTCAATCCCTTACTACTTTCCAACACTGCACGCCAACATTCTTCTTTTGTATTACTACAACATCCCACTTAAATCACACCCACATACTTCCCCAGTTCCAACCCTCCTGTATGGAAGGGAACACTTTTTTCAAAACCTGTTGCCACATCAAGCACAGGTACAAATACATGCTCTAAAGGCATCCCAACCCACAGATTCCTCTCTTCAACTATCAGAAATAAATCAGACACAGATTCTGACACCCTTTGATTCAAATACTTCTGCCACCCCACTTTTCCCACTCACTCTGATTATTTTCTCAGCATCTTCCCCCATGTTCTCAGTCCTTTGACATTCTTTCAGAACCTAAACATCACGGACATACGAAGAAGCAAATGTATGGTGGGATTTATGTTAAACCAATAATTACACACAGGGATGAGTTCTCTGAGTGTCCCTCGGAAGAAACATGTGGTGCGATACCTATCTTAGACCATTTTTCATCTTTATTAGCTGTGAAACAACCAAGCCATCAAGGTCTAACAGTGAGGTTTACAGAAAACACAAAACATGTATCATTGCAGTATTTTTTTTTCCTTAGTACCATATTTAAAGTCTATTCAAGCATCTTGATCTTTTTATTATCTCGTTCTTCTACTACACTAATCCTTCCCAGTCAAAACTACTGCAAGTTTTATTTTCCCATCAAATAGTTTCCTTTAGAAGAACAAAAACCTCTTAGCGCTAGGTTTATTGCTGATCTTGTTACACTAAGCTTTTACTTTCTATTAAGGGCAAACATATTTCTGGAAAGCTGGGCAGTGTATTCACAGGGAGAAAAGCAACCATGTTTGATACATGAATTCCTAGTACTGATACAGTCCCAATCCAAACTATACAGAAAACATAATGCTGCTTTAAAAACCACACGCACAAAACTTAAGCCAGCTTCAAGTGGAAAAAATGATAGCTATGTTATGGCAAACAGGCTTTATTCTAAAAAACATGTGCACGACTGTAACAGAACAGAAGAGTGCAGTCAGAGCTCAGACAGAGCAATCAATTTCCAGGTCAATAACTCTTGGTGTCAGACCAAACTAGTGAGCACTGTCAGCTGGCATTGGGACTGTCACCACAAGCTCTGTATTTCAGACACAGATTTGGAAAAAATCTATGGGCCATGAAAAGGAGGTAGGGAAAGAAAAGGAAAAAAAATTATCTTTTTTTGTAAAAAGTGATGTAACAAATTAAAACATTAGTGAGGGAGAAGCTTTACCCACTAAAATTTAAAAACCTAACTAATGTAAGTTCTTGTACTAACGTAGGCAACATCTGTGATGCAAGGTAACTCCAGTGAATGGGGAAACGTAAGTTTGTAAAAACATCATTTAGAAGGAATTTCTCCCTTTGAGAAAATGCAATAGAAATAATGCTGGAGGGGACAGGAAGCCAGCCAACACTTCAAATCAAAATAGTCAAAACTCAATGTACTTCCCTGCTACAGCAGACAGACGTTACAGTCATAGCTGCCTTATTTCCTTTGCACGCTATTTAATACAAGCGTAGCAAGCAGCGTCTATTTAGAGGGAGACACCTCTAACTGCACCCTTTTTCAAGTGGTTTCCCCCGCGAAAAGCATTTCACGGATGTTTTTCTTCCATTTCTTGTCACTTTCAAAGCCTTAACACACAGGCAGAGGCAAGGGCTGCAAAGATCTCAGGTACAAGGAAATAAATGAGACAGATACATTGGATGAAAAAGCCTTGGAAGGTTTTGCAACGTGAAGGAGAAAGAGAGGCCAGCAAATCTCTGGAGTGTTGGTCCACAGAAAAAGGCACCGTCATTCCTCCATGAAAAGAAGTTTGGGGAGCCCTTCCCAAAGGGGGCCACAGGTAAGAGAACGTGCTTTCCTCTGGGTCAACGCAGTTTCAAGAAAAAAAAGAAAAAGGCAACACAAAAAAAAAACCAAACCCCAAACCCGAAAGACCTCAAACCCTCTGATACGTCTTAAAAATATATTTTTTAAAAAAATGAGAATAATAATCCAAGCGAAGCCTGCGGGTCTCCCCAGCCCCTACGCCTTCCCGCTCCCGGCGGGGGGAAGGGCTCCCCTCCCTCACACACTCCGGTCCCGGTCCCCTCAGCCCGCCCGGCCGCTTCCTCCGGGGACCCCGCGGCGGCAGCGGCCCGGGCTGAGGCGTCGGGACGGGGCCGCCCCGGAGGACCGGGCCGAGGCGAGGGGCCGCCCGGCCCAGGTGTGCGTGGGGTGCCCGGGAAGCCCCCGACCATGGCCCGGCGCCGCGGCGGCGGGAGGCACCTACCAGCTGCTGCCGGACCCACCGCAACATCCCCAGCGCAGCGGGTCGCGGCCCCCGCGGCGGGGCCCTCGGCAGCGCCGCGCCCTCCGCTGTCGTCGCCGCCGCCTC
>JANZLQ010000089.1:32966686-33041584 GCA_026212715.1 Elanus axillaris
GTTTTTCCGATTTTCTTCCCCCTCCCCCCTGGGGGGGGGGAAGGGGTGAGCGGCTGCGTGGTGTTAGTTGCTCGCCGGCCCTAAACCACGACAATGGGTATAATAAATTCTTTCACTGGCTCAATGAAAAATGGCCAGGAGGGACAGGATCCTATACAGATTTAAATGCTGGACTCAGAAAAAGAAGGGTGAGAGGGCTAATGATTGTGTTTTGTGATATATTTCCAGGAGTTGTTTTGGAATTTACCAGCTTCATAAAATTCACCAAAAACTTTATAAAACAATGCATGTATCAATTAAATCGGCTTAGGACTTTTATTATTCTTAATTTTTATGAAAAAGTCTTTTATTGAACTGCATCTTTTATTTGGAATATTTCTAAGGGTGCACAATAGCAAAAGATAAGTATTACAGCTGAGTCGTTCACAGCTTATAATTCATCCAGTTAATTTAATTTCTTTGTATTTGTCTAGCAATTGCTTATAATTTTATGTAACTAATTTATTACATGAACCTAATTGCTAAAAGAGCTGTGAGATCGTCCAGCTGAAATAAATAGCAGGCTTTTCATTGACTTGTGTGGGAACAGTGCTAGGCTACTGGAGGTTTATCCCTACCCTGTACATGGTACTGAAGCTTTTCTTTGAAAGTTCTGAAAGAATAAGCTGTTTCCCATTTGGTATATTATTCCTTCTATTTCTTCCTGGCTAAAGCAGAAATCGTTCTTAAGCAGGGAATATTCACATTTATAAATTGATGATTGAATCCTGTAAATATTCTCCAATTTTATTTTATATTTTTTACTATCATGCCTGCCCATGAATCTGTTTGTTAAAATATATGTGAAAGAAACCCAATGCAATCACAGTAAATATATTTACAAATGGAAACTTAAAGTAATTCTTTCTAAGTTTTTTGCTTTGCATAACTAACCTTTGGTGATGTGATATATAATATTATCTGGTCAGAGGCTAAAAGAACATATACAGTCAAAAACCTAGTGCCTGTTAATGGAAATAAGAGCTCAGGTGTCTGTCTTCTTTTCCAGTTATATCAATTGGTTTAATTACGGCTATTGCACTTTGACATAAAACATGCTTCTTTCACAACTAGGACTACAGCATCACAGCGATAATGATGGTGGCATGATTGCTTGTATTAATTATATGAAGACTTCAAATCTAATATGAGATTATAGTTAAGAGTAAAGCTTCCTAAATGATGAATTTACTAGCCACTTAATAATTTACAGATTTCATGGCAGGTGCTACAATCCCACGCTAAAATGTAAGGCAACAACTCATCATATAGTATTCAAGCATATGTTATTACATGAGGAGCAATAGCAAGCAAAACAATAATGTTTCATATTTTTTAAGTAACTGTATTTCCTTTCATTTTACTTATCCCCAGTTTTGCTTATTCCACAAAAATTTATCCAGATACTTCAGTATCACTGACATCAGTTGTGAGTTAAGCAGCAGTTTTCTAGAAAATAGGCAGTGGTCTTCCAGCCCCACACTCCTGCCCAGGGCAAGACCTACTGCGCCAGCCAATCCTGGTGATCCAGCTGCTCCTAAAAATCAATTACAAAGGCTCAACATCCTCCAAACCACTAAGTATTTTTGAACTTCTAACCTAGGTCTTCTTCACCAGAAGGTACATTTTTTGCTTCTTGTCCTGGCCCAAATGTGAGGAACAATAGTGAGCAATAGCTTTGTACTATCTGAAAATAGTCTTTCTTCCTTGACCTGAAGAACACCCAATTTGCTCAAGTTTTGCTCATAAAATCTGTGGTTATTTTTGTTCCTCTCATCTGGACTTTTACCAGTTGGCCACCTCCTTTCCATATTGCCAAGCACCAAACAGGGCTGGTACTTTAACTGAGGCTTTATCTGTGCTGCACAGAGTAGAAAAATCTTTTCACTTACATACATTTGTATAACCCATGGGGTTTTTTTCCTCCATAAATATTACACTGTTGACTACTGGTCAATGTATGCACTGCTACGACATTTTAAACTTTTTTTCCTGCCAAATCAGTCACTTTAATATTCATACAATTTATTATACTTAAGTAATTCCTATTTTTTCATGGAACATCTTTTTTTAGCACCTCCCAGACTATTTATCTAGTTTACAAAGATTATTTTGAATTTGGGTCCTTTCCTTCAAAGTGCCTCCCAGCTTGGTATTGTCTGCAAATATAATAACGCAGTATTCCCTAATCTGAATAATTAATGAAAATACTGATTAGTATTGGACGCAGAACAGATTCCCACAAGAACCATCCTTCCATTTACACAATGAAAATGGATTTGACCAACACTAGCATTAATTACTAACCTGGATTTGAGTTATCCTTAGAAAACAGACAGTTTCCAGTCCACCTGACTTGCATGGTTAGTGAAATTCATTACAGAGCACACAGATGGCTAAAACAATTGTTATTGAACTGTGTTAGCCCTTTGGAGAAATGCCACCTGAAAGTACATGAAAATGATATGGACAAAGTGCGTTGTCCAACTCGTACATTTTTAATGATATTCTGCAAGCTAAATGTATGTGGTGCCAGCTGAGTTAGCCCTTCTGCATATTGCCAAAAAGATACTGCAGGTGACCCAGAAAGTACAGCAGTTAACAGCTGAGGTTAGGTCATCTACACAATTGCTAAGCTTCCTTATGTTCCTTTTTTTCACTTCTCAATTTATTGCATTTTCAGCTCTGATGTTGGATTGATGCTACCCTCAGGAACACAAATCTTGGCTGTAAACCACCATGCAAGACACCTCAGAGAGACGTGTTCTTGTCTGTTTGTCATACGTGGTCAGACCAGCAGGCATTTCTTACGACATTTTGAGAGAAAGGCCAGAGAAACTGAGGGTCTTACAGACATGTTCAAAATTTATCAAAACCAATCCAGATAGGGTTTAATTATTCTTAATAGATTTTTCTTTCTTGATTTTACCTATCTTCCTCTTTGAACGCATTTATCTTTGAGCTGAATAAGGAACTGGGAATTTGCCCATGTAAAGGCACACATAAATTAAAGGAAAAAAATCCTTCTTTTGACAGAAAAGGCTGTTGCTCAGTAAAGAATCTGTAAGGAAAGATTATTAATTCTTTTATTTCAGATTTGAGAATCTGATTTTCATTCTGAGATTGAAGCACACTGTTAACAGTATAATTTAGATATCAGATTTACCTGTTCTCCTCTGCTGCCAGGCTGTATTTGGTTTCAGGGTTCTAATGTTGACTATTAACCTATTTAAATATTCACCAACAGCCTTCTGCCAAGGTAGATTAATTCACCATCTCATGTCCCTGTCAAGTTGTCAATTTGTCAGATATTTTTCAGTTGCCAGTGCCCTTTATAGTGACAATGATGGCATACAGCTGAGCAACAGTTTTTCTGTTGGTATCTCCTGTTACAGAAAAGCTCTCCAGTATTTGAGCAGCTAAAGCTTTCTGTCTTGGCAGGTCTGAAAAATAGTCTTTTAACCAAAAAGCAAGAAGTGTATCAGAAATGAACTGATGTACCATCTTAATCGATTTATGATAGTGAGGGCCTGTAATACCAATATGAAAGTTACCTCTAATGCTAAAGAAACACTGTCAGTTTTTATACCCGCTTTATTTTTCATGCAGAACGGTGACGAAAAGACATCAGCATTAATCATGGAAGGATTCTGGCTCTCCCTCCAGTGATGGCCAGAATTAACACCTTGTCAGTCTTTGATAGTATATGGAATAATTAATTTATTTACGGAATCAATAATTAAACATTAATTAATGATCACGAGTATTATATTTATTTAATATAACATTATTTATAATTCATACCAGTGCCTTAAAAAAAAAATCAGATTTCTTTTGGTTACCTCAACTTTTAGAACATCTTTCTGGGGGACACTTTAATCAGAAACATTCAAGACATACTCCTGCAACTGATGATTAATATGTTTTTCATGATGGAAATCAAGTCAGCTGCATCGAGTACACAAAGCTCCTTTTATAGCTCAAGTACTTCCAGCTTCCAAGTGAGTATTGAATACACAAATTAAATAAAACAGTTTTCCAAAGCAAGGAAACTCTGCTGAAGTTTATAGAGAAAAATGTTTAGGTATGTATTTTGAAGGTGTTTACGAGAGGTAGTCATCCAGGAAGAAGCCTGGATAAGCCAGGATAACTCCAGGTAAGCCAGTGGAGTTACAACAGGGATGTAAATGGATGCAATGAGGCCCTTTTGTTCCCAGACTTGCTTCCCTCCCCGGGGGCTGTTTTAGGTCAACGTACCACTGAGGAAGGGGATTGTCCCTCCCCTAGGCCTGTGCCCAAAGACATATCTGATGGGGAGGGCGAGCAGAACACCCCCCAGTCTGACAGCAGGTCAGAGCCCACAATAATTCATTGCAGCCACCAGCATCCCAGAAAGGCATCACCAGAAAGTGGTAACCCCAACACAGCAAACCTCTCTAAATCCATCTTCAAGGATGTGCACACAAAGACTTAGAAGAAACTAACTTTAGCTCTAGCTAGAAACTGAATTTTCTCCCTATTTATGTAGAGGCCCTGACTCCTGACACCGACTGACTTCTTGTCAGTTTGGTCCCAAGTCTAGAGAGGGCACCAGTTTTCATTTAGTCAACACAGTAGAAACTGAAAAACACTTAATATGTGTCCAAATAATCTTACAGTCAAGATTATTAGCTATGTTAAAAGGTGACTAAACACACATAGGTATGCATAGTTAAAACTATACTCAACTGTCTGACTAGAAATAAGCTGGGCAGATATCCTATCCCGTTTGCTAGAACCAGTTTGCATACGGTGATTGATTTCAATGTAGTCTGCAATTCTGTTTAGCAGGTGCTGTATTAGCAAATCTATCATTAAATAAATATGACACAAATGTAATTCTACACATGGGGATGCTTTCACAAGGCTTTGGACATGTTACAAATTGGTACACGGATAGACTGTACCCTATAAGATCAGATAGCTAAGGCTGCAGCCTGTACTGTATACATTTCTACTCTGGTAACAATGTAATGATGCTGCTAGGTTAAAAGTTATACACGCACACACACACATATATATATATATATATATAAAATCCCACAAGAGATCCCTATTTCCTGTATTTCCTGGAGAATAATTAATCTTTTTTTTTTCCAGTTTTAATACAGGCTGAAAAACAGTATTTGAATTGGAGCGAGAAAAGGAAGGCAATGATGTGTGGATAGAGAGAGTCAGCCTCCTGGGAGATCAGTTCTAACAGGTCCATGGAAATGAACCTCTTTCCATCATCCGCAGGCTCCAGTGATGCTCCTGCAGGCACTTGGCTATACAAGCAAGGTACTGGGCAAACCAGGACCATTCAGGACCAAAGTTAATGGGCTGCGCATTGTTTTAGCACCCAAACCCAGTTCCAGAAGAAAGCTAGGATGGTCAAACAATTATTGGTATTTGTTTGCATTTTTTGTTCATATTTAGTCCATAGAGCTGTGAGCTGGCTGCACCAACAGTATGTTTCCTGAGAGACAACTAGTTCCCATCCTTCCAATACTGTGATTAAAGGAAAGGCAATATGCTCCTATAAATGTCATGAACTGGTTCAAACATTCTGTTATTTTGCTGTCACTTGTTTGCTTACGGCTTTCCATATTGTTCAAATAGCAGGTGAAATTTAACAGCTCTGGTTCTGACAAAAATTAACAACACGATGTAGACTATACAGAATAAATTTTTAAATCCTTGGTGCTTTATTTGCCCCAGTGAGCAGATCTGCCAAAGAGGTGCTCTTGTGAGGTACTTCTTACACACCAAAAAGTGACTGATTGTTTTGCAGACTGTAGGAAAATTATCAGTTCCAGTCTTCTCCTTGAGGTCCTCAACGGCCTGGTCAGTTGGGAGCTCAGGGCTTTGGCTCTTGTCATAGCATTGTTTTCATCACATTTCCACAGTTCACTTTTTAACGCTCTCTTCAAGAGCTGCTGGGGAATTGCTAAGTTAACTTTAAAGCATTTATTTTACTAGTTTATGATAGCGTAGATTCGCAGGCCAAACAGACCTGTTAGTCTAAACTTTCCCCTCCCACAGGCCAGGCAGTTTCACTCTGTACCTCCCAATCACAGACCCTGCTTTTTGGGGAAACTAGGTATTTTTAGTCCATAATAGAAATAAGGAACCAATTATTTACTTAATCACTTCAAATGAGGAGGAGCCCAGCCCTCCCTTATGAAGCTGTTGCAGTGTCCAATCACCTCTTTGTTAAAAACAGAGGCAAGATTTTACCCTGAACCTGATTTAAGGCATCCACTGGCTTTTAGGGGTCCCTTCTACTTTGAAGTCTAGAGAGTCCAGTACTATCAGATATCTTATTTAGGTAAATATTTACAAACTACTGTCTAGTCACCAGTTCACCTTTGTGTTAATCCACTAAACAGTTTAAGGTTTCCTTGATTTTCACTGGGAGCTTTTCTTATTTTCCAGAGCTCAGTTTACTCTTCTAGCTTGGTTTGCAGACAGGCAGTGCTTTGTGGGGAATCAGATGGCCAGAAGCAGAATGAATAAATATTACAGATCAAAATCAGAAAGAAAGAAGCACTTGCAAAGGCAAAACAACACTTGAGCATAATTGCTTGGTGTGGGAAAATGGTAATGCTACCTGGCACGTCCCAGCAAAAAAGAGGGATTTCATGCCACCGATCCCCAGCTCCTGTGCGGCGCGTACTGCTGAGGGCTTTTTGCAGAGACCTCATGCCATGGCACGTCAGAGATGAAATACTCTTCAGGGTGCTGCATGGTAATAGGGATAGAGAGAGGCTCTTCCCAAAACACCCCATCAAGGTGCTGTGGGCTGAACCCCTGGGGATGAGTGCAACGCGGTGGTTTTGCAGCTGGGTTAAGATGGCAGGAGCTGCCCTGACCCACTGCTGCTCTGCTCTCACACCGGGGGTGGAAGAGGACTAGGACACCCATCAAGCTCACACCTGACTTTCTTATTTACTTATATTTTGCTGCCCAGACCAGCTTCCCCATGGAGTTGGCCATTAGGTGGGCCAGTATGGAGAACGTAGAGCAGGCCCAGAACTTCACTTTTTTCAGCCGTTGCAGCTGTGGCGCGAGCTCGGGTGAAGCCTCACCCCCTGTGGCTTCCTCACGCCTCCATGCAGGAAGCAGAAAAAGGATGTCACACCCTGAAACCAACCCCATCCGACAGTCTCCTGACACGGGCCTAAATGCAGCCCCTGCCGAGGAGGACGACAGGTTGCTTCCGCCCCTCGGCAGCCCTGGATGCACCTTGGTGAATCCAGCTTCTCCTCCCACTCCCTGTGAGCTCATTAGAAAAATACTGCTGCTGGGAAGCAGTGATTTGCAGTGGAGGGTTTGGCAGGCACGACTGAGACTCTGGACCTGTCCCAGCGTGTCCAGGCTGGAGGGGGGCTCGCCCTCCCAGGCTCACTCCAGTGCAACCCTGAGTTTTGAAAGGGAATGGAAAAGCAACACAATTTTTAAGGGGCAGAGAAGTAATCGGGTAATTGCCTTCACGGTTACATGCTCAGCTTTCCACTGTTTGCACAAATGAATCACAAACAGGAAGACTGATACCACTGGAAACCTTGGGCTACCTCTTGAGGCAGAGATAATCGTTCATCACATGCTTAGGCAGTCAGTAAACAAACAATAGCATTTTACACTTCATTTGTCAGCCTGCAAGGCATGGGTTGCGTTCATGTTTTATCTCTACACCCATCTTACACAGTGCTGTCATGCAATTTGTGCTGAATTTTTTTGAATTAGCAATAATTATAAGTAGAAATACACTACTGAGTAAATTATATAGTCACTTGCCATTTCCCCAAGAAGCACACTGCTGCTCTCTGTTTCAGTTCTCATACTCATCTGCACCTGCTGCAGGGAAAAACTCAATGTGGCTGGAAAATATAATCAAAAGCAGAGAAGAGTGGTCGGTATTTGTAAAGCCCAGATATTCCTGTACCATAAGCTGGACTAATCAGCATTATCAGCGTTTCTCAAGCTACATTTTCAGATACTTGCTACAAATATCTGAAGGATATGACAAGAAGGAGATCTTTTTTCAGTTTAAAGCACAGTGAAGAATCAGGCAAAAAAAAAAAGCCAGTTGTATGTGATTTTGTAAAAGTGTTGACGCCTATTTGCGTGCCCCAACAAGGTCTTAAGAGCTCTCTAGTCACTTCTGAGAACTCAGAAGCGTCATGGGAGGACAGACCACTTCCTGCGTGCAGCGGAGACCGTTGCTTGGTGGCATCCAGCATCTAAATGGAAGAGGATGACACAATATTCAGCTTTGAGGGAAAACAAAACCCAGAGACATTGGCTCTAAGTTTGATATTCACTGGTCCTTCTCTGTGGACCATTCTCACTAGCACTGCATGATTCATGGCACTCGGTGGCACACAGAAAAGCTACTGTGAATCTTAATGGTATCAACCTGCTCAAGGACACCTCAGGACTGAGGTGATGAATCTCTGTTCTTATCATGTCATCGCCTGTACAAATGGAGCACGATCATTTACTCTGCAATGCCTGAAATCATTCAGGAGATTCTTCCAGTCATTTTTAAATGGCTTTAAACTTCCAGCCATTATGGTCACAAGAAACTGCTTTTACTCTGCCAGTTCTTTGTTTAGGGTCCCTGAACACCATTTCCACTCAAATATAATCTCAGTTTCAAACCTTTGGAGAACACAGTTCCTCAAAAATGTCCACAAAACATCTGTAAGCCACACAATATCTATAAATCTCAGTGATGGTATGTAGTTAGGAAGCCAAACACAGGTGACGGAAATAAGGACGCTTTTATAGGCATGAGCTCATAATAATTTAAAACCTGAATACAGAACTGAACAACAGAACAGCTAAAACTCTCTGATTTACACCATCTTCTTTCAACACAGACACAAGTAAGCACAGCCAAAAATCATCATCAGGGAAGTATGAGACAGGAGTGAAAAAATAGTTACAGTATCCTGTGCCACTTGTTGGCAGCCAATACACTAGGAAAAATGTTTAACATTGGCTAAGGAAGAGCTCACGTGGGAACAGCAGGGACTACTCTTTATCAGCACATCTTCAGCTCAGCCTATACAAATAGAAATCCTGGATATATCCACATGTTGGCAGGATTTCCTTTCCTGGTTTGGTCCTGTGTCTCACACTATGTCACACTATTCTGCAAAGTCAGTGCCTTAAAGGTATCCATAAACCAATTCTAGCTGTTTGTTATGAAAGCTGATGTAATAGAAGCATTTCTCTGTCCAGGAATATGTTTGTAGAGGGCTTGGCACTGTGGAATGAGATCCACTAATTTCTTGAGATAATAGATGATAATCCCTAAAATGTCCTGCTCATCTGTTACTACCCTGTAAGTGTCATTTCCAGTGCCTATGCCCGTTTATTTCCTGTACTTTGATGCTCCAAAATCTATTAGCAAGCTCTGTAAAACTGGTGTATATACACATATCATAAATGCATCATATTGCATCATCTCAGAGGCAAGGTAGTGTCATACAGTCTTTCCACCAAGCTTCCCACTTCATGTCACACCTTGCCACTCCCCTGATTCCTGTCTTAGCCTCTCTCACGCAAGTCGTGCTTGTGTCCCGCTGTGCAGCTTCAAGCTGGGGGGCCCTTTCCCCTGTTACCTCCCCTGCCAGGGCCATGTCTGAGCTTACATAAATGTTTTTTCCACATGAATTCCAGCCTGTTTTGCACTCCAGCTCAAAAGGCACCACCAATGAGCAACATCAGCCATGAGACCAGATTCCCTTCTGGTTCTACTGGGACTCAAGGGAACCAGATCCCATTGACACTTAGAGGGTTCTCCTGTTATGACCAATACAGAGGTACCAGCAGGCTCAAGCCTAGGACCTTTGATTATAAGGATCTTCATAAAATAGTCACTCTGCTGAAATGCTTCAGTAAACTCAGTCTCTTATTTCAATGGACTCTCTTACAGCCACCCTTGCTTTCTGGCCAGTCCTTATTTATATCACTGAAATCACTTGGCTCTGCCAAGTATATACTGCCATTATAATAGAAGTCCAGTTGAATTTAGTTTACTTACTGTTTAGTAACAACTTTTGCTTTAACAAAGTGACATACGTTTGTCTGCATTTGCAGAAATGGAATGTAATGGGAGTGAGGGAGTAAAATAATCCATCAGAGCTTTTAAAGAATTTAATCATTTGCATGATCAGCCAGATGAATGCAGTCTTTCAGAATAAAAATAAAATCAAAACACACAGACTTCCCTAGGCAAGTGGATAGCTCTTAAAATGACTAACCAGATAAGGTAACAAGCTAGTTAAAAGAATATTGACTGAACTATATTAGAAACTGATAATGAGAGAGCAGAATAAAATAGGTTTGCCAAGTATTCTGGCTGCACTGAAACAAAACAAAGCAGATTGCTTCCACTAAGGAGGCTTCAGCTCTTACTGCTCTTCTTAAACAGGTTGTGTCACCAGGATTTATTATGAATGTGGACATAAGCTTGCCAAGGCACTGAGCTTTATGTTAAGAGGCCTCAGTGCAGATTTAAGGTGCCAATTTGGTATCACGCATAACTTCGAGTAGATGCTTATCTCCAAGCTTTGCTATTCCCACTGCTGATCCAACAGAAATCATCAGTTTAGATTGCCCGTGTTGGTACTGGAGCCCCTGAATTAGGGCTCATGCCCTCCTTGACATGTGGTATCTCCTGTCAGAAAGGCCACAGCAACACATGGCCAATTGCTTCTTAAATCCTTTCAGATGGATTCAAGGATGTAGGTTAGAGAGCTACGTCTAAGCAGTCTGATTTGAAAATTGTGGCCTAAACAAATTGTTAAAAGCAGTAAGGCCCAATTTTCCACCTTAAAACTTGCATTGTGATTTTCCATATTGGGATCAGCAACAGGCCATGTTCTGTGTTAAAAAAAAAAAAAAAAAAAGAGCTATCTCTAAACAACTGCAACCAGTTCCATGAATGGAGCTAGGAAAAAGAAAAGGCCATTTGCCACATGGTAAGAACTTCAGGCAGCCACTGCTTTGCAGACCTCCTGGTGCAGAGGCTTGGAAAATGGAACAGGGTTCTCCAAGAGATGTCCCCTTACACCAGAGACATCTAAAAGCAAGAATTAAGGTTTATTGTCCTTGGTGAGTGTTTAGTTTCACACTGATGGATTGTTTCAACTCGTAAAACATGATCATTTAATGTCACCTAGAATCTCATACGATAAGCTGAATACCGCAGACGGAAACACTAGCTCCTACCTGATAACTCTGGTTACATCTGTCTTGTTACACAAGAAGTTGCTTTATGTGTAGTAGTACATCCGATTGTATTACTTTATCAAAGTGCTCTTAACAAAATGACAATGCGGCTAGGTCAGGATAAACTAAAAATAACTTCTAGAACAAGCTATTGGAAAATTAATTAGTTTTGGTTCTAACCCAGTACTCCCTGCACTCCATGGAAACCCATCACTGGTAAGCACAAGGAATGGCAGACCAAGCCTTCACTTGATTCTTTAGCCCTGGTGAAATTATTACATAAATGCAAATCCAGGATAGCACTGCTAAGTAAAGAATTGAAGATCAGAAACTGGCTCTGTCTCTAGCAGCCCATGTCAGACATTTGTTCATTCGTCCTGCTTCTCAACTGAAACAAAGTTATTTCAGTTATTTTACACTTGTGCCGTACAGTGCCAGAGGCGAAACATGAGTTAAGTTTGCTGCATGTCCTTAGAGTACTCTGCTGTGTCATGAAGGCACCTTTCCAGCTCAGGACAAGTTAAGGACAATGTCACCATTAACCATGAACTTTCTTGCTTTTGCTACTTCGGTTCATGACCTCAATGTTACTTAAACTAGAAAGAACAGAGTACTAAAATACATGTCCAAGTAATCCAAGGAGAGCATGTGAATGACTTTGTAAGCTTTAATAAACTCTCAATCCTTTTATATTCTTCCTGCAATATTCTCCTTCTACACTTGTGCGAAGTAGGCTTAGCCCTCACAGCTATGGAGTACTGACCTCCATTTTTATGCATTTAGATGTCAGTTATGGTATTGAGTTCAAGAACTGAATTGAATGCTTTACTTTTGTATAACTCTACTGGGGAAGACCCACAGTTACCCTGAACCGTGAACCAATGTTATAAATCAGTATTGCTGTGCTGATCTACATCCACTCGGGATCTGCTCTCACCAAACCACTCCTCAGTTACACCAGTGCAAGTGAAAGGAGAACCAAGGTGTAAATATCAACTACTAATGATGACTAACATGCACAGAAGTTTGTGAACTTCTAAGGCAACGGTTTTCATAAGATGAAGAATACATAAAAATAATGCAGTTGCATTCTCTGGGAACCAATATAAGTAGGAATTAGCAGATCAGTAGCTCACAGAAGGATGCAGACTTACTCTAGAGTTGCCTGACATACTCCAATTTCTTTCTTATTCATTTCTGTGCCTCAATCCAAGGTCTCTCTTCTAAGCATATTAAGCACTTCACAGGGGATATCCTTAGAAACCAAGTGAAGAGAGCAACCTGAGCCATGAGTGAAATGCAGACCCGAATCTGCATCACTTCTGTTCCAGGAGAAAGCTCTGATTATCAAGCAACAGTGGCCTGTGGGATGCAGCCTGCCTACTGAAACAGTTTTTCAGTGAATGGAAAAAATAATCACTGGGACAGAAAGAGAGGCTGGTTTACAACACATGGTTGTTAGGACACTCACTTGAGATATGTGTCCAGGCCCTTGTTCCATAGAAGTGTTGGACCATCTCTGCATTGCATAAACAAAGGAGATTTAGAGAGATTCTCTCTCAATAGCCCAGTAACTACATGCTTCTAAGTACTTCCACAATATAAATCAATAGTTGTGTTAAAATAACATTATGGCAATTAAGACTTTTACATGGATGCTCCAATACTTTTTAAAAGCAATACAATTCAGATGATGTAACATTGAATACATTTAGTTTTCTGTCCTTTCATCTGCTTGAGTGTTTGTGCAAATGGGACTGGTGACTGACTTCCTAATAATCAAAATGTAATTATTCTCCTACTTCAGATCGTAGAACTGTAACTTTTTGTTTCATCAATATAAATGATTAAGTGGTAACATCAATGAGGAGCAGCTACGTATCAGCTGAGCTGTAAGTGACCTACATCAGTGTTGATCTTGCTTCTTGATTAGTGTAAGCTTTAAAGCTCGTAAGCTGTATTCTGCACTAAGACAGACATTTAATGAGTGATAATTAGCCAATAGCTTGCAGTTTTCTAGTACTAAAGTCTACCTAAGAACATCACAAATCTTTACTTCTCTCTATACATGCTATTAACCACAAATTTTGAGCTACTCTGAAATCTCATCTTCATACATGAATCTTGGGTACGATTCTCTCATCAATATATACTATTAACAACAATTATGTTATCTATACAAAATTGCTAATTTAAAAGCTTTAATAAACCTTGTCTAAGATTGATGGCTTTCTTGAATTGCCATCAAGCGATCACGTATGAAAATATTTATGTATATAAATACATACATATGAACAGCTGGCCTCAATCAGTCTTCCAAAATAGTTAGCAGCAGATTAGGGAAGGAGACTAAGAACAAGGGACACACTCAGGGAGCCCTCCTTGTAATCTGATGGCAGATTTAGGCAGTATATATGGACATTGTAGTCGTCGTCAAACTTGGGTATCCTGCAGGCTGTAGTTTTGAAACTGATCTTGGCTACATGGGGATAAAAGGAACCTCAGGGCTTTCTATTTCCTAACCATCCCTTCCAGTACAGATACACTCCTTGTGTTACTGCCACGTATTTCCCTCACTCATGGCTAGAGTCAGTCTGTCTGCAATGGGAAGAGCGAGGATGCAGTGGCTGCAGACGAAATGGGAGGAGAAAGAAACCCCACAGATGCAGGAGAGACTCTGATTTCTTAAAGGCAAAGTCCCCTGCACCATGTTACTCACTTGCCTTTGCACCCAGAGTACTGGCTGGGTGCCCAAGTGGAAGGACGTTGCTCTATGAAACAGGGTCAAGTACTGAGGGGATAGATTTTTTTAAACTATTTAAATGGCTAATGGTGCAGACAGGCAATTAGTGGGACTTTCAAATTGCATTTCCTAATTGCATAGTTAAATACCTGAATACACTTCATAAAATTTAGCCTTTATTCCTTCAAAGATCAAAGTGAAGGGAGAACACGACAAATTACAAGCCAGCATGTAATCAGACAGCCCAATTTTGTGTGCCTAAATAAGATGCCCATGTGAGAAGTGCAATTTCTCACATCTGCCCCAGTATTACCAGTTCTGCCTGGCTTTGCAGTGCTGAGCTAGAGGCTGCAGCTGGGCTGGAGCTCACCCACAGCCCATCCCAGCTTCCAAGCAGCACGGGCAGGCGGACAGCCGGCAGCGGTAACCCCAACAGCTGTCCTGGACTAAGCCAGCCTCACCTCAAAATCAGATCCTTAACCCCATCCCTGGGTGTGAGTTGGAGCCACTAAGTAGGGCTATGGGTAGTGAGCAGGGGGAGACTTGTTTTGAGACAGTTGTCATTATTTCTTTGCCATCTTTCACAGATTCAATTAATATTCCAGGTTGGACACGGCAAGGCTGCCTCCAAACTGGGGGGTAAGAGTGGGACCTTGAAGGTGAGACAAGATGGTGAGGTAACACTACGATACGTTAAAGAATCAAAGCCTTTCTGTGATTCAGAGCAGTTTTTTTGGCTAGTTTAAATATCTGTGCCAGCCACTGGAAGTTACATGATGTGAATTCCCCGTCAGAGACAATTATTTTGACTATTTGTTCTTGTGACAGCTCAGTTACACACCAGCACTTACAGAGAATAACAGAACAAAAACCCCCAACTTACAGCATAGCCTGTAGTGAAGTGACAAGAGAGATTCATCTCTGGGGAAAATAATAAGGAAATACATTTGAAAACAGGAGCATCAGAGGGTTCAGAAAGTCACTGCTGAGCGTGGGAGGGCAGGGTGTGAAGGCGGCTGACAAACTAATGCACCGATTGCGAAATGAAGCACTCCCCTCTGGAGCAGATGGCAGTCTTTGAAGAAAGACAGCCCAGTGCCCAAGAACCTGCTACATGGCTGTGGCTGCAAGTTTTCCACTGACTACCTCCGACTTCCACATCCACCCTTAGCACTGCAGTTGCCCCGTAGCTGGACCCTTATCCCCAACGGTGCATTGCTCCCCACTTTCTAACTCTTCAAATCAACATCTCCAATCTGTGCTCCCCTGAGCCTGACAGTTATATTCCTTGTATTTTCTGAAACCGTGTGCCTCCTTCTCCTCCCCATGCTTGGAGGACTTCCCCTGCTCCAGCCAAGATGTCCAAATCCCTGTGGGTATTAGCATTACTGCAGGCACGCAGATGGAAAATAAAAAGCGGTTGGGAGCAGTAAACATGCTGCTCTACTCTCTTGATCCAGCCTCATTTGAAAAAAAAAGCACCCTTCTCTGTCCCTCTCCATGCATACAAATAGGAAAAGAGAATGCTTTAAATAGTCAGATCGGAGATGTCTGTCTGACAGCTCCTGGCTCCGTGGGGAGGATGTGTTCTGGACATGTGATAGACTTCTTACCTCCCTTTGAACAAATCTTGGACTTTTTATTAATTCAGTCCTAAATGCACTTGCCTCCCCAACTTCCAGGCAGGACTTAGAGATGCTTAACTCATATGGCTAGCCTCAGTCTTGTTAATCTGGCATCTAACCCACTGAGATGCCTTTGGAAACACCAGAGTTGAGCAGTATCATCCAAGTACTTTTCCCTTCAGAAATGAGTCCTGGAAATGCAAAGCAACACAGGGGGGGATGACCCTGAAATGGTGATATATTTCCGAGCATTCACAGAATAACTTTTCCCTCGCTTTTCCAGTGCAATAGCTGACTCTTCAGGTGCCCTTGACAAACCAGCTATAACATCAGGTAGATCATTACATTACCTGCTGCCAGTCAACCTTTTTTTTTCCACTGCAGCCACAGACCATTTTAAAAGCAGCCCTCCTGCAATACAGCGTGGCATTTCTCACTGCCTCTATCTCTTAGAGTCCAGTTGTAACGTTGTATTTTTTCCAGAACAGTTAAAGAGCATTAGTTTAAATCCCTCCGATTTAAAAGAACAATGGCCAATCAGCTGACTGGCAAGCAAACAATGTCCTATTAGCTTTGGAAACCAAACACACTTTCAAAATAACTAGAGAACAAGAGGAGAAAAAAGGCAATGCCTTTTGTGACTGAAGCCTGCAACACAGGCAGGCTCTAAAAAGCTCACCCATCACTTTGGGTAGTTCCCAGCATACATTATTTATCCCTGTAATCAGTATATTGGGGGAGCTAATGTAACAGGAGCCATTCAGGAGGACACCTTTGCTGGGGAGGACAGTGCACGCTAGGCTGATCATTTGAGGTTCAATCACAGTTAAGCACTTTGCAAGTGGAATCAGAAAACCGACACCAACGTCCAGCTACGGCCGGTGCCTGCGGAAGGCTCAGAGGTGAGCAGCTTCTCAAGCTCGCCGGTGTGCCTGGGCTTTCAGGGATGTCTGATGTACTTTTTGGCAGAAATCTTTACTTGCAGCAGAATGACTGCATGTCAACAGCAAGTTTCCACATCCCCTGTTTAGGAGAAGGGAAAACACCTCTTCTACAGGGTTTAATGCTGATCGGTGAAATGCAGCTTGAGAAGCATCTTGGATTTTTAAGCTGATAAATTGTCTGGCAGCTAAAGCTTCAATTTAGAACAAAATAGCCTGGAATTAATATTTACTATCTGATGTTTCCCTAAGGAATTGTGCTTGCTCAATGCACCCTGCAGTTATGCACACTTCTGATTGGTATTACTGTGATTTATAAGATGTTTCAGTCAATTCAGGCTGAGCTAGATGCTGTACAGACTTACAGGAACCAGCCAGGTGGGCTCAGTCCTGCTGCAGGTCTTCAAACTGACAGTCAGAATTGCTGAAAATTACATAAGCACATTTCCCCTTAGTATTATGTCACAGATTTAATACAGATACAGATTAATAACTTAGTTTTTCCTAACTATGTAGGGGAAACTATGCTCGGGAGAGGACCATTTCAGTTAAATAAACAAGTTCTTAGCTTTTACCTATGTAGGAGGGAAGCACCCACATTTTTTCACCTGTGTGAACTTGTTTAAGAGGTTGATTTATTATTCCCTCAGCAATGTAGAGAGGCCCAGGTCTGGGAAAATCAGCAGCTTCACTTTAAGCTTTACTTCCCTGAGCACTGAATTTCTTCTGCAGCTGGTAATTCCCTCCTCCCTTGCTGACAGAAACTTCAGAAAGCTTTAATATTTCACTCATGGAAGCCCAAATATACAATATAAAAGCAGTTGAAATTAGCATATGCCAAGGTTGAGAAGGGCACACACACACACAGTATTAGAAAAATACCCAGTTGGCTTATTGCTGGTTTTCAGAAGGTATGAAGAAAGGGATGTTTATTTTATTTTTCTTTGTGGACAGTGAAATCAGATTTTTTTTTTTTTCAGTAAATGCAGTTAAACTTCTCATTCCCATCAGACTCTAGTGAAACATCAATTACTATCTGTTTGGTCTTCACAGAGCCCCTCACGGAGCCGTTCTCCTATCTGTCTAGAACCATTTACTGTTAATTTTAGGACTGACATGAACCATACTGTAACTGAGCTTCAGAGCTGACATGAAGCACAGCCTGACTAGCAGGCGTTGCTCCTTCTCCCAACACTATCATGGCTAGAGGTCTGTGGATTAAAACAATCTGCCATCAAATGGCATTGTACCAGAACAGAGTCCAGCCATATTTTGGAAGTTCCCAAACCATACAGCCCAAAGCTTAGGCTACAACACAGCTCCACAGCAGACTTCCAAAACAAAAACACTGGAAGACATGCAAATTGCCTCATATATATATATATATATATTCATATATATATGTCATATATATATGTCATATATATATATGACACGATGGTGCTCTGCAAACAAGTGTGTGACTTCAGGAATCCTCTCACGAGGAATTAGCTCGCAGGGTCTCTGGCTTTCCACTAAGTAATAATTTGTTGTCGCTGTTGTTTTCAGCAGAGGAAAAAGAAATGTATTATTAATGATATGGCATGGCAAGCACCATGCCAACGGTGCAGGCCAAGAGCCAAACCTGCGCTGCTGGATGCTTCTGCTTCCCAACCCCTGCGCTGGGCTCCCTGGGCAGAAGAGCTGCAGCTGCGGGGCCATGCGGTCAGGAGATGTTCAAGCACCATCTAGTGGGAAAAAACCCCTCTGGGTAAGGTCAGACTTGCACAGACACACGGATTGTTGGCAGCGATAATGCGCTAAGGAAAAAGAAACAAACCCAGATATGGGCTTGGTTCCCCGGGAATACATGTTCTCTTGTCTCTTTAAGAGGGAGTTGGGGTGTAATCATAACTGAGGAAAGAAGTTGGGGCTAGAAAAAAAGGAAAAAGGTGACAACCTGCTGGGATTTAAGGATTTAGGCTCCCTGCATATGTATTTTACTCTCCATTGCTCCTGCCATATCTACCTGGAGCTTTTCATGTGCTCTCACTGCTGGTTACAGCCCTCCCCTGCCAGAGGCCCTGTGCCTGCTGCCATGCAAGCAGGACCAAGGGGGTTTAAGGAAAAGCTTTTTTTTCATTTGGGTCCATGCTACCATATCAGAATGGGGTGGTAAACCACCCTTTCGCATGCAGTGACGCAGCCTCTGCAGGTCTTGTTCTCCCAGCACATACAGGGTCCGACAGCACAGGGGTCCTGCTGCCCCTTTGAATGTACCCCTTAGCAGCCAGGGCTCTCCCATCAAGGACAACAGGAATCGAGCAGTCCTTCTCCTGTGAGGGTGGTACAAAGAACCCTGAAGAGTTATGGAAGGGAAACACAGCTAAGGTGAGTGCTTGCGATAAAGATGTTTTCTTCTGGATCCCATACTAATGTCAGGCTGTTTCTTTCCAATTTTGGCCTTGCAGCAGCAAAAGAAGAGTAAACAGTGTCTACTCTTCTATGTTCTACTTGGTCCAAAGGGAGAAACGCGCGTGCTGGACTCGTGCAGATCCAGCCTATCTTGACATTTGAAGGTTAGGAGCCAAACTGGAACAGTGACTCCCAACAGGGCCATGGCCCCGCCTGCACCCTGGGCTTCTGGGATGAGAAGAGTTTGGGCCTGGCTGTCTCCAGATGCCCGGAGTTTCTGCTTGGCTTCCAGATGCCATTAATAGATGATGCATGTGTGTAAATCCTCCCTATGGCTCCAAAAAGCCTTGATGCAGAGCTTTAGAAAAATGGAGATAAAAACTTAATACCTTAGGTTATTAAAATCTCAGCACTTCTTTTACTGCAGCGGCTTTTTGCAATATCTACTAATCCTTTTCCTCCATAAAACCCCATATCCTATCTCACAATATACTTTCTGTGTTATTGCTAATCTTTAAATTTGTGCATGTTCTTCAGGTGGACATTAACACATGCACTGTGAGAGCATTAAACTTAGAATATGCTGGATATGTTGGCTTCAGCAGCAAAGTCAGGGTAAGACATGTCTCGTCCACCCCTGCCTACCTCACCAGCACTGTTGGCACCATGGGGCTGGGGTGGGAACTGCAGCAGGGGAGTGAAAAGCCACAGCAGGTTGTATAGGGGAGCGGAATTTTTAGTAGGGTTTTTCTGCCAAAGCCAGCTTGTTATGGATGCAGAGACCAGCATCTCTTAGAAACCAGCTCGTTCTGCAAATGGTGGGATGTTCTTTGCATATTGAAACTGCTCCTTCGTCTCTGCTTTGCAAGAACGAAACAGGCAAAGAGGGAACTATAAAGGCTGGTGCTACAAAGCTGCAGTTCGTGTTTACAACACTCACAGGTTCAGCAGTGTCAGCCTGAGTTTTGTTCATGTCTCTACCACCAAAGATAAAGAGAAACGTGCAATTCTCTTCCTGGAAAAAAACCCATACTGGTTTTTCCTTCAAGGAATTTTTTAAAGAGAGAGAAAAATGATATTTTGAATTAAACTGTATTTGCCTATGGAAATAATTTTTCAATAAGCTTTGCGGTTGGCAACATACAAAACAGAAGTTCATGCTAAGTAAGGTACATGTGCCTGTAGAAACAGAACATAGTTCTGCTAATTCACATAGAAAACCTGTCTCTGATGCAATTTCCTGTACTTTTATTTTACAATAAAAGTAAAATGCTTGTAATTGTAAAAGTGCAGTGGTTGATCCTGTTCTAAACTCAAAGAACTGCTTCTAGAGATGAGACTTTTGAGAAAAGGAACACATCAAACCACGATTTACATATTAAAAAAGCACTTAACTGTAAAGAATACAGGAGAAAGTAGAAAAAAATCTAGAATTTGGCTGGGATAAGAAATGAAACCACAAAAAAGTCATAATACACCAGTGCATGCAAAGAGACATAGGCTGTGGCATGGCCAGACCTATATAGGACGCAGCAAAAGTTAACTGTGAAGTTTAGGTCTGATCTTATCTTTAAATCATCTGCATCTTTCCCCTTCTCTGCCTGGGCCCATTCAGTCTCCTGCTGAAATCAGAAGCAAAGGAGATGCTGGTACAGCCAGAACAGTGTCCTTCAGTGTTTAGGTGCTGCTCTTTTCTGCGTCAAACGCAGCTGCAATCTCCTCTGCCTTTGTTTCACTTTATCAGTAGTTCAGGAGCTCACATCCTCCAACCGACTCGGTAACATGAGAGCTTGTCCCCCCTTTCGGGCCACTGCCGTATTATCAGAACCGTGAGAGAAGGCCTTCAAAACGCTTGTCCAGCACTTTCATTTGTTGTGCTCTAATGTGGCTGCTGCAGTCGCTGAATATGTAGATTTAGAAGGAAGTTTTTTAAAGCAGCGCTCGGGAGGTATGCGTGTTAATCCCATTATCTGATAAATGGATTTGTGAACACACCTCCCACCATCCTGCATTAATAACGTATTCCTCAGTGTCACTAGGAAATGTAATTTAAATGCTTGTGAGGAGTCGACAGACCATATGTTCAAAACCACGGAATTAAACAAAACAAGTTTATGGAAAGTTGCAACGCTGTCAAGATCTTATCCCCTGCTCTCTCCTGCCGGCTCCCCCATCCTTCAAAGTTACCAATTAGACTTGCTACTGATTTTCTGCACATTTGTTGAATGTGCTACCGCACACAACTAGTCTTCCCCAAAGTAAGCTGGAAGGCAAGAACTCTGATACAAGACCTGACCACTCCTGAGATCTAGGAAATTTAGATTCTCCTCCAAAGCCAGACACTGGCTACTGCTCCCAAGGAAGCCATTCATTCTTTATCTTCTTCTAAAACGCAACACGTTCTATAATATGGGGAGTTTGAATTCGCATGTTTACTCTAATATGCCTTCATGTTGTCAGTATTTTTCCAGCACATCACAGTGAAGGATGGCAATGAAAAGCTTTTGGGGACCAGACAGCAGAAGCAGTTGATACTGAAATCAAAGATATTTCATACAGGCCATGAGTCCAAACTCAGTATAGGCTGCCAGCAACTCAGACCATTGGTTTTCGTTTATCTGTACTGAATGGATATGGAGACTAAACTTACATTCTCCTTATTGAGACATACTTTCAAGGAAGAGACACTTATCAGTGCCCTTTGAATATTTATTCTCAGTGGTATAGATGACTTCCTTAAAAAATCTGTGATGCCATACATTGCAATGTGAATTTTAGTGCTTAATGGGAAATCTGAACTTCAGCAAGGCAAGCACTTTTGACAAGCTAGACTCAAGGTAAGGGATTGGAAAGGAGTGTGTAAAAATAAGAATAAACTATTTGCCAAAGAAACAAATGCAAGAAAGACATGTAAGTGATACTCATCATCTGGCAGTTCAGGCCAACTACTACCTCTTATATAAAGATGACTTCACTCACGTAGCAAAACCCAGTAAAAATAAAACAGTTCCCATGAACAATGGATGCAAATCTAAAATTTGCATGGGATCTATGGGGAAAGAGAAATCTTAGAAGGACATTTTTCGTCATAACCTGAAAAAGCCCACACAAGATTTTGAAATTCACGCTTTTCACCCGCAGAAACATAAGTCAATCAGGTTTTCATTGTCAATCTTTCTGTTCACAGTTGCTCTGGTCATTCACATATCTCTTAATGAGCACTTTTAATTCCAGAATTGTATCATGCTTTGTAAGTTGTGTATCAAGGCTTTGCAGCAGCAGGTAAGACCTTGGGAGCTTCCAAGTCCCCTCAATAGGCAAGGTAAATTACGAAGGATCAGGCTTATAAAAATTTTCCCCCAATATTCAGAGGTATAAACAAAAGGACTCTACATCGTCAGCTCAAGGAATTGATGGCAATGTACCCAAGCTGCTGGGAACACAAACTTGCTATCTGCCCCACCTTGCCACACAGACAGCTGTGGTGTGCCGGAGAGGCTTGAGCAGGATCCTCTCCCAAAGCATGGGCTCAGGTAAGCGGAGGCCACATGCCAGAGATAGCCCATGTATTTCCAAGGACTCGACATTACTGTCCTACATCCTGGCCTACTTTTCCAGAGAAGTCAGGACAGTCTGCCCATAGGGTCAAGAAGGGGGATAAAGACCATACGTGATAGAGTGCTCTAAATGCCCAAGATGCAGCAAGCGGGGAAAGGGAAGGTGAAGCAAGCAAGTCACGCACCAGCACTCGAGCTGTAAGAGGCCTACAGCGTGTCCTTGTAGTGACAAGGTAATTCACACCCAGTGGAGAGAGGAGACAATTCCTTCCCTTCCACCCGTCACCTCCTGGGGTGGCCTCTTTTACTCTCCACAGATAAACACTTGGGTCTCGAGGTTTCCATTATCCTGGGCTGGAGGCGTTCTGCCGCAGAGCACATTTGTTTCTGTAACCCACTTGACCAAGGAAGGAAAGAGCTGTTTCAAGCCCCAGCAGGCCCAGGTCCATGACCTTAGCAGTAGAGGCACGTGCTTTCCAAATCAAGGACGAGAACCACCTCAGCTGGGGGCTTCAAGTCGGGTCTTGCAACCGAGAAAGGAGTCCAGCTTTTTGCTCAGCCGACTATCGCGAACGAAGGGAGGGCTGGGCTTTTGGTTACCGGGGGGAAGCTGGGAGCGCTGGCATCCGACCCCATCTTTAGCAGAGACTTCATTTTAAGACTGGGGTCAACACTGCTAAAAAACGGGATTTATGTTGAGAGTTCTGCACTGAGAGGGAAGCGGGTAACGGCGCTGCCAGCCCCGGGTGGGGGCTGCGATTGCGGCCCCCGGGAGCCGGAGGAGCCAGGCGGGATGCACTGCCCGCCTCGCTCCGCTAAAGGGAGCTCCAGGCTCAGAGCTCGGCACTGGCTCCCTTTCAAGCAGAAGTCACCCAAACCGTTTTCTTTCCTCTTGCGGTAACTCGGGACGTGGAATTAATGCTGCATTTGGAGGGACATTTGTGAAATGTAAATCTGGTCCTTGACTTTGGGTTTGCGGTACAGCAGCTACAAACTCTCTGGGGAGCTTAGCGCGCTGGGAAAGCGCGAGGCTTGTACAGCGTTTCGCTAGGAATGTCCTGGGAACATCTTCAAGACACATTTTATTTTAGAGCCAAATGCAGTCACAGGTGTTAGAAAATACCGATAGCCTAAGCTTGTCAATAGACGCTCAATAAAACCCCAGTCCCATTCACTTCTTTTTGAAGGCTGAGATTGCAAAAACACTGCTATGCAACACATACAGCGGCACTTACAACAGAAACATGCGAGTCAGAAATAAAGTACATCTCTACTGATTTAATGTGAACAGCTTTCAAGGCGTGATGTGTAACACCTGAATATTTTAGACTTACAAAGGCAGTGTCTCCCGAGTCACACATTACGCCTTCACAGTAAAGCACAAGGCAGTTTTGGATGCCTGTAGCATTGTCAGTGCAATCAGTGCCCATGTGTGCAAATACATTGCAACAGGTAAGCAGAACAGTTCAAGCAGAAACATCAACTGGACTCTTGTGACCAGGAAAACAACATAAAAAAACCAGACCTAATTGGTTTGCAACGGCAGCGTGATTTAAAAACCAAGCAGCTAAAAAACCCCAGGGAGCAGCATCTGCTATGTGTGGCAAGCACAGCCTCATAATTTAAGTGTCCCTGAGGTAAAAAAAAAAAATCAAAACACATATAACAGCCAGAAAGGACCTCCGTAGGTGGAGTGACAGTTGGGAAGGGCTGCTCCTGGGGCTGGGGACAAGGCAGGAGAGTATTTCTCATTTTCTTTAAGTGTTTCTAGTGGGTCATAGAGCTATAGAAGGAGCTACTTTCCTGGTATGAGCAGTGGTGCCCTTCCCAATTTTGCCAGCCCTCCTGAGGGAGCTCTGATTAGCCAGTTTTGTTCAGTCACTGCTGGAGTCAACTGTTTATTAATATGTGAAATCCCGTGTTTTCTACATTCTCTTCCTAAAAATAAAAAAAATAAGAAAAATAATCCTTGGGCTTCTTTGAGGGGCTGCTTAGAAACAAGAACCTTGAGGTACTTTTTGCACAGTCTTTGTCTTAAAGAGGCTCACAAGTCAATAATATTTTTGTCACCATTATTCAATTAATGCAAAGCAGTACATATGGTGCAGAAAGCAGTAGGGACAAGCAGGCAGTGTCAGCAAGAGCTGAGAAATGTCTGAGAGGAAGGAAATTCCCACCACCAGCCTGTCTGTCATGCCAAGCCCGTGCCTGTATAGACGCAAAGCTGTGGGTATGCCAGATGACTCATGATTCACTTGTTTTTAATTACTGCAGACATATACAGGAAAACAGGGGCTTTGTTTTTCTTAAAGGCTATTTACTCCAGCACTGGCTCCTCAACTGAGGAGTTGTGCCGCAGCTACAGTGAAGATAAGGGACAGTTTCTGGCTTAACTTTGAAAAAAACCCAGCCAACTCTATCCAAGTTGATGGCCTGCAGGTTTCCCAGCCACATGTTAGGGAGAATAAAATCCTCCAATGAAATCTAGTAAAAAACCCCTAAAATCAGACCCTGCGCTTAATAAGACAGGGTTATCTGCTGCTAACCCTGGCTGACTGCTCTCCACGGGGCACGGGTAGATGCAGCATCAGGAGGGAGGTGGGGAAAGAAAAAACTCCCTTAGTTCACACTAGTGCAGCAGAGCTCATTATGTGCCCTGCTGCCTATTGCTGCGAGAGGTTAGAAATGCTTCTTTATTTCCCCTGCCCTAATGCACTCGCTGCCTTCCCCATTCTGTTTATTTTGTGCCACCAAAGCAGTAACAATCAGCTGTGTGAAGCATTATTCCTCAGCCTCCTTTCTGAGGTGAGCACAGTCCTGAAAATAGGAGCAACTTCCAAAAAAAAAAAAAAAAAAGAAAAAATTACTGCCACATCAATTTCTATTCAAATCGCTTGGCAGATTTCTCTAGTTCCTTTGCTGGAGACCAAGGTTCACTTCCAGCTCCCCAGCCTTCAATACCTCAGGACAGTGAGTGCTGGCACAAACTGAAACCTGGTGACCTTCCTTTGAGAATATTAAGTCTTGCTGGAGTTTCTGTGAGGTTAATCGATTCCACTTAGTCCTCTCTCATGAAATCCTCGGACAGGAAAGAATAAGGAGAGAAAAAGCCAAGATTTTCAAGCAATCCTTATAGCCTCAAGATTGCTTCAATTTTTAACGGTGTTTGTCTCACCTTCCTTGGAAAGTATGCTTCTAGATACTCATATTATTCCTTAAATAAAAAAAAAACCAAATATTGAGCCACACTTTTAATTTGCCAAGAGCACGCAGTCTGCGCCACATTTCAAACACTATATAGTAAGGAACAGTGCAATGTCATGTCAGTTATCAGAACTGCTCGAGATGCTGTCTTATCTAGAGCTCCCAAAACTTTGTGAAGAGATTTACCTTGTATAGCCTGGCACCCAAAAAGCATTGAGTGCAAGGAAGCTAGTTCAAGTGGTAGTCACATGGAGATTGATGTGTTAAACAGCGGCCCATGGAGCCATCCAGGCAACAACAAGCCTAATCAACTTGCCAAGCTGTCTTTTCTCTTTGCTGCTCTTGCCAACACAATTTCTGTTGAGTGGGCATTCACAAATGCACTTTTGCTACTGAAAGGCCCAAGCTCCTCATCGCTTTGCAGCAGCTGAAGCTCACTGGATCCTCTGTATTTCTCTGTTCCTGTGGGAGCCATGGACTGACCTCCAGGCTCTCCTCCTCTCCCTCTCACCGTGACCTGCACCAAACTTTGGGCAGCGGTGGACCTTCGTTTAACATTAACATTTCACACGCTGCAAAAGCAAATGCTGCATCAGCTGAAATACTGAAGAAAGCAAAGACTTAACATCTCCTTAGCTCCCCCCTGGGTAAACTGGTCTCCAAAAGGCTGTCCTGTCAAAGACACTGATCATATATCAAAGTTTGACCACACTTTAGGTTGTGTACAATATTAGGCGCATGAGCACTTGAGTTGTGTACAAACTCTTGGGCTGAAATGGGGTCATTGGCCTGCTCAGGGCCAGCAAGGACCATAAGTGCCCTCAGGGCCCCAGCATATACAGAGCTGCAGAACACATGAGGCATCATTAAAAACAGCAGATCTGACCAAAAGGATTTTTCTGCTGCCAAAACATGCCCATTCCAATGCCTGCACCTTGCCTTCTGTGATCAGTGCTGCCTTTGATTTGATCAGGATCACTCTGTGCTACAGAGCCCCAGCCAAAGCGTCCGGCAGCATCAGCAGGAGAATCCGTGTGGGATAACTGGGCAAGTACTGCTGGCACAGACCAGCTTTGCACAGCACTCAAATCCCTAAATAGCAGTATGAATAAAAATGGTTCAGTTTGGACATTTAGAAACCAAAAAGGAGTAGGAATATATTTAAATCAAGAAGCAATTTCTAAAATGCAGAGTGATCCCTGATTATTTGCCACTGTTCATGAGGTTGTATTGAGAGATGCTACTTCCCCTCATCACTTTCAGCCCTCTGTAGCAACACAAATGTCACACAAGTAGCTGAAATTTTGAGTGCCAATCTTTCCATTCATTCACCTTAAAGATCTTCATTTTTCTTCTATGTTACAGACACTGATCAAGAGTGCTATATAATCTTTGGATTAATCTGTCCAACAATCATCTAATTAATTAATCATTGATAATTGAAATGACCTCCTTTTGACTGATACCCGATCTCAGAAAGCTTCAAAAGAAACTTGACACATGTTGTGTCATGTTCCAGCATAACCCACTACAGGTATGTTATCATGTCATGCCACATCTGGTTTCCAGAGAACAAAATGAACCGAGGAGTAAATTAAAGGAGGAACCTGTTGTACACGTATCGGATCTAACCAGTTCAAATATCTGGCAGGTGAACTTCCAGCGTGCTTGTAGGACTATCATTTACACCAGGTATGGCAATATTTTTGGATCTGTCTAAGCAGGGACATCTGATAACACCATATATTCTGTGCAAACCCTGCTATACTTAGGTGCTAGAAGAACTCTTCTGAGAGAAAATCTGACTAAAGTCTCAGCTAAACTGACAAAAGGGAAAGTATTCCTCACCTTTTGCCCGCATAAGCACTGAAAGGCCATAGGCACTGAGTCCGAGATGTGTAGACCATAAGGTAGATAGATGAATGAACTGGCCATCCTATGCCTCCCGTGAATTTCTTAAGCAGCTCCCTATCCTACATGGGAACTGCAGACTGACCCACACCTCCTCTGCTGCCCTTCCTGGTCACCGTGGGATGAAGGAAAACGTTTCAGGCTCCCAGGTACCTCAGATGAAACATCACCATGAGAAGCTCAGGTGTCCAGCTACACTAAATACTGCTGTTCAGGGAAAGCTGCTACCCCCCCAGGCGGTCCAAACCTCAGACAGTGAAAACAACGTGCCACAAAGGTGCACAGTGCTCAGCCCTCATTTGCCTTTTCTAGGTGTTTCCTTCTTGGTAGTATCCTCCTGGAAAAGCAATGTGCAGCCCTGGCTTCACCCTTTAAATTCATTAAAAGGCAGTGATAGCATTTACTTCTCTCTTCGTGGATATTTTGAGGCGGAATTTGAGGAAGAAAAGCATTTTTGTCGGAACAATAGTGTCAGCTACAGAGTTGGAGTCCTACCCTTCTCACAGTAGCACACAGTTGAGGAGCATTTCCATTGAGCTGAGCAAGTTGACTGGTGAAAGCAGAAATAAATATTTACATTTATTTTATGCTGAGACTAAGTAGGAGCTTTTTAAAAAAACATGAAACACTAGTGAACCAAGAGGCTTAGGGGCAGAAAAGCTATGCAACTGTAATAAGTTGTGGGTCTCTTCCCAACGGGATATTGGTTTTCGGTATATAATTAATAACAAGAAAACTGTATCCTGACTTTGGGGTCCGCATGAGCATCCTGGAACAAAAAGGGCCATAAATTAGCATCAATTATGTATTAAAGTTCCAATTAACCTGGCTGACACTGATATACTTTAACAAGGTACACTTAGATAAAAGAAGCAACTCTCTAATTACTTGGAAAGGGACCTCCTGACCCATTCTGCTCTTTTATCCCAATGCCAACCTAATGAGGAAGGAAGTGAGAGGTAGGAAACTGTGCATAAGGCAAGGCTGTAGCACCACAAGATGACCCTTGGGAAATGCTCCTACCTTCTTAAAACTGCCAATGATTAATATTTTATTACTCTCAATGCCTTTTAACTGCTTTCAGAAGAAGTGTTTTTGAGGCTGAAATTGCTAATGTTCATTTTAATGTGGAAATCTGACATCTAATGAAGGTCCTGGTCACCCGTTCCTGCTCTGTAACACACCACATACACAGTATTTGTGCTGGTGACACCCAGGGTTCCTGGACACAGCTTTAAAGGGTGCTCCTTGAAGTGAAGTATTTAGTCCAGGCAAGGGAAAGAAAATCACAATTAATTTTACAGCTTAACCAGAAGAGTTGGTTTAAGCATATTTTTCAGCACTGAAATTTTGTGCAAATACCAAGGGCAAAAGGTAGACCTGTATAAAACCTGTACTGATAGTAGGGAGAGCTACAACAAGGTGAGGAGTGAGGACCCGGTCTGGGAGGTATATACAGAGAATCTAATAAGGCATTTTTCTTCCTTTTATGTTGGTTGAAATCAGACAACCCTGGATACCCAAGGGAATAAGTCCACATACGTCTCCTGTCCGTTAAAAAAAAAAAGGGTAGTTGCAGAGAATGTACAGCCAGGCAGTCTGGTCTTGTTCAGTTCTGTTCAGTGCTCAACAATTCTACCCCAGATTGACCAATGAGACTTTGAACATATGCAATTATGCAAAGGGCAAAGAGGGCTCTTTTTTCTGGTCTTTGTTTTTTTTCAAATCGCTTGAAAATGCTGTACTTTACTGTTGAATAACAGTTCTCCAGAGCAAGGCAATTCCTGTAATAAGAACTGTAGAAGAACTAACTTGACCCTGCAGAACAACCCTTTCTCAGTGCAAATTCTTTCTCTGTGTCATGTTATCAGCACTGTAAATAGTTTTAAATTAATGATGACGCTGTCCCCTTCTTTATGGTTTTCCAGTGCAATACAGTTGGAGTCTCAGCTTTCACAGTTGATCTCCCACTAGCCACACAAGCCTGACTTCTGTCCTCTGGGAGAAGAGGTGTTGGTGGAATCCATCAAAGGCACCTCCTAATTATAGTCACAGTCTTCAAAACCCAGAGGGAAGCAAACTTGGCGCTAGGATTTTGGCTGGATGACTCCTGCGGCGAGCACTTTCCTGGGTTCTTGCAGTCAAAGGTTATCTTTCACATAAGCCATGTCAAAGTTTAAACTTAAACAAGTTGGTTCATGCTCTTCCCTAGAGGGAATTTCACTGCAGAGGGAGCGAGATTTTCTCTAGTGCTGCAGATATGCAGAGTGCTGGAACAGAAGCTTAACAGCTCCTGGCCCCTGAACTGGGACTCCTTTCCCAAGCTAGGGCTGTTGGATGTAATGTGCTCCATTAGCAAAAGCAGTCAGCAGACAATTGCCCAAATTACAGCCTTTCCAGCAAGATTTTCAGTATTTCTTTGCTTTAGTTGGGAATTTTGTCTTTATCATCTTCCCCATAACTTTGAGCTGGCCGAGAAGGGAGACAGAAATGTAAAAGAAACACTCATGTCTCTTTAGTCGCTAAAAGGGTCAGTCGGGTCACCTGCAAGATTTGAACAGTTCATCAATGTCCTGAGCTAACGCTGCCACATGCATTATTCTCCTCCCCTGCATACCCTGCATTTTCTGGAGGAATACGTCTAGATCATTCAAATGGCTTGTGAAGATTGAAAGTGAACTTATACAATCAATTTTTGGCCTTCTGTGACATCCCCAGTTGCTTCAGTAACCCCTTGTGGAAAAAGACACATCCCTAGTTCATACACGATGCATACCCCTTGATCCATCTCCATTTAAACCAAGGTCTAGTTTAAGCATCTGCGGGAATTGAATCAGACCGACAGACCATTATATATACACCATAGGGGACTTGCTCATAAGTCTCTTGTGGCAAACATGCTACTTATACAGTATCCCATTCAGATAAGTGACCTACTTATTGGTTGCGTGTTGTAAGCTATTTTGACGAGAGCACTGTGATCCTTGCTGTTCTGCTTTGAGTAAACTTTAGCCTTTGGGTATAAGAGAAGGAAAATTTGACATCCACGTAATAAAGGACAGCCATGTATGTTTGGAGTGGGATTTTCAAAGCCATTCATCCCTGGCCTGAAATCAGACATTGCTAGGACAACAGTGAGCGCTTTAAAAAAAAATCCTGCCCAAGGTATTCTAGTACATAAAGTACTTAGTTGTGAAGCACTCATGGGATTTGCAGAGCAGCACAGCTGCCAGAAAGAGAACTAAAGCTAAGAGCACGCATCCTTACCTCCACCCAAACACCCATCTTACCATTACCAGAGCTGTGTCACTCAGACTACACACCATGTCCGTGAGCCCTTTAGTTCTACACACACTCCATTACCACATCCTTTCATTAACCCCATCAGTAAGAGTGAAATGTTTCTCTTATCAACTGCTCAGTGTTTCCAGAAGGAGACTACATACAGAAAGGGTTGTGAAGAATTGTAATGAAAGTCTGCAGGCAGAGTTAAGGTGGTAACTCGTAGCACACAGCAGCTCAGTGTTTGTATGTGTGCAGTATTGATGCTATGCATACAATGAACTGTGAAAAGTAACTGCAGCAAGGAGAAAGAAAAAATTCACAAAGCCTTGATTCTCACAGGAGCATGGTCACTTAATAAATATCTAGGTGGCTTTATTCTCTATCACACTGGTTAGAAATGGGCCAAGGACCTGGGGAAATATGACAATTGTTTGGTACTGCTCAGCTGCAGGTGTACAGGAACATTAAGGCGCACTGTTGTCTCTATTTCTTACCACTTGAAAGGAAAAAGTCCAATTTCTACTGGAATATCACTAATGTGAAAAGATGGTAAATGACAGGACTTCAACTTTTCTGCAAGTTTATGCTGTTGTGAAATAAATCCATCATCTTCTCTGTAAGACTTTGCTTAGAAGTGAACAGATGTGAAATCCACCACAATATATTAAAAGAAAAGCATCCTTTTAAAATGACATGGAGGGGAAAAAAGTGAGCGTCCTCCTTGAGATCTTATCTCTTTTCCTTCCAGCTTTACCCCTCCATCATTTTATCCAAAGCAAAGGATCATCAAACCCCAGGAAGAGCTATCCTTATCAGCTAGGGCTGTCGTGGTATGCATGGCTCCTTATGGTATAAATACACGCACACCCTGGCTCCCAGTTCAGGTGACTCTATCCAATGGTGAGTAGTATGTGAAAGCCATTCAAAGCTCTTCAGTGAGCCAAGTGTGACAGTTTACTGAATCTTTTGTAGCTCCTCTGACCCTGCCTTGTTCAAAGGAAAGCTTTTTTTTCCTTCCTAATTCCCCCCACTCCCTCTTTTAGAGGAATGAGAGTAAATTTAAGTGCCCTGCTTTGACACTCAGCTTGCTGCTTGCAAGCAGTCAGACCAGCTGCCTCCCCAGATCTCCACTGCATTGTCGATACATTCCTCTTGTGCCAAGACAAAATTTATAAATAGATTTGCCCAGTCAGTAAGCCCTTTCTCTTTAGAAAGACAGGGATTCAGGCAAAAAGAGGATTATTGATAACATGCAACATCTTTATTATGGCAGAGACTGCTACTGCTACTATAGTTAAGGACCTGTCAGCATTTCCATTGTAAGATTTTTTTTGTGCAAGGGTTTAACTTGGCAGTAGAAATTTAAATATACTTGAGGCTGGACTTTTTCTTGCAGAGATTCAGTAAGAGTTAGACACAGGGCTCTCACCTCTACCCCTTTCTAATTAACAAGGAATTCAATGAGTTTTAGAGCTTCTCATGTGAATATGCCTCTCCTGTTTTCTGAACAGTGGGGAGTAACACCTGATCCAGCATTGAGTAGCATAGAACAGAGAGAAGAGCACAGGACAAACACACAGGGCCAAAGCCTGCTCTTATTAGTAATGGTGCTTGAATAACATTTGGCCATTACAGGAATACATGCCTTTGGCTAGCATCCCATATTTTCCTCTACCAAAAAACAGCTGAGGGAGATGCTAAAAATGTCCTTTCAAAATCATCTCATTTAGGTAGTTAATTTTCCTTGCAGTGCATGCTGGTAGGACAAAGCAAGCTGCCAATTGATGAATATATCTTGGGAGTCACCAGCCCCACCTCTTTCCCCTCGTAGTCTGTGCCTCTCTGTTCAGCCTCTGGCACATCGCTTAATTTCTGCTCTACCTCATTTTCAGCATTCAGGATGGAAAACAGTAAAAATCATGCAAATGGTTCTGCACGCAGAATTCATTCTGCTGCAGATTAAGCGCTTTCTGGCAGGAAATAATCCAGCTCCCTTTGACTTCAGCAGTAATTAGCCTGAGTGCAGAGCCATGGCTTGTTATTGTAGAGTTGCTGGCATCCATAGACTTGCGTGACTTCAAGGAGTCCCAGCACTCTTGAGGACAGGACTGCTAAAATACTACAATGGAGCATACATGAGCTTCATCAGAATAAGATCACTTTTGCTTTCAACCATGCCCACAAACATATGGAAGTAAACAGTCATGTCTCCCCTGATACATTTTCTCTTCTTCAGATTTAAAAAAAAAAGGAGTAAGTATTCATGGTTTTCCCATGTTTTGTGGGAACAAAAAAGAGAGGTACGTTGAAATACAGCCGCTGATTTTCACTAACGTTTGTGGAAAAAAGTGTGTTGAAGGCTGGAGGGATGGATGGATGGAGGAGTGGTAGATGTATTTTCGTCAACCATGCTTCTCAGTGGGATGCTGCATGTCTTTTTCAGACAACCAACACAGCAGAACATTTTGCTTTCAGGATCTGAATAGCTTCGCTCTCTCAGCCTGAAGTCAAACCCTTAACATTAGGAGAATGTGGGCCTTTTTGGGGGTGCTTTAAGCCCAGCGTAAGTTACGTAAAGTCCTTTGCACACATGGTACAAAATGCTCTTTGGCTTCTATCTCAACATTTGTATTTGTGGCCACCTGAGTGGTATCTTTTGTGCACTGAATCCTACAAAAGAATAATACTTCTCCGTTTTGTCTGTTGACAAGATCTTCAAATCCTACTGCCCCTCTGACACATAATCAAAATTTAAAACAGTACATTTCCATCTACTTTTATTTTTATGATATGAGGATTTAGCTAAGACTTTGCCACTATGGAAACTAGACACAGGACATGATCCTGTTCTATCTAAATATATCCCCTGACTTTCAATCACACTTGCCTCTTTTATATTTCATGAAAACTGCTCTTTACCTTCCTCCATCTATGCAACTTTTTTGGCCCGCAGGATCACCTTGTGCCCATCCCTTAGCTTTCATCACCAGCCATTACCACTTCAAGAGAGAATCACATGCATTGAGTGCAGGGGAGGCAATTCAAGAAACCAGGCCCTTACAAAACTTTGATGTAGCATATCATTAGGATAATTGTCAAAAAAATGAACTGTTAAATGGAAAGCAACTTTTAACCATCCTAAGTGCCAAATGCAGCTTTAATTAAGAAAAGCAGATCAGCTTTTTCCTTGTGCTGTAACAAGAATGGGCTGTCCACTCCTTAAGCCATCAGCCCCACCAGAGTCCTTTGCTATTTCTTATCACTGTCTTCGGGCATTAGTTTTTATGGCTTGTAATAGCTCGCAGTCATAACACTCATTTACACTTCTTACCTATAGGGCTAGGACATTACCAATATTTTTTTCTAAACCACCAAACTATCCCTTGGTTATAGTTCACACAAATCCTCCTTGAGTAAAGGAGATGGGAGGGACAAGTCTGAAACACAACTTGATGAAAACAAATTTCCCATTTCAGCATGGATTCAGATAGCTGCACTTCTGGAGACAGAAAAGCTATATGCGTCTCAAAACCAGCTTCATGGGCTGATGTGGGTTTTCTTATGACCGTGAAAACAGGATATAAAATTGACGCCAGAGTTAAGAAACTTAATACAGTCATCAGGTAGCACTGGTGCAAGTGTGGACACTTGCATGGAAGATGGGGCCTTGCCGCTCCACTCTACCAGTGGCAGCAAACAGCCCTAGGAAGGCCAAAAAATTCCCCTCCAGACAAACAAAATCCAGTATTTCTGCCCACCGTGGGCTGGCTGGCTATTTTTAAACAGCTTGTTTTAAGTGCCAACAAGTGTTATTTTGCCTGCACGAGACAACGGAGCTGTTGGCTGTACAAAGCAAGAAAGACATTCGGGAGGAGTTGGAACAAATGTCTTAAATTTTTGAACCTGTCTGTTTTGCCAGTGACCCATACAGCGAGTAGCTGTGTCAGCTAATCACTTAGCTGGCCATTGCTGACAGACAAATACCTTGTGGTGACATCTGATGGAGTTGTTACAAAGCACCAATCTTTCAGGGGCTTGCACGCTTTTGGAGCTGCAGGTTGGGCCTGCTCATATTAACGGTGTGCGAGAGCATGGCGCTTGTGCATAGAGGTACAGCACAGCTGTAACAAGTGCTCAACAACACATGCAAATTCAGAAGTGTTCAAATGAATACTTTAAAGAGAAGGCATTTGTGTTTACTTGGGCATTTTTATTTTAATCAAGTGATGATAATTAACTGATTAATAATATCATAGTCATCAAAAGTGATAGCATGTTTTCAAGGAGCATGCAACAATAGCTAGCCGCTTTTATGGCTTTAATTGTAAAAGCAAATAATTACATCCTTTTCAAGGCTTGAAGAGAATTGCTTTCAACTGTAAACAGAAACTGCGAAAAGAAAATTCTCCAACACAATAACCATTTTTAAATGGCCACTTTTCCTAAAAAATGCTTGTAACAGCTGTGTTTCAGGTGCATATTTAGGGGCTAATTACATATATGGACAGTACCCAGACAATCAGTGGAGGCTCTGCTCATCATCAGGGTATCTTTACCCACGGACGGATTTGGCCCATGTATTTTTTTTTTTTTTTTAATCCCTACAGGGCTCCATGTGCAACAATGCTGACCACAGTGGGAGGGATGCAGATAACCTCAGGACCAAGACAGTGCCTCTATCATTACTCTACAAACCACTGCAATGGCTGGTTCATTTTTCTTCTTTCCGGTTCCCCTCCCAGCACCTGACAAATCTCACATTCTTTGTGCACAGGGAAATAGGGACTCATTGCAAATTCTGGATGCAAACCATAGAGGAAGGCAAAGCGTGAATACAGCTCTGCCAATTTGCCACACAAACCTTTTATATTCTGATGGAATTTGGTGCCTGTGACTGATCTATCTATAAGCTGTACAAACATAACACAGCACACCAAGGACCATCGAACAAACAAACCTAATTACCTATACCTTCCACCTGACATGCTCAGACAGCAGGGTTTTTACATCAGCTTTCTTCTACCCTGACTTCTCTGGGGTCTGACCTGATCCCCCCGAAGTGGCAACAGGACTACCAGATATAACCGGACTAGAGTTGGATGGAACTTTGCAAACAAGTGATACCCCATTCAGTAAACAAAGTTGGATCTCAAAATTTAAGTGCTCTAACAGCCCATTTTTAGATGCTTACACAGGAACAGGCTTGCCAACCTGTATGTGAGGTATGAAGTGTATGTGGAGTATGGAACTAGACCAAAAGTCCCTTTCACATCAGCAATCTTAAACACTCAGCACTGAGCATTGTTGCTTTGAATGTTTCCAGCTCCTGAAGCAATTCCAGGCAGACATGCTGACAAAAGAATAATTTTATCAGCATATGGCTGATCACAGCATCCAATTCCACCAGTATGAAATGGCCCTGTAGCGCACACTAGCATTTCTGCATACAAGTGGAACAGATGCTGTAGAGATCAATGTAATAACAGTTTAATTAATTTTAGTGTCAAAGTCAAATGCTTCCTTATTTCCAGTTGACACATCCCTAATTTCATGGTTGGCTCTATAAATTCTGAAAACAGGAGGAGAAATTTGATACCAGAGTTAAATACTGCAGAAAGGCCTGATGAAATGCAAGAGAAACACTTCTCCATTTCTGTAATCTTCATAATCTTGAAGTCATAATGTTGTCCATTGTCCACACTTTGTTATAAGGGTTTTACAGCTACAGTTCCGTTTTCACAAAGCAGCCCTCTTGCATAAATGTGTAGTAGCACTGTGGAGCTCCAACCCCAGAACAAGATCCCATTGCAGATGACATACTGGGCCAGGAGTCAAGAGACTTGGCTCCAGTCCTCACTCTGCAAGTGACATTTTCTGTCAAGAAAAGGCACACCCATTGGACATCCTGAAAATCGATTTATCACTAACTTGTGTTACGGTGAGATCTCATATCCCACAGCACTGGATGAACAATCAACATTGTACAGCTCCTACCCGAAAATACTAATGGTGTTCAGCAGATGAGCTGGAGAGGTGGAGAAGGAGAGAAAACGTATGGCCTTAGACGAGTCACTTTATATTTCAGGTTGCTGATAGCACCAAGCACTACCTGCGTATTATGCTAGTGGAAAGGCGGCACGCCCTGCATCGCCCATTAGTGCCCTGCTCTCCAGCTCCAGGGAACAGATAGGGGAAAACCAGCACAATAAACTCAAAAACATTCAGCAAGCAAATGCTGCACCCTGACTTCTGGTCAAGGGATGTGAAGTTAAGCCATTTATTAGTAAAACACTCCTAGGGGAGATTGACATAGTTGTGGTCTGGGTAGAGTTTGGATCGTCACAACAACGAGAAGAGGCAGAGGGTGATGAGCGATTGCTTGCTGCACAAAGTGTTCTTATGCTGAAATGTGTTCAGCAAATGTTTATTCCACAGGCAGGAACTACTAGTGCCTGTAGTGGTCACTTAGGCCTGAAACCCAAGATTTCAGTGATTTCATCTGAATGCACCGGGTGACATTCGCCAACACAGGCAGCTTCTCAGGTTTCAGCAGGAACTAATCTACCATCCTCCTGCATCTATCACTTCCAGTGACCCAAACTAAAGAGCATCATGCACACCCCGCCTGCTCTGACACTCGGTGGGGTATCACCTCACAGTTAGGACTCTTCATCCCAATGTGCTTCATTAGCAAGAGGAGACGGTGGCCAGGACTCTGCACACGTTGTCAAACAAAGATTGCCCAGATCACAGCAGGCACCGCCACAGAACCCCCCACCCCTCCAGCAGCCTCCTCCCATCTTGAAACAAAGACGGGTTGAGGGGAGAAGTGATGAGGACGGGAAGGAGGCAACCCTTAGCAATGCTTAAGCAAACACATTTGGAATGAGGCTTAGGTTACTGCACATGTCAAGGGTTTTTTTTTTCCTCCTCCCCCTCCTCCCCCTAACGCTGGCAAACTGTTGACGACCACAGGCATGGAGGCCTCTCAACAGGGGACCAGCAGAGACCAGAGGCAAGAGGATGGGGGGTTCGTTGTGCAAAGGAGACCATCTAAATAGGCACATCCTCTGGGTGCTTTTGTTCGAGGGCTATGCTTGACTAACAAATCCTGTTGCACTAAGATTGCAGCCTGCAGATATCCTAACAAAAACAAAACCAGAGGACTGCCTGTACATTCAAATGATTTCAGGGAAGAGCTGTTAACAGCAGGATGACAAACACCACAGTCCTTGAGCTTATGTGTGCCAATCTGAAACGACTCCTTGCGTTAGGATATCACACAGAAAAATCCCACAAATCAAACACGGTAATACCAAGTGCTTGTATAGCATGTTTTACCTGCAGCTCTTGGAGCGATTACAAAGAGAAATCAAGAAGAAAGGCTCATTACCACCATTTCACAGATAAGGAAACTGTGGCACAGAAAGGAAGTGATTTGTCCTGCAGCCCAGTGGAAGAACAGGGCAGTCAAGTCAAGCCTCTTAAGTCCCAGTCCGATGCCCTCTCCCCTGAACTATTGTAGCTGACTCTGACCCTGCGGGAACTTCACATTTGTCATTATGCTTTACACCTTGATCATGAGGCTGGGTATCTTCAAAGCACTGCCCTCAGCTCCTTGGCCAGGAGAGGAAAAAGCTCCCATGTACCTAATCAAATATAATTGCCATTCCTGGAGAAAAGAGATTCCTTCTCAACTCCTCTGGATGATAATTCACCCTGTGTTCAGGTGTAAATGTAATGCTATATGTAAGCCAAGATAAAAGTAACTCCTCTGACCACTTTTAACTCAACATCCCTTATGCAGTATATTTCATACATAGCTATTGAAATAGTACCAGGAATTGGCTGTAATTTTTGTTGTCTATTAATATAAGTTCATATAGCAGTTTTAGAGTATTCTTACTAAAATGTAGGCTCCAGGGAAAGCTTGTTTAAAAATAAAAGCCTTTCACCTTTAAACACACAGATAGCAGAGGATTAGTTTAACTATTGAACTGCAACTGGGGGACCAGTTTCCGAGAAGGCACTGGCCCAGCGCAGATCCTGCATCCTTTGAGGCTCAGGCACAGCACTTCTATCCACTACAGCTGCAGTTATAACACATGGAAACAGAGAAATAGCCAGGACAGGAATATGGGTCAAAATCAGCACATAAAAGTGAACCTGGAAAACAGTAAATCACCAGTGGAGATTCCAGAGTGTGAGCACAGAGTGCTTGAAAAGAGGGACGCTGCTTAACAAGTCACCTGCAGAGTGCCGCTCCCATGATAAGCAGCGTGGCTTCAGGATGTACACATGAATACAATCTCATGAGACAGACGAGAGCATCTTGGTGGGTAGACGGCAGGTTTCTTCCCTGTGTTGCTTCCAAAAGGTTGTTACTCTGACCAAGTCAGACAGTTGAATTATCAGACACGAACAGTTAACAAACAGGGCCAGAGAGGAACGGATGTTTTCCCTTAGGTCCTCGTGTAAACTTGCAGCCTGCTACGCGCTGAAGGTGGCCGTAGGTGACTTGTAATCCAGGCCAAAAGCAGAAAATCACAGGATTAGAAGTGGGTGGTCAGATCCTTCATTTGACTTGTAGGGGAAAAAATCCCCACGACATCCGCTCATAGACGACAAGCAGTTTTGCAGGGAACAAAGAAATCTCTCTCTCAGACAAAATTGGTCTGCTAGGAACTGAGCCCATCTAGCTCCTCACCTCCCCACCACCCTCCCCATATCTTCCCCTCTAAAAGGATCTTTTCTGGGTTTCAGGGAATGCGTGTTTATAAAATAGTTCCATTCAATTAGGGCACAGAGTACAGCAGCTTTATATCAGAGGCAACCCAGAGCGAGAGCTCTGTGGAAGTGCAGGTACACGGTAATGATGACAACCCTGCACTGGTTGTAGTGTCATCACCTCTTATTCTTAATCAAAAGGCTTCCAATCCCTTCTCGACGTGTGCACTCGGAAATGAAGGGACTGCTGGAGAATCATTTGAATGTGGCAGCCCTAGATAATGATGAAACGAATAAAAGGCTGACTTTTTTGTTTAGGTTTGAGGAAGAATTCAGGATTCCTCTCGTGAAAAGGCAGCAGTTTAATAGCAGCGAGGCAGAAGGTCTTCTCGTTATCCACAGAGGCTGCTGTCGGTGCAGTGCTAATGGCCACTGCACGGGCTTCCCCAGAACGCTCCCTGCAACGCGGTGCCCTGAGGAAGCCGGATGTCGGCCCGGGACTGGGAAACAGCGCGAGGCTCGAGTGCCTGGGCTTTCCTTTGTGGAAAAGGCAGAGGGCAGTTTTTCTGGGCTGCACCGAGCAATGCAAGCCATGCAAACCCACTGCTGGCCGGCTGAGCATGGTGCCTTGGTACCTCTGCCCTGAATTCTCTGCCCCTGCTGGGGTGGCAGCTGCGTAAGCAAACATGGTGCTGCGCGCAGTGGAAAGACCATGCAAATCAACTATGGGCCAGGAATCGCTTCCATGGAATAAGGGCCTTGGGCAGGCATGTAACATCACGGAGCCTGGCAACAGCCCATTGATAAGCTCCATCTTCCCATACACTGCCCTGCAAGGCTGATTTTTGATATTGGATTTGGGTGAAAAGAATGGAAAGCTCTTAAGCACTTTGCTTCTCCCTGTAGCTCATACATACTTCTCAACACAATCTTATTAGTATCTCTTGCCATATGTTTTTGCAGTGTCTTTTGTATACTCCAGGAACCAGCTACTGTAACTCATAGGATCTTTTGTCCGAGGGAGGTCAAGAGCTCTGCTGTATCACCTATTGAATACCTGCTGGTTCTGTTCAGGGAATATCAATGCCATGCCAGGCAAGAGCTTTCTGTTTGGCTGGCTGATTTAAAAAAGGGCAGTAATTCAGAAAAGGAAGTTGAGTAACAGAGGCTTTTTCAGTGACTTAAGAACCCATGGAAATAATTTTTGCTTCTATTTCATTATTGGCCTCTTTGTCCAAAAGTAAATCATTCACCAAAAACATTTCCAACATTTACAAAATTGCAGCTATCTTTAGTATTTTGCCCAGCCCTTCTCAGGCATTCACATTTATCTATACCAGAGCAAAACACGCAAACCAAAATTCAAAACAACTTCTGTTTAATGCTAGTTAAAGTTACTCTATTCACTGCAGTAACATTTGTCCCAAATGCAGAGCTAGCAAGGTCAATAGTTTCACTTTTTGTGCTTCAGCTACATTAATATAACAGTTTGCCATTCCCCTCTATTACTATATACGTTCAAAGCCTCATAAGCTATCATGGACAGCCTGATCTCTGACACGCAAGACATGTTAACAACAGCTTTTTCCATTCAGAAAGCCAGCAAGAAAGGGAAGTCAGACCTTTCAATGTATGTTAAGTAACAAATACAAGATCTCCATGATGTCCTACATGATGAAACACCTTACAGCAGGTTAGAAAAGGAAGTATGTGGAATCAATACATTTCTTCTCACAGTTACATAGCTGCATACATCACCACTTTTAACTTCACTGTCTTCAATCCAGCCCACTGTGTGCACAAGTAATATCATAGGGACAAGGCTATAGAAAAGCCAAGGACATTATAAATGAACAATGTGGTTATTCAGTGCATACATCTAGGGTTAGGCCAGAGTGACCAGTGATATAAAAAGCCCAGAACACTGTGATAAGATTTCACTGCATAGCAATACCTGTTAGTATGAACGCCTAATAAGAAAAAAACAGCCGATAAAATGAGCTTGCAGAGAGCACACAATAAAGATCATCAAGCAGGAATACAGAACATATATGTACATGGTTTCAGGATTTTTCCCCCCATTCACAAACCAAAAGTGTATCAATTAAGACAGTTGTATTGGGTTTACGTGGCAAGGTTTTGGTAGCAGGGGTGGGCTGCAAGGGTGGCCCCTGTGAGAAGAAGGCAGGAGCTGCCCCTGTTGGATAGGGCCAGCTCCAAAATGGACCCATCACTGCTTAAAGCTGAGCCCATCAGTGATGCTGGGTGGCACCTCTGTGAAAACACATTTAAGAAGGGGTAACAAAAACTCCTCAACAACTATGGCAGAGAGGAGTGGAGAAAAAGTGCAAGAGAACCAGCCCTGCAGACCCCAAGGTCAGTGCAGAAGGAGGGGGAGGACGTGCTCCAGGTGTCGGAGCAGAGATTCCCCTGCAGCCCGTGGGGAAGACCATGGTGAGGCAGGCTGTGCCCCTGCAGCCCAGGGAGGACACCATCGGAGCTGATGCTTACACTGCAGGCTGGGGAGGACCCCACACTGCAGCAGGTGGCTATGCCCCAAAGGAAGTGGCAGCCCATGGAGAGCCCACACAGGAGCAGGTTTTCCAGCAGGAACCGAGGCCCATGGGGGACCCATGCTGGAGCAGTCCATTCCTGAAAGACTGGCTGCACCCCGTGGAAACAACCCGCACTGGAGCAGTCCTTGAACTGCAGCCTGTGGGAAAGGACCCATGTTGGAGCAGTTTTTGAAGGACTGTATCCCATGGAAAGGACCCCATGCTGGAGCAAGTGAAAAGTTCAAGGAAGGAGTAGCAGAGACAAAGTGTTATGAACTGTCCACAACCCCCCATGCTCCTGTGCCAAGAGGCAGAGAGGAGGTAGAAGAGTCAGGAATAAAGGAGTGAGGTTGAGCCTGGGAGGAAGGGACGGGGAAGGTGTTTTTGTCTCTCACTGTCCTTCTCTATTTTTAAATTGAAAATACATTAAATTAATTTTCCCCCAAAATTAATTGCTTACCAATTAGCATCACTAGCAAACCAGAAAGAATCTCCCTGTCTTTATCTCAATCCATGAGCTTTTTTTTACATCTCATTTTCTCCCCCTGCCCTGTTGAGGAGGGGGAGCAAGAGAGCAGCTTGGTGGGCATCTGACAGACCGCCAAGCTTATCCCACTAGAACAGCATCGTCTTCTGCATGATAAAGAACAAAACAAAGCTCCACAGCTCCCTAGAAACCAGGGTTCACTCCAGAAATATGCCTCAGACCAACAGAAGCAAAACCATTATCAAAAAAAGGAAGAACAGATTAGAATTCAAATAGCAACTGCTTTTTTTAGTGCAAACCAAGTGAATTAAAGCATCCCATACAACAACTCTTACCCAAGTGCTTTTTTTGTCTAAAATTACTCCTACATGCTCACTTCTGACAAAAGTGCTTTCTACTGCTCTTCCCACTTCTAGAGCCTCTCCACCATCCTGATAGGCAGAAAGTTACCTCACCTGTGGGTTAACAAGCCCAACACCCTCTTTTTCTATTGGTCTGTTTCCTCCTCAGTCCTTTTCAATAGAGCAATTAAAAAACTCAACAAGCTCAAGGTGTTCTCTGGCTGATTTGCAGGTAGCTTGGTGAAATACACAGCAAGAAATCAGCAGATGAACGTACATGTGGACTTCAGTCAGCACAAATCCCTGAGAAAACATTTTTCTCTTGGATTATAGTAACTGTTTGGGGTTGAGCTGAGACTGTTCCCTGATCATTTTAAGCTTCATAAGTGATAAAAGTGTCCATTCACTTGTGTGTGAGTTTTATGAAACCAACCTATGATCTCATCATAAATCTCCTATAAACTAGCTGAGGATCAGCCCTTGATTACTGTACATAGGAAAGATTCAGCAAATACAAGACATGAGAAAATAGACTACATTTTTACTGTGCTTTAGTTATTAGATGGTCAGCTGAAGAAATCTGAGTTGAGAAAGGCCATTTTAACATTACCTGGGCAAAGGAAAATTATCTTTTCCTATTGCAAACACGTTAATGCCAATGCGGTCAGATAACATGAGAGAAGACCCAGCACCTACACTTCTCTAAAGCATGATGAAATCCTTCTCTCACAAAGCTGCTCTGTGGATGTATATGCTTGGATGTAAATGAGCACCTCAGTTAACTATAAATTAACTGTAGACAGTTAAGCACTCTGCTCAGCTGTATTTGTATTAATATATTGCTCCAATTAAATGTGCCATTTTGGGTGCTAATGAGTAAACTGCAGTGTATCTGATCTTGTAATTAGTACTAACCCACCTCATTGCGACACCGTGGTTCCCTACAGATGCCAGTAGCTATTGCTGGTTGATTATGGCAGGGGCATGTTTTGGCCACAGAACAGCAGCTTTTACAGCACCGTCCTTATATTCACTTTTGAGAAACCCTGCTGTCATCACCAACCTCTCACACAAGGGATGCTTCATGGAGGCTCCACTGAAGCCCGTTGGGAAACCTGGGGAATGGAGAAAAGGAAAAAATAAGTCTTTCTCAGGAAGCCTAAAACTGACCGACAAATGGTGATTCTGAGGTACTGAAACTACAAACTTGGGTGGAATTCAGTGAATTATGCAAGCTTAAAAATCAGTGTGTCAAAACATCAAATTTACGTAATGCCGTGTTCTGCTTCAGAAAATTCCAATGTGTCTTCTCTAGAGACAAAGTATTTCAAGGCAAAATACCTAGTGATTTAGAAACCACAAACCAAGGCAAATCTGCAGGAGTGGCAGTGCTCGCTCCCATGGTCCTCAATTAAGGCAGTCCTCACGGGACAGACACAGGGCTGAGCAGTGCCAGCTCCTCGCGGGTGCTTCCCACAAGGTGTTAATCCTAAAGCTCAGTGATAGCATTTTAATACCACTGCTCATCACTGCAGCAAAGCAGCCGCTAGTCTGGTTATAAAATAGATGTATTTTAAGTGCACTGTCCTTCTTTGTTCTGTCCAGGGAAGAGATTAGGAGTGGACCTGTAGGCAGACATTGCTCATGCCTCATGGTATCCTTTCCCTAGGAATTAGTCTTGGTTTTCCCTTATTTCTTTATGAGTGTGGTAAAAATGCTCTGCAGAGGGTCTTGTGTTTTGCAATCTGAATAGGCACAGCTGACACAAAAAGGTGAGTTTCAGTCTAGTTTAGAGCAGTGATAAAAATATTTTGCACTTCTGTTTGGTTTGGTTTAGATGATGTCTGCTGCGTTCACAGCTACAGGAAAAAAACAGTGGGGAATGGGATGGAAATAAAAATTTATTCCAAGTATTATATACCTGTGATCAGCTTGCTTACAGCAAGCCTAACTTTGGTCCAGAGAATCAAACCACAATACCTCAACATAAATTAAACAGGCCCTCTTCAGTGGTGGAGCATCAATAACCATGTCACAATACAATTGTTGATGATGGACTGAAAACAAGATAATTTTGTCACCTTCATTTTCTTTCTGCTCACGTGGGAAACAGGAATGCTGCAGAGCTGGGAGGTGGCACCTGCAGGCGTGTGGCATAGCAGCTGAGCCCAAGGAAACCCTGGCTGCCTCGTATGGGCTAGGAAATCCAAAGCTTGAAGCATTTCCCAAAGAAGCTGAAGGAATGACAAAATACACCGCCTTCTTGTCAGCAGCAGGTGCTTAGCTGTGCTCTGAGGCCCAAAGTGGAATAGAGTCAGTAAAGGTGTACAGCCCGATTTTTATTGCTTTAAAAATATACATTAATGGCATAATTAAATACAGGCAGGGCTACCACTGTTTTTTCCCTTTATGGTGAATTCCTTGCCCCCCAGTTTCCCAATTGGAGACAGTTACCCAGTTATTAGCCCAGGAATGCTTATTTCTCTGGAAACTCCCCAGGAAATGCTGCGTCACTGCTGCAATTTCTGTGGAGCTCACTCGGTGGGAGACATCGCAGGAGTGGGATGCCCTTGTGCAGAAGGAGCTGTACGCCAGCACCCGACCTCCTCGCCCGCCCCGCGCCCGCTGCTGCCTGCTGGCTCATGCCAAGGCAGGGGGAACTTCAGCTAGTGAAAGGTTTTGAGCATTGTTAGCAAAGACAAATGAGCAGTTTTAGCTGTGAATGGATTTGTTGAAGTATAAAGGGAAGAACAGCTCTGCATTCCTGGGATCTGTCAGCAAAGGCCTTTCTAAGAGCAAGGGAGTGGTGCTGGGAGAGGGGAGCTGGGAGGCAGCAGGATCCTCTGGTTAGGAGCCTGGGACTGCAAAGTGGGTCTAGCCTCTACTTCCACTAGAGAGGTCCCAAGTGATCTTGAGAAAAGCACTTACACTGAGCTTCCTAGGTGTAAGAATTGCAGATCAAATTGTATCTTTTTCTTCCAACCTTCTGCCTCATCTTTTTTGGCTGTAAACTCTTTAAGGGGACAACTGCATGGGGGCCACAGTCTCAGCAAGGGGACCTTACTGCTGCTGGAATACAAATAACCTCGGAAAGAATATTCTATGTCTGTCTGAATTGCTTTTCCTGCCGTTTTGGTTGCAAAGTGCTAGCGGCATGCATTAGAAGATTTTCAGGCTATTGTGCTTTTATTTTGGACTCAGATCTAGATCTTACCACGTGAAAATGCCGCAGCTAATGCATAGTAGGATGTGATATCCTGCATTTTGCACCCCTGGATCATTAGCTGGAGGAAAGAGGGAAAAGGAGAAAGAAAAAAAATATCCACCTTTGTGTAACTAAAAACCTCTCAGTGGGATTTGTTTAGTGTGAAAGAATGATTAGTAATTTTTAGTGATTAGCAGATTTTCTCCCTCAGGTGGCTTTTCTGCATTCCCGTAGAGCTCACGTACACAACAGACCTGCCAAATGGGAAGAAAAAGCTGAGACAGAAAACACCATGCAGCAGTGAAAACTCTAGCAGGCATTTAAAAGAGATAGATTTCACTATTTTTAAACAACGGGTCTAATCAACAGAAGGAATATAATCTTTTTTTCTAAATCACCGTGTTTGTGCAAAATTCCTCCTAAATACCACCAGATCTCACACTGGTGACATAATCAACCTAGGAAGCACAAATATATCTATCTATATAGATATATAGTTATCTATATAACTAGATACAGATAGACATTATAGATACAGGTAAGAGGGGATAGCACATCTAGACATCTCTATAGATCTATAGATGCGCTATTCCCTCTTCCCTGTATCATTTAGAACTGAGCAGGGATGAAAGATACCTCTTGGTTATGCCAATTTTTCCCCTCCCTGTGACATGCTGAGGAAATTATACTCTGGTGTCTAGCAGGACTGGTTTTCCCTGCCCCACTGTGCAACAAAAAGTGATTATTTTTAATGTGGGTTAGAAAGAAGCATTTTTCTCTTCTCCTTTTTCCAATTGATTCTTCTGCAGGAGGCATCATGCTTTATTTTATGGGTGAGGAACACAGGGCCTGATTCACACAGGGGTAACTCTTACTGAAGATGGTGGAGTTGCATCAGGGATGGATTTGACCCATCTGTTATTTTTTCCCTTAACTGCAGCTCGCCTGCAAAACCTCAGTCATTACACCTGGTTAGACTAGAGACTTGACAACCTGTGTGGCCTCAGCCTTTCCTTTTATGAATCATCCCCTGTCTCATATAAAGAAATCCAAGACAAGTTGAACACGGCTTCTTAGTTTGATGGCAATCACACACATTGCCCACCTCAGGGCTGTGTGTGTAACCTTTTCTGGGAGCTGGGAAAATATTCTCAGCTTAAAACATCCCATTTAATGTTGCCTTTAGAACATGAACAAGAATCTCTGCTGCATTTTCTGTGGGGAAAGGTGCTTGAATGAAACCCTTGGAAACTGAAGACCTACATGTACAGAAGTGGTGCCACCTCCTCCTGGTTGCCTCATTAATGTCCTACCCTGGTACCCCCCCAAGGAACAATAGGGCAAATTAGCGTCTACACCCAGCCAGCCTTAAACCAGTAATGTCAGCAGCAGTGGTGGGTTTTCACATGGCTGATTCATGTGACAATGACCTGAGACCTGCTAACATTTTGGAGATGCCACTGAACAGCCCCTGTTTCAGAGTCAGTTCCCAATGCTCCCAGATGTGTTCTCATGGAAAGGCACAACCTGCCCCAGGACTGGATGTGAACTGGTGATGGAGGTAAAAAGCTTATTTCATAGCACTCCTGGAAAATCTGAACTGGTAAGTAAGAGGGAAGCCAAGGAAATGTGGGGCCTTTCATAGTTGCTCCCTGCTCTCCCTTCAAATTTGTTGAAGTCCTCAAGCCTCACATTACCTGCTGCCCTAAGCTGAAGCACCCTGAGAAACAGCTTATAATAAAAAATAATCCCATGCACACTGAGAAGCAGATTTAAACAGGGAGCTTCAGAAACATGCTGGGTGTTTTTTGTTTTGTTTTTGCTCTGCTGTTTTGCTTTTGAGTCAGAGGAAATGATTAGCTCCTCAGATTTCCCCAGTACTCAGGAATGTGACTACTTAGCAGATGAGGCCACCTTGATGGATGGGATGCAGGCAGCTTGTAAGCCTTGTCTTTCGCTTTTCTTGTATGCTGATCATTTCAATGGATAAAAGGTAGCCTCCCTTACTAGAGAACTAGCTGCTGCTTTTTTTAATGTTCAGGCAGCGGGTACACACTTACAACATTTCCTTCCATCCCTTCTTAAAGCTGATATATTGTTGTGTTGTGGCTTTGCCTTGCTTCTATATCATGGACCATATTACTGGAGCTGGGGTCAACAGATGTCCTCCATGGACCATACTGATAGAGCTGCTTAGAAAAGGCTTATTTTCCCTCAGAATATCAGATCAGAACTACTGGAGACAGGCAATGGATACTGAAAACAACAAACCAACAAAATGGGAGAGTTTAACCTTTTAAAGCAAGGGTGTCCTTAAAAGCAAGCCAAGAGAAGATTTTCTAACTGTTATTTGCAACTTGGAAACAGAATATATTGTCTAGAAATATTGCTTTACAAATAAAAAAGACCATTGTGGACAATACTTTTGTTAACTCTTAAGCCTGATTTCAGATTAAAAGAGAACAGGAACGGAAGATTTCCAAAGCAGTGGTTACATATATGTGCATCCACGTGCATGCACACACACACACAGAGTTTTTCACGACCAGCCCATTTCCACAGCTTGCTGCTTGCCTTGGATCTCTGTTTGCCCAGACAGCCTGAGGGATGGATGTTAATGTGATTATATTTTTATATCCTTTCCTGGCTGTCAGACATTCTCCATCTACCTGAGCGATGCAATTTGCCTTTTTGGCAAGTGTGTTTGCCCACGCATCTTCTCCCGCCATTTGGCGTATATGTGTATAAACGGGTCCAAACAGGGCTTAGGAGCACTCGTGTGTGCTGCTGTCACAGAGGGAAGGGAATTTTATACGCAGGCACCAACATACTCAGCCTTAGGCAGGCTGCCTGGTAAAACCCCTCTTTACACAGTACCTGCATCCCTGGGGGACGTGGCAGCCCACCCTGGGCTCGGCATGTTGCCATGAGAGCACATGGATACAGGAGCACAGGCAGCCAGGAGGCCAAGCAAGAGCATCCAATGGGTTTGCTGACAGCAGGGATGGATCCAGGCTGGGAACATTAAGATGTTTGGGCTGTCATTACACACCATTACGGAGATATGCGAGCCCTCCTCAGAGTTCAGACTAGATGTTCTTGGCTGAAGAAATTATGATTTCCTGGTGGAACAAAAGTTGCTTTTTTTTAATTATTGTTAAAAATAAAGCCCTACGAGCGTCTCCATAAAGAAGCAAAAGAGGATTCCACAGAATAAGTAAATTTCTATTTGTTTAATATTAGAGTTAGCAGATATTTACAGGGGAGGAGGCCTGTCTTGATGAGAGCAGCATTTCCTGGGTGCTACTTCTATTTCTTCCTTCCATTGTTTCCAGGAGTGGGATCCTTGATCCATTCAGGCTTTTTGCTCACTGTTTTTTCCACTTGTAACTAACTCATATGGGAAGATTCTGACCTCATACGCTGCTTTTACGTCTCATAGTATCACTAAACTCAACAGGACTCTTCTTCATTTACACTTTAATGAGCAAAGGAATTACTATCACCTTCTCTTTGAGAAGGGAAAAATGAAAAGCATCTAATTTAGTAATGGTTTGACTATCTGAGAAAGGGTAGCTAAGAAAAGAGCTCTGAGATGTCAAAAATAAAAGCACTGTGGAAAGTCAGTGTAGAACTTACATTAATGGAGGAGTAAACTGAGGCACAGAGTAATCAAAGTGATGTGACTAAGCCCGTGCCAGCTGATGCCCACAGTGAGGACCAGTAGAAGATGGTGCCTTCCACTGATTTGATCAGTGGGAACTGGTCCAAGACAAAAAAAGAAAAATTAATTAGTTTGAAGGAAAACTGCACCAGACAGAGCAAATACAGTTATGCCAGTGTTTGTTTTGGAAACAGTGTATACTCAGGTGAGAAAGTGTCCTGACTTGCAGCATATTTTAGCTTGCCTGTATACAGAGATCCTTAGGCTTTTCACGATAATCACTTTCACCCTTTTGGAGAAGAATGACAGACCATCCATTTGATACATGACAAAAATGAAGAAAACAGAGGCCAAACACGAACTTAGCAGAACAACCTGCCATAAAAATCAATCAGTATTTTCCTTTTATTTGGAAGGTAATTAAGTGCTGGAGTTCAGGTTTCCTGAACTATGAAAATTAGATATTTATCATTTTGACTACAATTCTAATGTTCATTCATACATCCTTCAAAATGCTCTGGCTTATTGCTTTGACCAAATCCACGTCAACATAAGACCTGCGTCTAAATGTTCAGTCTGAGAGTGTTCCCTCAGCCAGCATGCTGGAGGCTAATGACACAGGGCCTGCAGGCCAGGTGCGTCATATCCTTTTTCATCTTTCTCTTCCTTACCACCTCACATAATCCTCCTCTTCTTCACAACTGGTCTCCATGTTCAGAAGCAGCTGATAATACCCTGCAGGCCAACTATCGAGCTTTCAGACAGGCACTTTTACATTCTCCCACCTGGTGCCTCCTGGACAGGGAAGAGCCGCCTCTGGAGCCACGTTTTTGCTCTCCTTCATGTTCTTTTTCAGTGTGCCTCCAAGACCTTGATGGCTTGTGCTCCTGCCCTTTTCTGTGCCCTGTGTTATCTCCTGTCAAACTCCTGCAGAGGAAGCGTATGAGGGCTTGGTTTTGCAGAGCACAGCAGGACCATGAGTGAAGCCTCTATGCTCTACCATTGCACAAATGCATTTTCCAATTAGATCCAGCATGCTGGGAAGAATTTTCCATAGGGAACATAAAATCACAGAATCGTTTAGGTTAGAAAAGACCTTTAAGATCATCGAGTCCAACCATTACCCTAGTACTGCCAAGTCCACCACTAAACCATGTCCCTAAGTGCTGCATCTACACGTATTTTAAATACCTCCAGGGATGGTGACTCAACCACTTCCCTGGGCAGCCTGTTCCAATGCTTGACAACCCTTCTGGTGAAGAAATTTTTCCTAATATCCAAGCTAAACCTCCCCTGGTGCAACTTGAGGCCATTTCCTCTTGTCCTATTGCTTGTTACTTGGGAGGAGACTGACACCCACCTTGCTACAACCTCCTTTCAGGTAGCTGTAGACAGCGATAAGATCTCCTCTCAGCCTCCTTCTCTCCAGGCTAAACAACTCCAGTTCCCTCAGCCGCTCCTCACAAGACTTGTGCTTTAGACCCTTCACCACCTTTGTTGCCATTCTTTGGATGCGCTCCAACACCTCAATGTCTTTCTTGTAGTGGGGGGCCCAAAACTGAACGCAGTATTCGAGGTGTGAGTGCCAAGTACAGGGGAACAAAATCATTTCCCTGTACCTGGTGGCCACACTATTTCTGATACAAGCCAAGATGCTGTTGGCCTTTTTGGCCAATATGCAGTGTCCCCATTCTGCTCTCAGCCACTCTTACACAAGCCATAAATGAAACCAGTGACATCATGTTTTTTGCCTGTGTCAGGGCCATGTAACCAATGATAGAGCTCTTGGCAGGGCTTGCTTTAATTATAGACAGAGTAGTTGACCAAAACAGCAAGATTTCAGCAAGAGAAACCAGACCAAGACTGCATGGTAGATATGCACGTGGTGGACATGGATAAGAGATAACAGATATAAACTGGAAGAAGAGTGGTTCTAACTAGATATAAGGAAAAACTACATTACCATGAGGACAGTCAAGCTTCGGAACAAGTTGCCCAGAAAGGTTATGCTATCTCTCTCCAGCCTCTGAGGTTTGTGCTGAACAGCGTGTCCTGGTCTCAGATGACTCTGCTTTGAGCTGGAGGTTGGACTGGAAACCTCCCCAAATCCTTTCCCACCCAAATTACTGTAGGATCCCATCATCCAGCAGCAGTCAAGGGACCATATCTGCCCGCACCGGGCAGTAACAGCAGAGAACCATCCTGCCCAAATGTATGAGGCAGGATGAGCTCCCTGCTCCCACTTGCAGGGTCCTCTCTGCCTCCCTCAGTTGTGCCCTCGCTGCCCCATCAAGAGGAGCTGTAGGGGAAGCAGCTACATTAAGGTGTGAGGAAAGGAGTAGGGATATTTGAGGGATTTTCAGAAAAAACAAATGCAATTGTAACTATGGAGTTGAGACATCCAACCCTGCACCCAGGATCTGCTCCCAAACTGCAACGATGGCCTTACAGGAGGAGGAAGAAGGGGGGATAGCGAGAGGGGATCACAAAACTTCTACTTTCACACCCACCCTGCACAAACTCAGCTGAATGCCCATATTTGTTTTGTTTAGAAACCAAGTTACCTGAATTCTCACCTTTGTTGCTTGAATTCTACTTTTTTTTTTTTTTTTCTCCAAAGAGTTTCTAGGAACCTGAAGAACTGTTCTTCACAGAATTCTTGGCTCAATTCTGCTTATATTAATTCCTTCATCCAGTGCTTTGGATAAAGTCAAATTAGCTTGACTCCAAGGGATCCTGACAGCAAGTTAGCTAGAAAGCAGAAACTTGAGTACTTTAAGTGGTCTTCAGGATATCCAGTCTCAGTTTAGTTTTCAGGAGCACATCCTTCCTTCTGGAGCATTTTACCCTTGACTGAGACTGTCATGCCCTGAATTTCCAACCTGTTACTTCCAATTCAGAAGGCTCTTCAAGCCTTATCATATCTCTTGCTCTCTCTCTAGGCAGCTTTTCTCGTAGATACCTACCACCACATCTCCAAATTCATCATTCCACCTTCTCAGGATGAGAGATTTTTTCATGAAGCTTATACTCTTTCTCCAGCATTCAGATGCTCTCTGCCAAATGTCTCACCCCAAGTATTTTGCAATTTTTTCACTTTTACTGCTCAGGAGCCTCTGCTGATCACATGGCAAAGGCACCTACTGACATTCCCTTGTTTTCTGTGCCTGGAGAGGGGCAGCTAATGGTGCAGGAGGCGATGTGGAGCCCGGCACACCTTTACACATCCAGAAAATAAGTATTTCACATTGTGCTGCTTTAACCTTTTGCTATTCAGGCACAGAGAATTGGTTCTCCCTTTCTGTAACTGCTGATGTGACTGGATCTGTGCCCGTGCACATGACTTATGTATTCCAGCTCAGTGCTGGCCACCGCATTATGCATCTTTGGTTTTGCAGCGATTTGGAAATACTCCCATTTCTCAGTATAAGGCTTTTTCCAATTTGAAATAATGTTTTTCTAGGGCAAAATGGAAAAACCACACGGCCAAACTTCTTCCACAGTTTGGGAAAATTGATGTCATTTATCCACTAGGTGACACTGTTTACCTATAGATCTTGTTCAATTTGTGCAAAACCCCACAAATCTTTCAATAGTAGCATACAATATTTTTTGCTCTTAAAGAAAAAGGAGACTGGTTGCAGAGGAGAAGGAAAATGGGCTGTCAGTGAGGTACAATTAAGGGCAAACCTACAGTTATGAGACTTCATGGTCTGGTTTCAAACTATTTACTAAAATGAATTTTAAAAGCTGCTTTTTATCAGCACCATTTCAATGCCTTAGGAAATTGTTTTATTTAAAGAAAGAAAAAAAGAAAGGCAAGCACTCACCATCAGCACAAATCTCAGCCTGGCTCAGATTTTGTCTTGGAGGACAGCATGAACAGAATAGCATGGTAACAGAGCCAGGGAGGAAGAAGAAAACAGAAGAATTTCTGCAATCTCATCTGAGGAGAGCTTGGTAGAAAACTGTTTTCCAAACTTGCAAAGATTTCAGAATGTCACTTTTTCTCCCCAGTCTTATATAGGACCAGAAATGGTAATCTTGATTTCTGAAAATCTGTAGTTTCAAAGAAACAAAACCCGGTTCTTAGATCTTAATGAAACATTTTGGCATTACTTCATGCTTAAAAAATATTTTTTCCTTAATATATTTTTTCCTATAGAACCATATATTTCTATTTGAAAAAGAATATCTTTCATTATAAAACGCTGACCAAGTCAAAATTAAACTGAAAATTAGATGTGCCAAAACCAAGAGCTTCCCACAAGATGTATCAGGTTTTAATTAATATTGTTGTATTAGAATGGTGATGGTATCAGGGAAGTCTGTGCTAGACTTAGCTGTGATCTGGGACTCACAGTTGCAAGGAAACTGGATGAATCTGTTTGAATTGGGCATGCATTTTGGAAAAACCTTTACAGAAGCCCATTTTCTTTCTTTTCATTTGTGCTACTGGCAGGCCAAAAGAAACACTTCTCATCTGAAGCCCTTAACCTGGTCTTTCAGAAATACTAACGCCCTGCAAGCATCAAGGGAAGTATATGGGAGCACTGGGTGTCCAGGATCTCTAGGAACAGGCTGGGGAGCTCTGGAGAGCAGGGAGGTTTGCATGGGAACATTCCAACCCGATCCTCTCCCACTGTGAGTCAGCCTTCTTTTTTTGGTAACCACAGCCCATAAGAAGCTTACAGCCCAGTTCGTGTTTAAACATGGCCATGGTTTTCAGAGATCATCTTTAATTCCAAGTAGAAACCAACTGTCTAGCCACATTCAAATATGGGATTTGGCTACGGCTCCAAGCACTCTCACAAAATACAGCTTTGAGGAACATTTCTGTATGATACAGTTCACACTTGTATGGGAAGATCTTATTTTCCCTATCATTTGGGCTACTGGGCATTTCCCTCAGTGGTTCTGAAATAAGTGACTAGCTAAATTGAAGCTGAGAGTTCATTTTCTGAAGCCCTCTTCCTCATCAGGTCCTCCACCCCCCAGACCCTAAGGTGCCCAGCCTTGGCTAACATTAATGAAGCAGAGCATCAAGTCTCTGAGATGCAAACTACCTTCCCACACTACTTCCAAGGTACTCTGGTCCCTATTACAGACAGAAGACTGTCCACATACTCCAACCAAAGCAAGGTCCTCCTCATGCTTCCTGCTGAGCATTGGGCTCTCTCTCTTAATTTCTAATTGCTCATACTGTAGCTCAGGGGTTTTCTAGATACTTGCAGATATCTGGAGATACATTAGGTTGAGTCCCGCTCCTCATTGCTGGCAACATTAGGTTCACCAGCACTAATGGTGGAGCAAGAGGCAAGCCTTGCTTCAAAGCTCTTCTGATCAGAGCACAGAAGATGGGAGGGCAACAGAAGTACAGGGATGCTCTGGGGATTTCTGCCCCTGAGCTGGGATCCTGCAGCAGAGCCGAGGTGCGTGTGGACCTCTTGCCGACCAGGCACAGCCATGCTACCGCTGCTGTTTGTGTGATCCGCCACGTGGCTGGCCCATGTTTCAGACACTGCCTTTTTTGAAATCCACACAGCATAATTGATAATTGTGTGAAAAGCCTTGGGGGTTGGACAAGATAATAGCAGTTTTACAAGAGCCTAGAAGACACTGAAAACTTTTATGGTGTTTTTGATATAAAATTATTATTTTTCCCTGCTGTTCAATGCACACAGTAGCTGCTGGCACAGTTTCAATGGTTAGGTGGATGACATGTTGTTTTTACATTTTTGATGTGATTTTTGGGCCCAGCTCCCACACACATTACAGGGAGAGAAAGAGCAACAGGGGCTGTGTTAAGAACCCATGAAGCCTTAATTTGTCTTGCAGTATGGACAGAACCAAATTTTGTTCAGACTGTAACCCCAAATTGGGTTACAGCTCTACTCTTTGCAAGCTTTTGACTGTGTCACTCTTCCAGAATTGTTTCTACAGTATGGGGAAATGCCCAGGAGAAGGCATTGAGGTTAAGGGCCTTGGTTTAAGAAGATGTGGAGCCAACCAGCACAGCAGGAGCTTCTCCCAGTACTGTTCCTCAGTCTCAAATCAGAACATACGTATTTCAGTGCCGGTTGGGGTTCTCCTTACTCATGAGTGCTATAGACAGAAAATATTTCAAAGTGAAAGCTTTGTAAGGCAAAGTGAGGGGGGGGGGGGGAAGAGAAAAAGGAACTAGCTCTCCAGAGAGTTGAGTCGAACAAACTCATTGCATTAGTGACACCAACCAGATTTGAGAGTGCACCTCCACAGGCAAAGGGCAGGAGCTAGTTTGTTTAATTTTGAATATTTGCATATCTCTTTCTCTCGCTGCATTGATATCAGATCTGCAACAATCTATTAAAGCTTTCATCTGAATAGCCATTATATGCCTGAGAATGGAGACTGGGCTCCTTGGGGGTGCTTAGGAATAAACAAATCATTTGTGGCACATGTGTTGTTCAAGCTTCAAGCAAGGTAAATGGAAAATACAGATTATGGTGCCTCAAGTCCTCTCCATTTTCCCCTCTTGTCAAACATTCCCAGATTCTTCAAAAGGAGAATCTAGCCATATTATTAGCAATAAAATGGCTTATAGCTGAAATTTTGAAAAGATTTAACAATGTTCTTTGCAGGAATTGTGTTTCTCATTACATAAATCTCCAGGCTCTCAGGCAAACCACCACCACCACAGCGAGCCATTATGTCCCGCTGTGGCAGTGTCTCCACTTTAAAAAGGTAAAGATTCAGGGCTTTTTGACTTTCTTGTTTTCCATTCTTATTCCATTTAAAGAAAAAAACCCACCACAAGCCCACAACAAACCAAACAATATATTCACCACAGAAAAGTCCCTGCAGATTCATCTGCACTGGGGCAGATTCAGTCACCATTTACACCAGTGACCCATGAATGGCCAGGAATGGTCTAGAGAAAGGACAGGGATGGATGGATGGGGGGACATGGAGACCCTGGACTACCATCGAGAATGGGTGCAGGCTCCCTCCCCACCCTGCTCCTCCCCACCCCGATGGTGCTGGGAGGGAGATGGGGGCGGATGCAGGCTCCAAAAAAGCCAACACACTGCCCAACAGCAAAGCTGGGAGCAACCTCCCTGCCCTCCACTGTACCTCCTGCACCTGCTTTTCAGAGCAACATAAAAGCTGAAAGTGCCACTTAGCTTAAGCCAGAGTGTTTCTGTTGATGCCTGTGGCCTTACCCAGCCTGCTACCCAAGAAGACTGTGTCCCATGGGCTTTATCTGTGCTGCTGATATCTGCTGCTTTTTGAGCTGGCATCTGACTTCTACGCATGGACTGTTGAACCTGAGATGCGTCTGGTCAAAGGGAGGGTGGGGATCCTTGGTCATCTGCTAATGCAGCTTGGAAGGGAAATACTGGGAATAGAATAAAATAAGATAAAGTGAAATCCCAGCAATTAGATGCTGGAGCTGATGCAACTTAATTTTTAAATCTTCAGTTGAAAAATATGCTGTCAGGCATATTTGCCAGGCAAATTTCTCAGGTTGATATGGCAACTGGAAACACTGGAAATCAAAAAGCTGAGCAAATGTTCTTAAAGGGGAAAAATAGTCTCGCTCCTGATCAGCAGGGATTTCCATGCTCCGTTCCTCAGCCTGCTTTCTTTTAAATTCACAACCTACAGGAACAGCAGTGTCATGAGATGACGCTGATTTTCTTTCCATCATCAAGGGCTGTTTCTTGGAGGTTGCAGTAACATCTTTGGGCTTTTGTGTGATGGATCTATAGTCACAGCATAGCTCTTAGTCCCTCTTCAGCAGTGGCATCCACCTGCTAGCATGGCCTGATGCCCTCACCAAAGTAATAATATTACTCTTTCATTTAACACTGCTAATATGTGGAGGGTAAGGTGGGAAAACAGACAGAGCTCCTGGTTATCTGTATTATGACTGTAGCTCTTATGTCACTTCTAGTCTCAGCAGAAAGCTAGTAATGTCCCAAGAGTCCTGATCCCTCCTGAACATGTCCTGTAGTGTGGCTCCGTGGGAATGGGTCAGCAGCCCACACGAAGGGAATGACTCAAGCTGGGCAGGAGAGCCACCAGCTGGCAGGTTGGCTGGGAACAAAGGAATTAATGACCCATAGGTATCCAAAGAGCAGTTACAGGAAGAACATAAACAGTATTTGCTTAGTTTATGCACTCCCTCTCCTCCATGCCCAGCCAATTTAGTACAAAACAGGAGAGGGAATGGTCATTAAGCACCCAAGGCTGCCACTTGGGAAGAAGAACTAAACAGGACATTCACATTTGTATGCCAGCTTCTTACTCCAAAAAGATTTAGAGGGGAGAATTAGGGTGAGAGGGAAAAAAGGAATAGGTTGAAGGCAGCATTTCTGCAGAACTTGAATACTGAACTTGCATCTCTAACAGCTGGGACAAAATAAGGGACCTCAAGAGAAAAACAGATGAGATGACTAGGAAGTTAGCCACCTCTTAAGATAGACCAGGACTATACCAGTCTAGTATCTGACTAAAAAACTTTTTCATTTCTAACCTCTTGCTTTCAACCTCAATTGCTTAATAAATAATCTCAAATTTACCAATAAAAGTGACCTGTTCTGGATATGCTAAGAAAAGTGGTGGGTGCAGCTGCCAGAAATGCTGGGCAAAGGAAGATGGTGCTTGCCATAAATAGCTACGGTCTGTGACGGGCACTTTACTACCTTGTGCTAAACTTTGGGGCAGGCAGAAGGAGGCACTTGCCTTGCAAGGTGCAGAGGGCAGTGTCCTCTACAGCTCTGGACAAAGCTGGGAGACTCTTAGGTGGACTCTGATCACTATGGGGTTTGAATGGAGCACACAGTCCCACAGTCCCACACAGCCTAGGACACAGGGATGGGAGGAGACTAGAGGTGCTTGGGGCAGTTTTAAGCTTGGACTCTCTCTGCCAAACCTTGGAGAGCACCGTGCTGCTTCCCGTCACAGCCTCCCTGCTGATTAATTAATGAGTGTACTGGGACAGGGGACTGCCCACTGTGACCGTGCCAGCGAGGACAGCGGTGGTGCCAAACACCTGGCAAGAGCCTGCTTTCTGGGAGGACACCTACTCAAGTGGACAAACCCTCCTTCCCCCTTTGCTCTCTCCCGTTGCAAAGGCTCAAAGTATTTGATAATCACGATGAAGCCTTTCAGATCCAGCTGACCATATCTTCTCAAGTGAGAGTCCTGCAAATCAAACAGAGTCAGTTAATATTTATCCTCTGAAGAGGATGAGAACATTAAAAAACCCACCTCAGAAAACCAGAGGGGGCAATCAGCTCTTATTTTATATTTATTTTATCTTTTCTTTAAACAAAGGGTTGCTATTCTTTTCTCTCCCCACAATGAAGTTAATAGATTTATTCATCAAGTTTTCCAAATTTAGACATCAAACTGATGTTTTTCTCCCACTGCTAATTTTATTCTTAGCAGCACTTACATAAAGGCAAGTATTGCAATATGACAAAAATACAAACCTCCTCTGACCTGGAATGTACCAGCTGGTAAAGTACAGGGGAAAGTACAGGCAACTTCTCAACCAGGCTTTCCAAAACAGCAAGTTTCTAAAATAGAATTTATTTTTTTTTAATGCTGTTTTCTCTGAAGATCTACATCTGACCTATCCGCTTTGTAGGCTGGCCCTGGACTACTAGGTGTGTCCTCGCATCAACACAGTGGTCCTGGATGATGCTGTGTTTTGCAGGGAGGCCAGGGTTCTGGGCCTGAATTCAGCAAGCAGCATCTCATGCCCATACAGGGTACCTGCCTGCTCACAGAGGCCAGGTCCATGCTCTCTGTTTGTCAGGTGTCAGCCTCCTCCTAAATCCTGATTTTCCTCCTAACCTCTTTCTCTGCAAGCACAGTCAGGCTCAGACCTAGGCTGAGCTGCCAAGCACATACCTTAAGTTTGCATTCTTGCATCTGGCCCAGTTTGGATGATTTGGGCCCAGGCAAAGCAAAAGAGGCTCCAGCCCTGCATGCTCCTCCAGCTCCTCCTGAGCACAGCGGGTGCTCTGCACTTGGAGACAGTGGCCAGCAATGCACTGGAGGGCGAGCACACAACGGAGGAGCTGTGCCTCTGGGGGCTCCTCTTCTTGCAGAGTTGGCAACCTGCAAGAAACACTCAGTGCAGGGTCTCTGCTTTTTCCCACCTTTCCCACTTCCCAAACTCATGCTGTTTAATGTTGGTAAAAGGATGCTACTTGCCTTAGCCACCTGTGGACTGCCTGCTAAAGAGCCAAAAATGCACCTGTACATATGCCCCAGAGAAAGAGCCACAGGCCCAACTTCAGAATCCAGTGTAGAAAGACACTGAGCAAAAGCCAAGACCAAACGTAGTTTTAAACCCTGCTGACTGAGCACACAAGACACGCTCGCATGTAATTGCCACTAGAAGAGGGCAACTCAGGCTGCTGTCATCAGCAGTGGTGAACCCTCTCCACACTGTTCATTTCTAAGACAGCACCCGTTACTGTGCACCCCATCCCATGGCATCCTGCGTCTTTGCCTGGCAAAACAAACCCCAGCCCCCCATAAAAGCTGCAGGTTTCCACCAACTTTTGCGACGCCTGAGTCCCACACATTCCCATTGGCCCTGGTCGTGCCTCATTAGTTTGGCTTAATCAAGTGACGAGCACCGCTCAAGGCTGGGGAACCGCTGTAGTCAATGGGGTCTATTCTCTGCTGGATAGACACATGTCACACCCATTAGCATCAATGGGAGTTACAAATGCACAGCGGAGAAAGGCCCCAATGTGTCTAACGCACATTAGGAAGGAACAGAGGGGCCAGTTCAGCCCTGGGGTAAGAGCCGGCAGCTCAGTCATGCCTTGCAGCAGAGCCGAAATTCAACTCAGCTTCAATCCAGCCCAATGGGATAATCACCAAAACAAAAAAAACCCCAACAAACAAGAAACACTATCACCTGGTAGGTGGCTGAGTCCTATGTAAAAACCCCAGAGAAGCAGGCCGAGGGCCATGGCATGTGCAGCAGACAGGTGTCCAAGCACCAGCACGCTCCCACTGCAGGTGCCCGTGCTGAACAGTATTGGGGCTGCAGCCTTTCGGCAAGGCGGCGTCAGGAGAACTTCCACTTCTGCGGTACTTCTGTGGTGGATAAAAAGCCCTCAGTCTTTAGGGCTCTCAAAGTGATATTTCTCAACAGAACTTAAAAAAAAAAAGAGGGGGACAGGATGGAGACCCTGAGGACGGCCTAGGGGAGGCCAAAACGAGCAGGCTGTGCGCCAACAGCAAGTGCGAGAGAGGGTCCACCACGTCCTCTGTACTTGTGGTCAGGCCCCATCCTTGGCTGACAAAAAAGGGAAATCTTCACTGAAATCAGCTTGCCCCTGCCAAGGATCTGGCCTCATATGAGTTACCTCTGAGCCAAAATAGTTGACGGGATCTTGGAGTTTCCCAGTTTTGGGGAGGCTTTTTACTTGTTCTTTCCTTTTCCATTCAAGTTGCTACTCATTCTCCTTGGGATTTAAAATAAAATTTAAATAGATAGTTTGAAAAAGCATTTCTTCAAGTATTATCCCAACTTAGGCGTTGTCATATATGTTTACACTGTGAGAAGAGTGAGCCTGGAGGGTGTCATGGCACGTATTTCAGTGGCGTGCATATCAGAAATGTCAGGTAGTTACACCAAATGGGTTTTAAGCATTTGCTTTTCAATTTTTGCTTAAATTAATGGGACTCTGTAAATATTATCATTGGACACTGGAGTCATATTTATGCCTCATGACACTGTTTCACATGTTGGTGTATTACCTAGACACAGGGCATGGTCCTCCCTGCACCTGTACCTTTCCCATGGAAATTTCCCCTAGAACTTCGGTAATGTTGGGCTTGACTTACCTTTTGTGAAACAAAAATCTAGTCCAAATTATGTAGGTCTGTATTAGACTGCAGGTGCCTCACTGGTACTCCTAGAGTTAATAGCCATAATATATATCTCAACAAACTGTCTTTAGCTTTCACTGTATGTTAATTCCCTCTAATCCTGTTATCAGTACAGGTAGTTGGACAAACAGTATGATAATAAAGCAGTATTTATAATACATGTCCTTCAGTCCTAGATTAACCATGAGATTTCCCAAGCACCTAGGGATTTGATTTACCTACTGTGTACAAATCGCCAGTAAAAGGAAGTATCCAGGAAAAGATATTTGCTCCCACACTGTATTGTTTATCATCCGCTTTCCCCTTGATCTGTATGTGTGTCTGATCTTCGCAATTTATTTATTCTAGCCCTTGATGATAGTTTAATGCAGGGTCTAAAGATCTGGGACATTATCAACACACTGAAGGAGTTTTCTATGAGCCATCAGACACTACAATCAAGAATTTAAAAAGCCAAAAGAAGAAAAAATGAAGAAGCTCTTTTCCCCATGACTGCTACAGGTGCTTATTTAGTTCTGGATAAATACAGCCCCCTTCTCCCCCAACCCACTACCATTTTTTTTTTTTTTTAATTCCTCTCAACGTGTCGTAGCTTTATATGAGGCTAATGGAGCAAGGCAATGCTCAAACGTCAAATTAAACTGCACAGCTCTGTAATCACTCAGACTGACATGGCATAAAAGGATAATTAGTAGTTCATTACATGGAACATTGTTTGTTCAGCTAAATTGATTTCTCTCAGCTGCCCATGTTTTCTGTTTACTTAGTAAGTGCTCCACTGCACATTCTTATTTGTGAACTAGGAAATCCCTTCCCCTGAACTTTTTTTTCCTCTAATCAGCACTGAGTTTTTAAATATAGTTTGCTGGAGGTAGATGAACCTCCAAAATTACAGACAGGTGCGTGGCAACAATGGCCCGCGTGGAGTGATACACAGTGCAAAACAAGCTGTGGTTAAGGAGACCTACCCGAGTATCCCAAAAAGGGCCATGTGTGCCCATCTGCTTTGTACATAGAAATTCCTAGCCTAGTTGTTTGCTTTTCAACTTACAGTGAACTTGCCTTTCTCTCATAGTGGAAAGGGAAAAAAAAAGAAGAAAAAAAGTAGGGCTATAATCCTTCAGTGCTGGGAGTGGAAATTCTGCAACAAAGTCTTCTTTAAAGCCTCCCTTTTGCTCACCGGGACCCAGAGAAAAGAGGAGATTTTTTTTTAAATATGCTTTTCTTTCCACTTGCAATTAGGGCTGAGGCACAACTACCCAACTTCAAATGTTTCTAAACTAGCTGCCTCATGAAACCTCTCGACTCAACTGAATTTCAAAATCCTGACAGTAGTTACAAGTAAATGTGTTGGAGTTATCAACTCCCACACTTCTAGTGTCAGTCTCAATACATTTCTATTTTGCTTAAAGCCCTAACTCCTGGAGTCATTTTGATTACATTTTTAAAAAGGTTCTTGTTTAGGTAGAAAATGTGATCCCTAATGAGTCAGAACATTGGAGAAAAACAAATTACTTACTTTTTGAAGCCTATTTGAAAACTTTTGCTTCAGTGCTGCCTACAGCATCCCAGCTGCCACCAAAAGACACCCACCGTGCCCCTTTCCCGTGGGCCTTGCAGACACTACATTTTTGGTGCTGGCGTGTTTGAGTTGGAAGCCATGATTGTTTTAACCTGACTTCTGACAGAAGTTTACACTGTTTCTCACAGCGACCCTGTAAGAAAAGTCGCACTCACTTTCTCTAAATTTCAGTGACATTTAAGGGCAGGTTCCTACCTTTGATGGCAATGTCAAACTAAAATATTCCCACGCCCTGCTGCTCGTTCTGGCCTCCACCCCCACCTCAGATGTGTTGCCACAACACTGTGAAGTGGATCGCAGAGCTGATGCAGCTGAAAATTTTTTTTCCATTTGTGCCAGGTTATTTTCCGGGAAGATCAGATGCCTCAGCCAGCTCACAACATGGCCCAATGGAGGGCTGTTTCGCCGGTCGGCAAGGTGACAGGAGGGAGCAGCCAGGACGAGCTGGTGGGTGGGAAGTGTTTGGGCTCATGGCATTGTGAGAAAACAAACTTGGAGCTGTGGGTAGATCAACCCCTCGTAACACTTTCACCCCAGCTTTACTCATCGCCTCTGTGGAGCCTAAGGCGGTGCCATGATCCGCAGCACATCCTAGCCAGTCATGTGAAAAAGCAAAGCAGTTTTAGTGCCATGTAAATCACTCCAGATTTTTCTCCCTTTTCCTGACTCTTCTCAGTCACATGGCAGGGACCCCTTGCACTATGTCCACAGCAACAAATAATTTTCCTTTTCCTTTAATCACTGTCTTTTTCTACCCATTAATAACTGCCCTCAGCATCCTTTGATTCATCCCCATCACCTAAACACATATGACCTTTAAACTTACATTTTTCCCCACTGTGACCAAGCCATTTCCAATGACACGTTATGAAGATATCAAGGTCTCCCCTTTGGGAATTCCTAAGCAGCTCTGGAGGCCATTTTGGTGACAGCACACCAAGTCCTTCAGCAGCAAAACCAGGCGTGCTTGCGTGTCTAAGAACTCAGGGCAATAGGAAACCCCATCTCCTTTAGCCACATACATTCCCCTGAGAAACTACTACTTTGCTCACTTGGTTAGGGCAGGTTTGCAGTTAGTGTCCCAATGAATCAGTCTGCTCAGGGCCACGCCACCAGCAGGCACATGCTGAGGTCTGCCTGGTCCCACGGCAGCGGGGGGGAGCACCACACTTGCTCCAGCCCCCCGGCAAGCTCCCTCTCCTTGTCCACAAGTCTGGAGAGCCATGGGATGGAGACATGTTTTCTCCTGGCTAGGGCTGGGTAAGAATTAACCATTTTGGCTGCTGAAACAAAATCTGTTTAGAAAAGGGCAGAACAAAACCCAATGTATTCTTCCTTTCTTGACAAAACAAACAAAAATAAAAGGAGAAAAATAAAGAAAGGAAAAAGACACTTGTGCTTTATGTAGAGGGATATGATCGATTTGGCTGCTTCTGCCCTGAAATGAAATAAAAATAAAATTCTGTTTGAGTAGTAACAAAAACAAAGGATGAAGGATAAGCCTTGAAATATCTTGTCAAGGGCGTCTTCCTTCAATTACCAGCTCAGTGACAGAGCCCACACCAAAAGCATCAGCGATTTCACTCCAATTCCTTCCTCTGCTGAAACTATTTGAAAAAATGACTTGAAAATTTTGATTTCCACCTGTGATTACCTTCAGTGTGATGGAAACCTCATTTCTTGAATGAGGAAACTATTTACTAAAAGAAAATAGGTCCAGAGCGCATCCTGACTGCAAATACAAGTTTCAGTGGCAACACTCCCTGTGAGTGAGAATGACACCGCTCAGGGACCACTTCCAGTAGCACCTCCTCAGCAGCAATCTAATTCCTGTAAAGGAAATGGAGGCTTTTCTGCAGTCAGGCATCACCCTTTCAGGACATTGAATAATGTTTGTGCTATTGCCTTCTCCAGTAGCACTGAGAGGCATTTTATTAGAGGGCTGATTTCTCTGACATTATTTTTGTTTTGAGTCCTGCTCTGCCCCTGCTCCAGGCTGCCCAGAGCAGAGCCAGCAGCTGCTTACCCACACTATCATGGCTTGAACTCATTCACCTTGCTTTCCCACCATGGCTTGCTACCTTCTGCCACACTAATGTAGCTTCTCGCCCAGATCTGGCTGGTGCAGAGCGTGGGTGAATCATTGCCACAGCCAAGCTGTAGGCTTCCCGAGATGATTTTGCCACTCCCCAGCTATGGGCACAGCTCTGCAGCAGATCCTTCTGATGGAAACCCAGGCAAATCACCCTCTCCTCCACCTGTACTGGTGTTTCCTTGATTCTCTGGGTCACTCATGCCACTGTGGGGGCCCTCTCTGCTACTGGCTGCATGTCAGAAACACGGATTTGGAAATTGGACAGGTCCTGTTTCTCCTGCAGACCACTGTGAGCTTGCACAGCTAAAATCCCCAGCAAAGAGCTCGATCTTTAAACAGGTTTCAGTCAGTCCTTTTTTTTTTTTCTGCTGGAAAACTCCTGCAGCACGTAGCTATTATTACACTATCCATCCCTGGACAATTTGTTCACAGCAAACTAATTGCCTGCAAATTATTTGTTTGATCCAAGACACATCTTTAAAGGGAGTTTCCACAGACTGTTCCTGGCCTTTAATAAAAGTTACCAGTCATAATGTAATCCAAACCAATCATTAGCTCATCTGCTATCTCAGCTATCCAGACTTTTCTTTTCTCCAAGGGTCCAAATTTCCAAGTATTTGGACAATTGCACCTTCCTCCATAACTGTCTCCATTTGAGGGCAATTAGGTCATTTGGGTTTGGATACCTCATTGCATAGACATCTGAATGTGTCTGGTCTAGTAACAGCTCTGCTGGAGCCAGCATCCACCATCCCCACGCATTTCCCAGATCCTACTGCCCTTTCAGCAACCAAACTTCTCCTGTTTAACTACCCAAAATGGAACAAGCAGTTCTGCAACCTAATGAAGCTAATGAAGCCTAGTTCCCTACACATTTACCTCTCATCATTGCCTTTGGTGTCTGAGAATGAAGTTCCAGTAGAAGTATTTGACATAATTGGTCACATATATGTGGGTTTTTTTCTCTCCTATATTGATTTTCTACAGTTTGGGTCCCTGCCTCAAGACTAATTGGAAACCTCTTGAAACCTGTAGGAACTTACTGATCTTTGAGACCTTTATGTTCTTGTCAAGTTCAGGTGAAAAGCGAATGAGTTCAAAAGTCATTAGCAGAGGACACACAGATGGATGCAGACAGCACAGCTTTGTAAGCCTTTGGTCCCACAGGAAAACAGATGAGCAGAGACCACGGTGCTGAGCGCTGCAACTCCTGCTGTGCCACCTCACCCTGGCAGACACCCTCCATGAGACTGGGAGAGGGATGCTCGTAGACACCAGTGACAGTCCTCCCTGACCCACCTCTAACAGTCCTTGATATGGCATCCTTCATAGTGCTGGTGTGTAAGCGAACTACCCCCACTAGGTAGGTATTGCACTATGGCAAATTGCTTTCATTTGACTAAATTAACTTCTGTTTTCCACCATTGTTTTAAAATACCTGAAAGCAGACCAGAATCCCCTTTCCCTTCTCACATACTTGACACAGATTTACTTCCTGCATTTTTGGTAGTCATCTTCCACTGCAGCTGATTCCTCTAAACTTTTGTACTGGAGACTGAATGATTTTGAGTAAGAAGCTGTTTGTTGGTTTTGCCTTTCTTTTAAGCTACTGCATAATTTTTGCACCCCAAAGATAAACATTACCTTTCCCAAATGATTCCAGACCATTAAACAGACATATATTTTAAAAAAAGCACATTCAAAACACATTAGTATGTACCAAGTAGCCTGGAGCAAGCCTCTAAGGATAATTCAGTACTCTCACAAAAACATTGACTGATCCATAACATTTTACTTGCAGACAGGTAATGAGAGGAAAGCAAAAGTTTAAATGCTAGTGAGAAGCTGCCTTGACATCAGCAGAGCCAAGGACCAAAAGACTTACAAGATAGAGTAAAACCACTCTAAGCTGTTCCGACAAAAAACAGTTAAGTTTGAACTGGTACCTTTGAAGAACTTTAGCCTTAGCTGAAGAGATCTATAAACCACACGTAAAGCTCACTAGTGAGTAGGTATTAAACACCACCAACCACAAAAAGACCCCTCTTTACGTGTTATCCATCTCCCTCCCTTCTCTTGGAGTATTCTGCACAGTACAGCAATCCTGCAATGAATAATTTTTCTCATGGTGATGAATACATAATTAGATAATAAATGCATCTGAGTCTTTGAGAGTAGAGTTGCCATCCATTCAGTATAACGAAGGCTGGAGAGGAGCCAATTCACCTGTCACTGACTACATTCTTGCTTACTTAAGTTTGTTTTAAAAAAAAACAACAAAAAGCAAAGCAGCCAGAAATCCAGCAATCTCTCAGGACAATGTCCATGCCACTTGCTCCTGTGAAAGGACTGCCCAGCCTGAGACTGCAAGCCTCTTTCCCACCCCTCATCCAATTTACTGCTTACTTACATGAGAGAATATAACCTCTGCCATCCCCCCATAACTAATGGACTGTTAAAGCATCTGCTAGCACTTGTGCGTCTGCTGTGGAGGCTACACAGGGAGAGAAAACAAGTCCTGTGGCAGAGCCAAACCCACAACCGCCAAAAGTCTTCTAGGACTGGGTGGTGGAAACTCGAGTCAAACACTGAGGCTTGTTGGTTCTCCTGGTTTTAGACCCCGATCATACAAAAACTCTCACGCTTGTAAAGACATGAATGCAAATGATGTCTCTGAAGCCAAGGGAGCTTTTGACATGAACAGATTTTAAAAGAAAATGCAAGGATTTACAAGATTAGGGACTGAAATTCTTGGCTTTATGTTTTTCAGTGGAGTTGTACAGTGCCAGTTACACTCAATAAATGCTATCATTTTAAGAGACCAAATAGTTATCAAATGCCAAGAACTTCACTGGAGATGAGATATGGGGTCTTCTTACTTGGTCAACCTGATGAAACAGGATTAAGCTCCAAATGAGCCAGATTGCAAATTAAGGCTATGAAGGTCAATGATCCTTATTTTCTAGCTGGTGAAAATAGGTGTTTGCTCCTCTGACTTTAGCTTCTGACCATGGTGATTTTTAACCATTATCAGTATTTTGGTCCAGATTTAATATATAAAAAGCATTTGTTCCTATATTCAGCTTACAGTACAAGACTTTCATCCCTGATTTTAGAAATAGCTTTATAGGAGAGCAATAGTGGCTAATTGGTTCTGAGTGTACTGTGTTTAGCTATACGCTAATTCAAGGTTACATCTCTGGAAACTTGGATAATAAGATATTAAAAATGCCCCAACAGACACAAAAATAAAAAATGGACTGAATAAATACACCTTATTTCCCTCACCAACAGACCTAGTTTGGAAATAGCCCAAAGAATAACTATTTGAGCTCCCAACCTGATTTCACAGTGTCACCTCTAGATCTTTTTCTCATCAATTACCAACATGCTAGCAGTCAAGGGATTTTGCATCCAGCCCAGGTATATGATTCAGTAAACTACAGCAGGTCATCCTCAACACTGTCTTGTGTCTTGCTACATGAAAGTAATTGTGACCATTTCATCAGTAATTAATCTGTTCATCCAGGTTTGGATTAATAAAATTAAAAACCAGTAAAATTTAAGTAGAAAGGAAAGGCCAGTATAAATCAACACACATTTGTATAAGTGCTTATTTTGGTTAGGGATAGAAAGATTAATGTTCCTTCCCTTTCTTACATTGTAATAGAAGTGGATTTTTGGGCCTCCAATTTCTGGCGAGCAGATCCAAGGCGGGGGGGGAGGCGGGGAGAGGGGCATGTGAGAGTGTAGAAGGCACACAGGGTGCAGACTCCAGGAGTTAGGAAATGGGAGTTACGGAGCAAGATGGCCTATTTTTTATACTCTTTAATGTGAGGCCTGTTTTTTTTAAACCTCTCAGCAGGAATAGCAAAGTTTTCCAAGTCATCACCTAGCAACAAAACCCAGAAAAACATTTGCAAAGCAGTTTTGCATCACTGCCATCCCTGGAAGAACTAACTTGTTGAAGGCTGAATTTGCTATGGAGAGGGATTGAATGCTCTGTTCTTATTCAGAGTGCTGAGACGTGCAGTCCTCTTTCACCGAGAACAGAAATTCATTAATGCACATACACACACATTAAGTGTTGCTTTGGAGGTGTTCTCAGACAGAGTTTTTGGAGCACAGGGATGTGGTTTCAACTGAAAACCCTGTGAAAATAAAATAAAACAATTTCTTCTTTTACAGTATATCATTCCATGTTACAGATTGTGTTCACACACACTTTCTGCATGGTGGAGAACAGGATCGATATTTAATCTCAAAATCTATTCTTAAGACCATTTCATTTCAAATTAAAATAATTTTGATGAAAAAAACCCTCTTTAGCAGGGCAGATCACCTTTGCTAGGTCTGTTTGAAGTCACAGTGAACAGCCTGTCTTAATATACCGTATATTTTCATGAAAATAAATAATTTTCATCAATACCTTTACAAAAAAAAGAGATTTGCTCAAAGGTCATCTTTTTCTTGTAAGATTCCTCCTCTTCCCTTTCTACTGAACACAAGGAGTTTTCATGACTGCTGAGGTCTTTAACTGTCTTGCACCAATGGGAGCAAGACCCTACAGAATCTGCTACAAAGGGTCTGCCCACACAGTGCAAACCCATGCTTTCTTAGACATCCTCCAGTTTGCTTAGAGCACCATCAACAGCCATTTCCGGAGCCCAGAAACAATATGACCATGTCAGTGCAGCATTATGTTGTGTGAATGAGCCCACGCTCTTGGTAAGGCTAATCGGTCCAGTTGCGTCACTTCTTCATTAGCACCACCTCTGAAGCTTCTGCGCCATGTTGCGCTGGACAGTGTAAGCAAATAATTAATTTCTTTTTCCACATTTAGTGGGCAGAAAGGGTATGGGTACTACTGGACCAGGAAAAAGAATCCAGCCAATAATGAAGCTACTTGGTGATAATGTTACTTATATTTACACTTCGTCTTCCTTTACTTCTGTAATGGTTGGAATACTGCTAATGGACCAGCTCCATGGCTAATACGTACATGGAGTGCAGAGCTGAGCAGCATAGTCACATTAAATTCAGTATGGCATTTAACCTCAAAATCTTCCCAGTCCAAGTTGTAGATACACTTTTGAGAGGCATTAGCTGTTGTCCATAACCACTTTAGACCAGGGTCTGTAGAAAGAAGAATTTACTGGAGGATATGAATTTAATCCCACATTAGTTATATGTAATCACTATGCAGTTTTGCATATGGTCTTCTCGCAGGATTGGTTACATCCCTTATCACTGTGGGAGTTTTGCACAGCTTCCAAATATTTCCTGGGCTACTTTTGGCTATTACTGCTTTGCTGCTTTACCTAGCACTCGCTGAATAGTGAAAAACATTTGGAATCCCATGGCGCTTGCAGTGAACAAAAACTCACTCATGAACATTCCCATTTTATTTGGAAATATTTGCAAAGATAGAGCCTTTTCATTCTTTTCTTTGCAGCTAAATAAATGGTTAAACGCTGAGCTCAAAATCTTCCCAAAGTGTTTCTAGGCCTTGGGGAGCATTAATGTAATCACAGGTTTGTGACCCACCCAGTAGGGGTTAAGTGCTTCTACACAGTTTGTTCAGAGGACTTGCTGCTCCTTTGCTCCCAGCTTTATGCACTGAAGTCACTGGGGGTAGCATAGACGCAAAGCTGGTGTAAGAGAGTGAAGAATCAGGGCCTTCATCCCTATGTCGTTCAGCAGATCCTGCTTTGTCAACTGTGGTTCCTTGCACAGCCAATGCCTGAACTTGCAAGTGTAAGAGGGAGGACTGACCCTTCGAGTCCTCATTTCTCTCATTTGATCTCAGCAAACCTTTCATCCTGCCACTGCTTCCTCTTGTGTTGTGTCTCATCTTTTTAACATCTCCCTGTAACCTCGACTTAGTCACCATTCACAAGGCTAGCAAGGGCAAATGCAATCTGTGGAGGGGTTGCTTTCCCCTCCCGAATCATCTTCAGCGTTACCCCTCTCTGTTCCTCTTGCTCCGATTTCTTACGTTCATTTTTCTTCCAAACTGTCACCAGGTGGACAGTGGTCATTAGGCTGAGATGGGAAGATGGGTCTCTCTCAAAAATAGACATTTCCGTGGAACATTTACTGCAGTTGTTCATTGACTGCAAATTGGTGGCTGAATGAGTAACACTATTGATAGTCTCTCACCACTGCCAGGTCGTAGAGAAGACAACAAACATAGAACAAACATTGCACATAGAGCTGCAATTTCTGTGCTTCCTACCTGATACCAACTTAAGATCACAGGCCAGCATTTTAATAACGCACTACACATTATAAGTACTGAATATGTGGCCTTCAGACATAGACATATCTGCAGTGGGATGCTATACACAGAAGGGCACATATTGGAGAGGCCAAAGCTGTCTAGCAATTACAATAAGGGCCTGGAAGTCAAGATGCTTGGCTACTACTACTTTTCTTTAATCTCTTCTTGCAGAATGGGTGTAATATTTTCCTGTGACATTCTTTAGACTGCTATGCAGTTTTAGTGACTTTTGTGAGAGACACAGATCTTCGGGAAGATCACAACAAAACAGAATTTAATGGATACGGTGTGACAGTGGAGACAACTCTACATTCCGGGTAAAATTCATATCTTCAGTCTCCATCCAAATCATAATGGAAAACACTTACACTTGATTCATCAAGTGTACGTGAGCTGCTACTCTGTGCAAGCTGCTGCCCAGGTCAGCTGCAGCTCTAGGCTCATTTGCCTGGTTTAGTTTCTATGTATCGCTTCATATTAATAACTTCTTATTTTCTGGTATATTAGTATATTCAGAATGGCAAATGACATAGCTTCTAGCTGCTCCATACTGAAGCAGAACAACAAGCAGCAGCACTTTAGGGCCAAATTAGTAGTTTATTGTAATAAAGATGCTATCTAGGAGCCCTCGTTAATGTCTATATTGCAGCTGTACATACTGCAAGCAGATGCATAATCAGTGATAAAAAGCTTGTATACAACAGATGGAAACAAGGTAAGGTAAAATAAAAGCTGTAAGCTAAAATATGTAGCCAACTACTCAGTAAAGCCAACAGAATTCCTGAAATATCTGTGTTCTAAGGAGCTGAATATAAGCCTTTTAAGAAAAGCTTATTAGGAACACGCAAACTATGGGTCACACATATATAGGATCATTACTAGCCCAAGACAGAGAAGTGATAAATAGATGTGTAGAAAAAGGCAGGAATGGTCTGCAGCTATGTCTGCTCTGTGTGTGGAGCACAGGATGAAGATGCCACCTTCTTAAGAGGATGCTGGCATTGGGCTAGAAATAAGGACGGGACATGGTACCAACCAAAAATAGACATTTTTGCAACACGAGCTGTACGCAACATGCTGAAGTGTACTACAGAAACTAGTTGAGAAGTGCTATTTAAACTCAGCCTAACATTAGAAAACAGTGGGGACAAAGAGACAAGCAGCCCACTGAGATATTCATCCATCAGTGCCATGACACTGAACTGACAGAGCCTGCTTTCCCAAGGTCTTCTCTCAGATGAAGTGTCTGGAATCCAGTAGGCTTGGCTGAGCAACGGGCATTAGGTTGAGCCTCCTTCTTCCACTCTTTTTTGTTGGAACTTGTTTACAAAACTCACTAATAATTAGCATCTCTGGAACAGTAGTCTCGCCAGGAAATTTAGCTCAAATTGGCTAATAGTTTCAATTGTTACTGGAGAGGAAGGAGTGATGTCCAGATCTGACTAAATAAAATTTCCTTAGGAAACCAGACTTTAAAATATACGTGGGATTCTACAGAGGCTAGCTCAAGAGCAATCCTAGAAAAATAATGGAACAGTTTGTTCGGCATTTTAATAACAGATAATTAATGCCAAGAACATAATTCATACCAGTGTATTTTTGACACAGGTTAGTAATTAGCAAACCTGTCTGGGAGATTTTTTTGGGGGTGGGAGAGGAAGGTAGAGGAATTATGGGGCAGGCTCATGAAGATACTTTGTTAACATAGGGTTCTTGATCTTTTCTACCGTAAGTCAAATTTTGAGTTAAAACTTCTGTTAAAGGGAATCACATGGTATATACTTTCTGTATCTTGAAACTGTCTTTGAGACAGCTGCAATTTTTAAGGGAGAAATACCAGTTAGCAGGATACTTTTAGAGAGGTGCATGGAAAAAAAAAAAACCAGAGAAATTATTCCCCTATGGTCTGGCAGTATTTAAAGATTTTTACCAACAACCTGGGTGATGATATACAATTCTTGCTGATAAAGTTTCAGCAGACATCACCAAGATTGGTTACTATTACAGAGTGAGCTGAATCTCCTGGTCAAATGATTGTGATTCAGTTTGGCTGCATTTAATACAGCCAAATGCAAGGTGATACATCTGGGAAACTGGAGGGCAGATTACAGCTATAAGATGGAAGCTTCTGTCTTGGAAAAAAGTGACCCTGAGCGAGACTGAAAGTCAGTGGAGATAACAGCTTCAACATGAGCTCTCAATGCAAAGCTGCAGCGAAAAGGGCAAATGCGTCTTCTTAGTGTATGAAAAGAGAGGTATCAAGTTAGAGGCGGGGAAGCGATCCCGCCTCAGTAGGGAGCTACACCGAGATCATGACAGCAAAACTATGTCTAGTTTGGAGGTCCCCTTGTGTTTCTGGAAACAGTGGAAAGAGTTCAGATGGGAACCACACAAATAATACAGGAGCTGGAGAACTAGACTCATGGGGGAAGATCTAAGGAGGTCAGTACATTCAGGTGTTTGAGGAGGAGTTTGGGAGGAGACTTGATCATTACAAATGTTGAATGAAGAGGTTCTCAGAGGGAACAGGCAATTTCTGCTCCCAGAATTCATTTTGGCAGTATCGGTTGCCACATGAGTATAGCAGAGCTTTCTGTGTTTCCAAGGAAGACAGTGCTACCAGCACCTCCTGGGAAGGCATTACACCTGACAAAAATAGACACTGGCACATGCTATCGGTCTTACCCAGGCTCCACATAACAGCAGAATTCTTTTATTTCTCTGCAGAGAAAGATTGCCAAAAGACCCTGCTATACCCAAACTTTTATCACCTAGCCTTGTATTGACTGCTAAGGAGGCCAGGTCTGCAAAATACTGAGTTCTCTCAGCTGTAGAGGAACAAAGGCTTTTTAGCATTATTATTAATTTTATATTTCATTTTATATTGATTTTAGTATTACCATTCAATTTATCCCAACCAATCCAGCCTGTCCTTATATGTGAGTATATATAACTATATGTAAATACAGTAACAAATATCAGCTAAAGGGAATTTTGTCTTGGAAATTATTTTAATGGTGCAGATCTCTCTGTAATAGTCCTAGATCTGCATATATGGGGGGGGGGGGATTATTCATTTTAGTTTCAA
>JANZLQ010000089.1:33043766-33057471 GCA_026212715.1 Elanus axillaris
GGGGAAGACAGAAAACTGAAAGCCACATTTCATTCAATCCATTTCCTATCAGTCACCCTGGGATCTGTCAATCACTCTCAGCTGCCCTATTCCTGGAAGGCCCAATCAATTCCTCCCGCTATATATGACTGGAGTGTGCAATAGGTAGAGCTTTCAGAGCAGTAATTTCAGAAGTCCTCCAAACCATCCAGCCTTCCAAGCATTAAGTAAATTCTGCAAGAGAAAAGCCTGGGTACAAGCAAGGTGGCTCGAGCTACACCTTGACACCAAGAGGCATCCCTCTCCAAGCTCACAGGCTGCTATTTCATGTTCACATGTTGCCAGATATAGGGGAAATCCTCTTGCTGCCTCATCATTTCCAGTTTTGTTAGTGGTGGTATTATCCTCTGAATAAATAAGTAAGATTTCTGCTGTTCCAAACTGATCTGCACTGGAAAAATCATTTATCTTTAAAACACACAGAAAGTCTGTTTCTGCAGAGAGAGGAAACCCTTAGAAAATACAGAAAAGGAGACTGAAAGCTCAGAATTCCAGTACCCTGATTCCTGATGAGTTTAAATATTTAGAAAACAGAGAAATAAACACTCTCATCACCTTAATCACACTTACAGCATTACTCACAATAAAATTATCAGGACTTCTCTAATTATTTCTCTTCACGTGGAAACTGCCTGAACCTGCTGAACTCTTTAAGGGCCAGCTTCTTATCCTCAAGGCTCTGTTTTGTCTCTCACAGCCCTCACCTGCCTGGCCATACCAAGCACCATGCCCCATATCAGCAAGAGTCAGACTTGTGGCTGATGTAAATCAGATTCTGTAGGAGCTCAGGATCCCATTTAGCCTTAAATGTTTTAAGAGCTGAACTGCTATATGCATGTCCTTAGTATCAGAGGCACATCACGTAGGTTGAACTGTCACATATTTTGGATACCTTCATTTACTCTGCAGCTCATTCAAAAAGTGTGGTTGCCTTAGAAACCACAAAAAGCGCAGAATAATTCTAAGATAAACTCAACTGATAGAATCACTCAGCAGTAGCTCAGATGTACACAGCATTTCTGTAAATCCCCAAAGATATATTGCATTAAAAGCAGGGGAGGAAGATCATTTCCTTATTAAAAAATGGGGGTAGAGAGAGGTGGCTGTTACCCTACTGAAGACGACAGATCACCGTATCATGTTATGTGTTCAGGTAGCCTTAGTCTGGGAGATGCCATGGTTGGCAGGTTAAGCATGTGGGAAATGAGGAGGCTGTAGATGATGGGGAGAGCTCAGAGTCAGAGCAGGCAGCGGTCTTCTGGGCCAGAATTTCCCTGCAGCTCTGGAAGGATGAAGAAAAGCAACATGTACGTCTCTATTTCCAGATGTTCCTTACAGAACAGGCTCCCTCCACCTGCTTCTGCTGGAGGCATTTCCCCATCCATGTGAAGTGCTTCATTGAGGAAGTATAAGCCTGCTTCCCTCCCCCCTCCTTTTCTCAATGCCGAAATGCTGAAACTTGTCTGCACCAAGGTGATGATTTCCTATCTGAAGACATAAAGTAAGCTCCCAAATGGAATGTGATCTCCTCCAGCTAGTAAAAGTTTTATAACCAAGGAAAAAAAAAAACAATAAAAATAATATAAAATAAAATCAGGCTCCTCAGCTGGCATAAATCAGCACTGCCTAACTGTAGTGGTGCTTGCCTCAGGCAGGGGTGGAAATTTTGAGGTATTTCCAGTACATGGCTAGCAGGTTTATTGAAAGTCATTAAAACACAAGTTTTATTTAAAAAAAAAAGTAAATATTCCAGACTTCTCCCAGGACCTCCATTAAGATCTCTTCAGTGAATCACTGTAAATGCTTAGATAGGGACTGCTAGCACAGAACGTTGGTTTATTTGGGTACATTAACAAAATAATTTACACCCACCATGGCCAATCCCTGGTTTAACATGTAGAAATGTGAATTTTCATTCCCAATCCCCTTTTTGTATTGCTCCTTCCCATTTGTCCTACATGCATGCTTTTGGCTGCCAGAACATACTACTTGCAGGTATGATTGGTATATCATACTTGGGACAAGAAATGAAAAAAAGTTTCCCTTCGAGGGGGGTGAGGGTCCCCAGCTTGTCTCAGCTTTATAGCTTGGGAACTGCATGGGTTTTGTCTGGTGCTCCAAATGCAGCCACACTGCCTGAACAGTCAGCAGAGGCACCTCTGTGTGCTGGATCACACCTGTGGCATCTCCAGTAGTTTCAGTAGGGAGAAAAACTATTGCTAACTTGCTGACACACTCAGCTGACTTGGAAAAAAAATTGTTTTTCTTCTGAGCAATGTCTGCCCCAACTCCTGAACTGCAGCAGATTGCAGGATCTGGTGTTGACAGGGAGCAGGAGAGCATGGCCTGAAGCAGGAGTGGGGGAGACTGGGAACAGGGAGCTGTAGACACAAGATACTAAAAAATCTGATTTATTTCTTTAACGTTTTCCACAGCTTGGATCCAGCTTAACCAGCTAGGGAAGAAACCTAATACCATCTACGGTAGCAAAATGGCAACTCATCCATGGCTAGAAGTCTGCACATCAAGAAGAGATACCCGTCTTCAGGGATGTGCTAGCTGAGGTAGTTTTGTTGAGTGCAGCAGTCCCAGAGTCCAGTTAATGCTGGAAACCAGAGCAAAGATCCCAATGATCTCTTTCAAATTAAACAGCAAAAGAACCTCTGTAGATGGCCAGTTCTATTTGACTGCTAATGGCAGTAACTTGCTTGGGTTTTAATGAATACTAAGCCTTGAATAATTACAGAAAAGTCAAAGCAATATATATGTAAGCAAAGGAACCACTTGTAAAAAAGGTTGAGAGAATTCAAATAGTGCTTAATTTAAAATAAACAAAGGACCTGATCCTTCTCTTTGATCTCATTCACCTTTCCCTCCCTCAGAAAATAGAGAAACAGAATACAAAGATCCAACCATGCCAAGTAGGGGAGATCGCCAGGTAAATGACTGACTATGAGCTATTCACTTCACAGGACAACGATGTTAAGTTTTGTGTGTAGATCCTCCCCATTTGTAGACAGCCTCTTCACCAAAGATCCCAAAGCGCTTCCCAAAGCCTCCTGCACTCATTTCACATCCCCTGACCTGCTGCCAAGGCTGAGGAAAGAGCCATGCAGCTTCACACACAGAAAATAACCTTCCTGAAGTATGACCAGAAACAGAAAGGCTGAAACAACAATCATTAGGAAAGGTCTGGAGAGCTAGAAATACACCCCAGAAGGGATATGGCTTGGAAGGATAAAGATGTCATGGATCCACTTATATATGAGGTCCTTCTGCCAATCAGATAAAGTCTAGAGGTGCAGTTTGCCCCTCTGGGGGAATCTGATTTCAGACACAAGATCACTGGATTTCCTTTTTCCTCAGTGCAGACTATCTGGAGATCAAAGTGCTGCCAGGAGCTGGTAAATAGCATATTCTCACTTTGATGGATCTGTAACTCCAGTGAATGCAAACACAGCAAGAAGAGAATACATCCTTTATACTTCCCATGTTCTTCTGACCACAAGAAACAGATTTAAAGGGGAGATTTAGTCAAATTTTGCTCTTTGTGCTTTTCCTCTGCTGTTATGGTGCTTTATTAAGGGTCATGAGGGATCTATTCCTTTGCTGTCCCCCTCCTTCTACCTCACTCAGTCGTCCTCCAGACCAGGTAATGTATAACTCCATTCATTGTGATGCTAACGAGTTCTATTTAGCTGTATTTAACTGGATATCATGACTCCACACGATGACCTTTCACTCCTGGGAAGTAGTTTTAAATTTGATCCACAGCAAAGGAAAATCCCTCCAATTCATTGGCTGTGAAAGGTCACAAGTGAAATGTGTTCTGATGGTATCTGCTTGTGGTTTAGTTCTCGGTATACCTGAGCATCAAGCTGGACTGAATCAGCTTTTGTCCTTACAGTCTTAGTACGAAGCACCCTAGAAAGCACTGTGGAAAAGGCAGGCAAGCATCTGGCAGTGCCAGTTAGTGTAGGTGGTACTTGGAGAGGACATGCCCCATTGAACCCAAAGCATGTGGTACCCAGGATGAAACACAGAGGTTCTGTCCAGCATGATTTGATATTTTGACTTTCCAATTATAGGAAAGCTTTTTTTCTGAAGATATTAAAAACACAAGTAAAATTCAGCATTAGGTAGAAACACACAAAATTCTCATGTACACATCAGACAGAGATGCCACAGTATATGCTTCTAAATATGACTTCCAGGACAGAAATGGATAGAGAGGAAAAAAAAGGACTGAAACTATGTTAACATTGCAATGTTAAAACTTCACTAGCACCTCTTCTCCCCTTTGCTAGCAAGTTAGTGCAAACAGTTCAGCTTGGGATTTTCAGATAAAACACTGACAAAAAAAAATTAGTCTTGTCCTTCCTCCCTCCTTTGTGGGCATTCCCCACGCAGAAGTGTAGGGGCTTGTTTATCTCTTCTCACCAAAAACACTCAGCACTGTGATATGGTGTACCCTATACAGGGTGGGAAGAAGTGTTTTCTCTGTCATTCCTCATTACTTAATGTTGACATTATAGCAAAACCTAGAGCTATCAGTCAAAAAAACAAAACAAGCAAGCCACCCCACCAAAGCAGTTAAGAAGGGCATCCTTCTAGAAGTTTTCAATTAAATGGGGAGGGGGAAGTACCGTCAGTCCACTGTCACAGCAAGAATAAGGGAGACACAGGTGGCTGAAGGGACTTTCTCTATCACACCAGCTTGTGGCAAAGCTCAGATCCCAGCTTGGACGCCCCCCAGGCTGGGCCACCCTTCCAAATCATAACAGGTGCATCAAACGTAACAGAAACCACAACTTAAAAACACTAAAATCTAACAAAACCGACCTTATAATGGGAAAGCTTAGTCACAAGGTTGTGTCAGAAAAGCAACTGGTTTTGTTGTTGCTCTGGTCAGATTTGTACAGCTGTGAGTCTACTGCTAAGGTATTAAATGAGGTCTCTGTGTATTTAAAACATCAAGGCATGCCCTGATGGCAGTCCGAAAAAAACTTTCCCTTCCCCAAAACCTTAGTATACTTGCAAAACCCTGCTCAGACTAGGATATCTGAAGTCACCTTAGCCAACATCAGGAAAAAGAACAGCCTTTTACACCTCCTTAGACATGTCCTGGCTATATAGCTAAACTGAAACATGCTCAAAAAGTACATACTGTCGGTAACTGAAACCCCTGCTGATTTCTGACTGTGAAAGTACAGAAAAAAAGTAAGCAAATGCCAAGCCTGCCATAGACATTGAGCAGCCTCAGGGTTCAGAGTAAGAGGTGTTGCTGCCTTCAGGGCGTTGTACTTCAGATAGGCCTGTGGTCTCAGGATGGTCAGCAACCAACCTCAGTTGCCAACAGCACATGGATATCTCCTTATTAAGGGAGCAAATGACAGCTACAGGGAGAGGACATGGAGCAGCAGGGTAAAGAGTATTTGAAGTACAGTAGCTTATGGGCAGAAACAACTGTGTGACTAAAAACCCCCTTATTTGTCTCGCTTAGTGCCAAATCCATTCATTCACAACACGCTTAAGGCTTCCCCAAAATACACTCAATTCCCAGTGAGCTCTCTGGGCTTGTCCAAGAAAAGAGCACAGATGGGAGGTATCACAGAAGAGAGTCCTACAACAAGATCCACCAGAGTCCTGTATCTAACCACATATAAAAGCTATGCTCAGAGCACAGCGCAGAGAATGAATTCTTACTTTGCTCCTATTATTGACTGACGGCCAGAGAGGGACTTGCACCCAGCACAGGGGAATAGGGACAGGTGAAAGTCAGGATGCTATGTGTCTTCTCAGTCCTGCTCTCAGCCAGACCCAATACATGCTCTGAAGTAGGTCAAACTCAGGATGACCCTGACCTACAGCTTTGGAACAGCACCAGAGCGAGGAAGCACAGCCTGTATTCCTACCTTGATACCTCCGCTGTGGAAGAAGAGGGAGCAGTGCACAGCAAAACAACTGCAGCTGAGAGATCTTAAGAATCTCAAGTTCAGCCAAGTTTCAGGTTTTCATGCTGTAAAAAAAAAAACAAAAACCCAAAACAAAACAACACAAAAAAACCCAAACCACAAAACCAAACCTGAAACAAAACAACAGCATAACAAGACCTAGTCCAAATGTGACCCTGCCTTTGTACTGCAGTCAGAATAAAACAACATGAGAAGTCCAAGAAGACCCAGCCCTTGAAGTTTCTGACCTAAAATGCAGAAGAAATACACAGGGAGGTGAGTTAATAAAACACACCTGCAATAACTTCTTTTGGAAACATGTCTCAGCTGAGGCACCTGGCTTCACTCCCAACACTTATAAACAATTCCCAAATGTCAGGGAGTGCTGTTTAAGAGAGAGCACCGTATCCAGGGGGTCTTAAGAAAACCTAAACTGACCGATTTCTTTTTTGAAACACTGTAATAACTTATAAAGCTGTCAAAGTGGTTTTTTTATTATTATTATTTAAAACATGTTCCTCTGTAAGTCCTTGTATGACAAATTTTAGCCAGCAGCTAATTTTTAAAGTCAAGTGATAAACTCCAGAAAGCTGAGAATACATAGAAGTTCTGACACAGCTTTAATCAGAGGGTTGTAACCAGGTACAGGTAAATTACTAAAATGGGTTTGTTAGAGGCTCTTCACTGTTAAAACATCACTAACACTTCTGCCTTGTTGTTGATACAATGCTTTTATGCTGCTGTACAGATACATCTTCCTAATACAGAGTTCAAGAGTGAAAACATCTTAATGAGTCCTTATCTGGCTTTTGTGCCTCCATTCCCTCTTAAATAGTAATGTAAGTTAATCAAGTTTGGTTAAATAGTAGTTCTTACTTCTGAGGGGAAAGTCAAAATGCAAAATACAGTTGTGACTCTCCTCACAAACCTGCTTCTTGACCAGTTTATACAGAAATGGCCAATGCCAGAAGGGTCTGTGGATCCAACTAACCTGCAAGCTGCCTCTGCCTTGGTGCCTTACTTTGAGTTTCCCCCCTCTGAATAAATAAAATTATATACTCTGCAATTAGAAGCTGCTGCTGAGGTTCCAGTTTCAAACGTTCTTGTCATTGCTGCTTTTGCACAGCTTTTTAATTCCTCAGTGCTCCATCTCAGCTGTACCTAGAGTCCTGCACAAATATTTCTGATTGATCTCCCCTTTCCCCTGGAAGAGCTTTTAATTTAATTCTTTCATAGTAAATTCCAAATCTTGCCTCACTTCTGATCTATAGCCATCATAAAGAAAGGCCTAGTCTTGCTTGGGTTATAGTCAGATAAAGGAAAAGAAATACTCAAATGGAGGTAAACCTAAAGAAAAAAAAGTGCTTTCCTTCTTGTTTATGTCCTGGTTTCAGCTGGGACAGAGTTAATTTTCTTCCTAGTAGCTGCTATAATGTTGTGGTTTGGATTTAGAAGAATGTTGATAACCACTGATGTTTTCAGTTGTTGCTAAGTAATGTTTAGACTAAAGTCAAGGATTTTTCAGCTTCTCATGCCCAGTCAGTGAGAAGGCTGGAGGGGCACAAGAAGATGGAAGGGGACACAGCCAGGGCAGCTGACCTAAACTGGCCAACGGGGTATTCCATACCATGGGACGTCACGTCCAGTATATACACTGGGGGAAGCTGGCTGGAAGGGGCTGATCACTGCTCAAGGACTGGCTGAGCATCAATCAGCGGGTGGTGAGCAATTGCATTGTGCATCACTTGTGTTTCTTGGGCTATATTTCACTCTCTTTTTGTTATCTTTCTCATCATTACAATTATTATTTTTATTTATTTATTTATTTCAATTATTAAACTGTTCTTATCTCAAACCATGAGTTTTACTTGTTTTCAATGCTCCTCCCCATCCTACCAGGAGGGGGGGAGGAGTGAGTGAGCAGTTGCATCATGCTTAGTTGCTGGTTGGGGTTAAACCACGACAGTTTATCTTTATGGAAGCTTTCATAATCCATAAAAATGTCTTTTGTTTTCACTTCTGTTAAGTACTTTAATTTCCCCATTTTATTTAAACCCCCAGAGTCTAAATAGGGTAACTGATTGCGAAAGGGGAGTGCTGAATTCTTGGGATGTATCTGACCTGTAATGTAGCGTAGCCATACCTGAGCCAGCATTAAATAATCTAGCCTGGGTACCACAAATGACGTAGGCACCAGAGCCACTGGTAGCTGAGGTACCTCTAGGATCATGTACACATCATCCCTGAATTTTTATCTCCATGCTTCACACCTTCACCCTGTCGAACAACAGACACTGGGATCTGCAGGTCCAAAGCAGGACTGTAGCCACCCTGAGCTATGGCCTCATCCCTGCAAGGTGCTGAGCACCACAACAGTGAGTAACTTCAAGAGGAATTGAGGGGGCTCAGCACCCTGCTGGGTTTAGCTCAGGCTGAGTGATGTCGTGGGTGGATGCTTCCTGAAGCACTGGTAAATTCTCTGAGGCTTGCATTTTCTGCCAAATAAATGCCAGCTGAGGAAGTTATGGCCGCCCAGGGGCTTTCTTCAGTGTACATGTTCTACTTAAAAAAAATTTCTACTGTAAGTTTTGCATTCATAAACTGATGTTCCCCTTTGCCTTCCTCTTTTGCCCTCTCTGACTTCTGCCCTCCCTCCTCAGCTGCCAAGAAAGTGCCCCTTTGTGTGCGGAAATGCCCGACAGTTCACAGAAGTTAACTAGAAAAGACACATTCAGCCACTTTCTGTCAAAATGCCTTGACACTCTCCTTTCTGTCCAAAAGACCCTTTTGCTTTGGAAAGGTCCCCACTGAACACCTCCCCCCTTTCACCTCCCTCTTGAACTTATCCTGCAACAACAATGCAAAATAAATAAGTAAAAGAGGCAGCCCTCTGCCCTGCCCCGAGCCTTTGGTGCCATATTTTGTTGTTGTAGTTGTTGCAATCTTCACTATTAATTTTGTGCAAGACACTTGCAAAGCCCAGACAAGTGCAAAATGCTGCCACTTGGCATTATATTCACAGAATTTCTATTCCTCTTTCATGACTTTTCACTCTTGCCTGGAAGTTGTTTCTTCCGTGGCTTGGTTTCTTTGGCGGTGCGAAGGGATCCTACCGTGCACGAGACCCCGTGGGTCTGTGTGTGTCAGCGGGAGGGGACGGTGTCCCACGCGGCTATGAGGACCGAGTAGCACAGGCTGCTCTCCAGCCACCCCTCGCCCGGTGCGCTGCGAGCTCCAGGGGCACGGTCGGCGCAGTTCACAACAGAAACGCAAGGTTGCTCTTTTGGGTCGAAAACAAATATGCAGGCAGCACTGAAAGTACAGACTGCATCATTTCGATCAAGATTTCAAAGTCCTTTGGATGCCCATCTCTACCCAAAAAGATACTGAGCATCTGGTGTGACTCCTATTAAGCTGTGGTATGTTAAGACAAGCACTAACACTACTGTTTAACTAAACCTTAAGTTTTTCTGTGGCATAAAACTTCCTGAGACAGGCTGGGGAACAGGTCCTGAGATGGGTAAAACAAACAGATGTTAACTCAAATCCAGTGTTAATGGGCGAATTTATTTCTGGATTCCCGTTTGCCGAAAATTGAGGGGCTCTGCCCCATGTATATCATCTGGCTAGAAATTACTGGAGGTTTTACACAAGGATGGGCTCTTTGGAATTTGTAGCTATGTATTTTTAATACTGTCAATAAACTACTTCCTTGAGACACAGAAGGGCAATAATGGGAGCTGTTAACAAAGTGTGAAAAGAAACGGGCAAGCAAAGGTTAATCACATGGCTGTCCACTAATGACCTCTCCAGCCCGGAGTTTAAACCCTCCGCTACTTGTAAAGACCAATCACGTGAATAATTTCCTGTCTGAGGTAGTCTTTATGGTTAAGAATAAAAGCTGAGCTTATTGTGAAAAGAAAGTGCTCAGCAGGGGAGAAGGTTATTATTTTTAAGCTGATCTAAACACCTGGGTTTCTCAGTAGACCCTATTAAACTTCCTCCATTATGTCTAAAGATTTCAATCATTCCTACCACAGTAGTAAATTAGTGTATTACTGCTTAAAGCAGATAAGCCGTAGCGATGGGGACATCCTAAGCTGATGCTGCTCACCCACCCTGAAGAGAGATCTATGCAGCCTGTTTCTTCCCCATAAACAAGGCAATAAGGCCTGATGCCATCCCAGAATATCATCTCCTTTTAGTGTGCTGAGGTGTGAGAGGAACATTGACTCCTGCTGTTAACAGGACCACGGCACAGACCAAGCCTGGGGCATGGGAAAGCGCCCGTAAGCAGGATGCTCTTGGAGCCAGGTTGGCCCTGAAGCTGCACAGCACAGGAAAGCAGATGGCAAAGCCTCCTGCCATCTCTTCTAGCTACCTCCAATGACAGCCGGGCAGAAAGCAGAGAATACAGAGATATGAGATATTCCTGGTTAAAGGTTTAGCTTTTGCAGCAAGAGGAGTTCTCTGTGAGGGTGAAAAAGAACGCTGTGCTAGCCAGCGGCTCTCTGCCTTCAGTCCCTCTTCCTTCTCCTGTCACCCCCACCATTATTCATGAGATTCTTTTTTTCCTCCCAGAGTTACGATCCTGGAAAATGCCTGGAGATCAGACTGTGCACAGAGGGAGTTATGCAGCCTCCCTTCCTCCCACTACAGCTCGCTGCTGCTGGGATCCCCACAGCTCACCAGCACACCACCACCCAATGCAGCCCAGAGCAGTGGCTTTCCCTGTCCACCCAACCCTCCCAGGGCTCCTTCATGAGGGTAGCAGAGCCCAGCCCTTGGCAGAGCAGCCCTCCTGAGGCTTCACACATGTATGCTGTCCTGACTGTGGTTTGTTTATGGGCTCGTATATAAAGAGTGCCAGATCCTCAGCCAAGTCCAGTTTATCTCAGGGTAAACTGCACTTACGCCATTTATTTCAGTCCTGATTTACACACGTCAAACAAAATACCTGCAGGTCTTTTCCCTTCTCAACTTCCCTAAAAGGATCTCGTCTGGCACATTTAAACCAAGACAGTCTGTAAGAGTTGTAAAATGAGTGTGAAATTTTAACTCAGGTCAACATAAAGTGCCCACCTTGGAGTCTCCGGAGGGAATGATATTATACCTTTTTAACCTGTTTAAAATGCTGCCTAGAAACTGTTTGATACTGCCCGGGTGGTGGCATTGCTTTTTCTACTTAATAAATGGAGTCCCTGAGTTTTCCAAGCAAGCACAAGAGAGAAACTCTTCTGTTCTGTAAACAACTGTGTGTCCAGTTTCCATGCACGGATACCCAATTTGTGCATGCAACTGTAGTTATTGTGCATTCAAATGGGGCACACCACTAGTCACGGGCCTGGGCTTCTTGCCAGTTTAAAAGTCAGCCCTTCTCTATGTAGAAAGAGAAAGCAGTATCCAATAGAAACAGTACTCTGCATGCACTCACAGCTCTTATTCAAGGCTCTCAGAACAATGTCTAACTGTTAATCTTCCCAACACTGCCGTGAGGCAGGGAATATTTTATCTACATTTTACAGTCAGAGGAAACTGAGGTTAAGTGACTTGCCCAAGGTCAAAAGACGGATTTAATGACAGGCTCGGGATCTTGCCATGAGAATATGCTGCCCTGACACTGGGCTGCTACACCTCGGGGTGGATGAGGAGTAAATGTGTCCTTCCTGTAACATCCGAGCAATGCCGTTTGCTAAAGGTCTAATCCAAGGAAGCTCAAACAAAAATCTGCAGTGGTGCCAAGATTAGGGAAATATCTCCTCTGTGGTTGGGCTCTTTTTGTGTTGTAAATGCAGAGGCTGAAATTTCCAGAGATGTGGATGCCCAATTTCCGCTAACATTAATAAGCTGATGTGTCCAAATCCTGTAGGCAGCTTTGAAAGCCTGTTTGTGCTTTCCCTCTTCCTACTATTCAAGCATAGAGTAAGGTCAGGGCTTTCCCATACCCTCTCCCTTCTCTGCCGGTGGAAAAATTCTGGCCATACCTTCACTTACTCTGCAGTGAATGGATAATGTCACTGGGGATTGATTGATCTAATACCCACAAAAGGCCAGAGGAGAGATTCCCTTGGTTGCCACAGATACTGGATCAGGACCTTATCTTTTTATGGCATCCATATCACTCCCACTATTTTAATATCTGAACATCTTATGGTTTATAATATATTCCACTTCCTAACTCACCCATGAGATACAGGGGTAGCATTAATCACTTAATCCCATTTTACAGATGATGAACTGAGGCACATCAGACTCCATACTCATTTCAGTCTGAGCTACTCTGAGACACTCTTGGCATAGGCAAGAGCACGAGATAAGCACCTGCAGTCAGAGATTTAGCCACTGTCTTAGCAGGGGATACTACAGCGAGAATGAACGACCCTTTGGAAGTTGCCTTTTTTACACTGACTGCAAAGGGAGCCTGGATGAGGAGGTAGTAAAAATCCCTCCCTTAGAGACAGCTACTGCTAGGTGAGACAAATCCTCTCCTAAATAAATGACTTGCCCAATGCCATGGAGAAAGGCTGTGGCAAAGGAAGAAATTAAGTCCCAGGCACAATCCCTAGGCTATTTTTCTTGGCCTGAGCTTTGATTTCAGGTAAAGGATTTTTTTGTTAAGGCAGGAAAAATAGTAATAAGTTTAAAACTACCAGCTTTGCTTGGATTAGTCACTGGGAATCTCAGCAGCCAGGCTCTTGAGCTCTGGCCTCTTTGACTTTAGTATGTTTAGATGTTCAGGCCCTAATGAGTTGATCTCGTTGATCTTTAGGTACCTATTCATATGCAAATCCTGGCATTCTACTTTTGCTAAATGGTCTTTGTATTAACACATGAAATAAATTTTTAAAAAAGAAAGTCAGTCTGTGGTAAATCCTCATACTTAGGTTTGTTTGCATTTGGATAAATGATCATGGTCCCTCTTTATATGATCTCCTTGCTGTACCCCTGTTAGGAAAAGGAAGGGCGGGGGGGGGGGAGCTCAGGCCCTCCCCTGTGGGGAACTGGAAGGGGATTGCCAAGGGAAAGGGGGCTGCCCCTCAATGTCTCCTCCTGGAGGGAGCTGCTTGGCCCTGGGAGGGTTTCTTCCGGAGCAGGGACTATGGCTGATGGCTAACTCATACTTCTCCTGGTGGGCACATGCTACTTTCATCTTGTTTTTTAAAGCCTCAGGCCCATGGCTCCTTACAGGAGAAGCTGGGGTTTTATCTCCTCTACCTCCGTGTGCTGAGAGGACTTTGTGGTTTTAAGGAGGTGCTTGAAAACACGAGCTGAGCGTTTTCCTAAGGGTGGGAGACCAGACAGCAGAGGTAGGAGACTACTGTCTCTGCTGCCTGCTGATTTCTAGCTGCTTGGCCGGCAGCAGTGGGGCTGACCGCTCAGCACTTGGCTGTGCTGCCCTAGAGGGTGGTGAGGAGACCCCCCCAAATACTGCTGGGGCAGTCCTGAGGCTGGGGCGAGGGTCTGGACAGAGAGACCGCAACCTGGCATTATGGGCGAAGACAGGATTATCTTTCTGCCCCGTGGGAGGTCTCGTGGGGCCTATGGGAGAGCTGCCGGGGCAAGGGCTTGCGACGGGGCCGGGGCCCACGGGCACGGGTCGGGGCTGCGGGCGGGGCGGCCGGTGGGCCCCGCAGGGCGGCGGGCCGGCCGCTGCACGCTACGGTAGGTGGCAGTGCCGCCCGGATTTTATGAATGGAGCAGGAGGAGGAGGG
>JANZLQ010000089.1:33057571-33160825 GCA_026212715.1 Elanus axillaris
GGAGAAATCCAACTTTTATCTCTTCCACTTCATTGTAAATGTTTTGTCAAAGCACAAATTTGTCCAAGAACGAAGAGATAAAAATTTAAAAATATGTTAATGCCACAGCTTCATCTTTGGTCATATTTTTAAAATTAACACAGAAGTGGCCTCATTCTAGTGTCCTTAAGTGGTTAGTCTACTAAAAAGACCAGATCTGTTTTCTAAGGCTCCAAAATCATGGCCTGCCCCAGACAGGATGCCTTTTCACAGGGTTCACAGTGCATGTACGCACATGTGTGTGTGAGAGACATGTACATCAACATCACCGTGCCATGCCAGAGCACACTCGAGAGATTTTGAGCGTGAATCCTGACCCCAGTAGTCAATGAAAAGCACTCAATGACTTCAAAGGGCCCGGAATTTCACCCATCGTTTTTCAGACTCTGAAGCTTGCAATCATTAGTGGTTTGCTCTAAAAGTGGTGGCCGTAGTGCAGTAAAGTCATATGGGAATTTCATTCAACTCTGTAACGAACTTCTACTATATCTCTGTTTAAACCCTGTGTATGGTACTGTTATGTACTTAATGTCTACAGTACAGTTAGATATATTTATAACTAGGATAGCCACAGAGAGCAATCTGAACCATAGAAACACAGGAAAACTTGTTGCAGGGCCCTGATATACATACGTCTGTATATATTTATGGATGTGTGTATGCACTTTAAGTTTTCAAAAAAATCTTGGCCTTAATGTGAACAACTTGCTTGGAATTGTAGCTGAGTTTCATTTGCTAAAGAAAAGCTGTTCAGGAGCAAATGCAGGTTGCAACAAAATGTTGGGAACAAACTGTCCAGGATCTTCTTTCACAACAATCCCACGCGCTTACAAATCTCCCTTTAAGAATAAAGTGGTAGTGCAAACACCTAATTAAAAAAACGGCTTGTATTGGGAGTTACTAATTAAAAATCCTCATGTTCCCCCGACTTTTTCCCCCCTCTGTGGAAATCTGCAAGTTATTTAATTGAAGTCCCATTTTGTCGGTGCAGATGCACGAAGTGTCTGAATCATCAAACAGATTTAGGGTGTTTTGATTGTTGTGTGTGCCTCATTGCTATTCCCAGAATGTCGAGCTGAGCTTATGCTGATCGGCAGGACTTAGAAGCATGAAACAGTAAAAGAGTCCTTTCTTCTCATCCCAGCCCCATCCCCCTTGCCCCCCTGGATTTACATTGAAACTTTGCCAATCTCAGATCGCACTCTGTCTGCTGCCTCTGCATTAAAATGGAGCTGGCTTGCCTGTTTCTTTGGCCCCACACTCCATCTTCAGATTCCCCTTTGCTGCCATAAGACGCCTCTCGCGTTGCTTCGGTGAAACTTCTTAAGAAGACAATTTCATTTTCTCTCTTTTTTTTTTTTAAATAAAAATCCTTCTCTGTTTTTACATTTGTGCACTGTGTGAAAAGAAATGAGACAGAAGAAGAGAGAGAAGCCTGTTTTCGTCTAGAGGTGAAAACAGCCTGGTGAGCAGCAGGTGCAAAGCCCCAAAGCAGCTGCTTACTGCTCTCAAGTTGAAGCGCCTTGGTCCCCCACCCTCCACGCCAAGAGCACTTCATATAATCCTCTCATGCAATTCACACTGTAATTGCAGATATCCAGACTGCTAGGGCTCATTTTATTATTATTTTTACTGATAACAAGATCTGCAAACAGGGGACCAGTCATAGTAATTAGTTGCGTGTCGCTAGGCAGCTTCTGCAGAAGCAAGTTGGATTCTTTTCCTTTCTTTTTAATTCTTTTTTTGGGGGGATGGGGGGGTGGGGTGTCACAACTGCTTTGCCCCCTCCTATCTCTCCTTTTACCCCCTTGAAGGCCACTCAAAGTAGCACATGGGGAACTTTCCTGCTGGCTCTGTAGGTCCTTTTATTATCTTGCCTGCCTCATTCACTCCTTGAGATGAAGCCTGTTGGATGGGTGCTAGCAATGAAGATTATTGTCTTGAGGACCAGCTTGTTTTCTCAAGGCTCTGCTTGTTACATTGCTAATTATGGGTCTATGGGATCCTTTTCTGATATTTGACTAAGTGGCATGGATTACTGTGTAATCATTTCCCACTGCAGGGGGGGGGGATCTTTTTTATTATTATTATTATATACCTCTGGACAACTTTTCAGTAGCTTTTATTTAGGTAATTGCTCTTCCCTGTAATCCAGGAATTCTTATTTTTTTAATCACATTATGGATTTCACCAAACACTATTTAAAATGTTAATTACTGGTAAATACACACTTCTTTTTCCTTTCTGTTCAGAGTGAATACAGATCCTATGAACGTGTTGTTTGTAATCTGTACCCCTTATGTGTTATCTCTAATAGGACACTGTTGTTTACAGAATGAAAAGACTGAACATGAACATTTGGCTCCAAACTTTTGTTTTAGATCAAGGCTTAATGAGTTTATGCTTTTTTCTCAGTTTGATTTTTTCAAGCCAGAATGTAAATGAAAATAACTCAGTTTGATGACATTATTATTTTTAATAACCTGAACAGGTTTTGCAGTGCTGAAAGACACTGTGCAAAAGCTGGGGAAATGGAACCCTTTATTTAGCTGCAGAAAGCTTGATCCAGTTGCCATGAAGTCAAGACAAATTTCCAACTGAGTCAGAGAAACTCCTGCCAGTGTGGAAGACGAGATGAATTTCTTCCAGAGTGCCATGGTACCACACCTTGGGTCCAAATGGGCAAGTGTGGCTCTAGGTAGAGGGGAGTGGAGAGGAGAGTCCGGTACTGATTCAATTTCTAGAAATGTTTTCAATTTGCCTTAAAATGGATTCTTTTCCTGGTTTATGACAACTGTGTGATTTTTGCAAAACTGTAAGTTACTGACATCTTTCTTTTATGCTGCAGTCCCAAGTTTTGATATATAAAACTATTGCTACACTGACCATTGCAAAAAAATGGTTTGACAGGCTCAAGAGCTCCACTAAGAGTGCTGCTAGGAAAATGGTGCTTGGTTTTAGTGGCTTTAAAGAACCGCAAGCCAGGTTGACACGGAACTAGAAAGGTCAAAGAATACCCTTTTTGGGGGATGAGATAAGTGAATTATGACCAAGGTGTAAATGAGAACAGTCTAAGGCTGATTTAATTTGTGCCATGTTATCTAGGATGTCAAAGCTCTTCCTGGCACCCAAAGCATTGGTGCACTCTGGGGACACCTGCTTCTCATGGCCCATGTCCCATATGTCAGAATGTCGAGTTTCACACCTTTTTATGGCTTTTTCAATCACTCCAAACTTGATATGACAGAAACTTTCAGCTGAAATATTCAAGCCAACTGCAGTATTAGAGTGTTTTCAGAACCCAGTGGCACCATGGACAATAAGCTATCCAAAACAAACTGTATTGGTGCAAACCCTCCTTATTATTACATTGCCACATAAATGGATACTTGCCTGAATGAACATAACAGCTCTGAGCTCTGCAGCCTCTGGTATGTTGCCTATAAGTCACATGGCTTAAGACCCATTTGTTTTTAAAAATGTTTTGGTAGCTTCTTCTCAAGTCTCAGCCCAAAGAGCTGTTGGACTTGGAACAAAGTAAACACACCCCAATACCAATTCTCAGCAGTCAGTCCAAAAGTGCCATTCCCTGGGGGGATCAACAGGGATGCCCACAAGCTTTCAAAATAAACATAATTAAAGGTGACACTGGCACACCGGGACTTGCATTAAGGATATGTCGGAAGAAGTAAATTGCAGGCCAGCAGAGTGGGAGAGAGCAGGTCAAATGATATGGTGAAAAACTCCATGTTGGTTCCTATAAAACTTTCAAGCAGCTCACTTGGTTCAGTGTCAGTGCTGTTAGCTGTACAACTACCATGAATTTAATCTATAATGTCAAAAGAATTTGTATTCTTTGCCATTAGAAATGTGAACCTCTTGGAGACACTGCTGAAGATGAGATTTATTAGGTTAAAAAGTGACAACGCCTGAATATTTCCTTGAGAAACTTATTATTCCATCTCAACTAAAATTAAAACAGGTCAAGTAAACAGCTCTGAAAGCTGGAAAACTCCATTTCTTGCCCATCCAATTATGCCTAGCTAGACCAGCCCATGCAATTTTCCATTATAGCTGTTATGAACTGTGGGTGGTCCTCCTGACTGTACCATACGAGCTTGGAGCACTGGAGCACAATAAGGCATATTAGGGGCTGTCAGCGTGTTTTAGGATCTCATAATTCTTGTTCACTGTAATCATACCACTGTGTACAATATAGCATTTGAGATGACCCTTTGAGCAAAAATCCTGATTTCAGACCTCCCCAGACTTTGGAAAATTTCAGATTGAGAGATAAATAAAGTTATTTTAACTTTTTTGATTAGATACAATCAAAACTTTGGGTGCAAATGTACCTGCTTTCTCATTGGATGTAGACTGTGGCCTTAGTTGTGCTTTCAGGCACCTTTTGTTCTTCCATGTTTATTTATGTATGGGTTTTCCTTTTTTTATACTGGCCTGCTTTGTGCCATGATCACCTATCCTGCATTCTGGTTATTTTGCTGCAATTCATTCATTTACTGTCTCAGTGCTCCTTGGGTAGAACATTGTAAAACCCTCTTAAGTACCAAAGAACCTCCAGCTCTTATAGAGGAATCTCTTTTTTATTTAAATCAAAGCAATAAAATCCAAACAGCTTTTCTTTCTCTTCCCCCTCCCAAAGCACACATACTTTCCAGTAGTTACAGAACTAACCACCCTCCAGAAAAGAGCTCGTATTTTCATCTCAGCACTTACCAGCTTTTTTAACGGTGTGGATGGGCTGAGAGCCCAATCCTTCCACAGCAAATCAGGAAGTTATGGCGCCAACTTGGGAAACCAGCGAAACAAAGCAACAGCACAAGCAGGATTTTCAGAAGGTGCAAAATCTCTCATCACCTGCAGGGGTGCAGAAAATATTTCAGAAACGCCAGCAGTGAAGGAGGAGTAAACGTCTAGTTTGGCACAGTCCCAGCTTGCTACCAAGGGTCTCTGAGAGGCAGTATGCTCAGGCTGGGAGCAGGGTGGGATGCACTAACTGCTGGGAGATGTCTGCAGTGGTGGGAAGGGTGGAGAGAGCCTTGGGCCTGGGAGCATACTCTGTCTCATTTTGGGACACTACTGCATAGAAGGACAGGGCTTCATGCGGAGAGCCTAGATTCAGTCAAGGTGGCACATGTCCTAGAAGACAGGGATGGCGTCCACAATCACATTAATCACAGTCATCACAATATTGTTTGGCAATAAGAAAGGCTGTATATTCCACTGTGTACACCTCTGTGTTGCCGCTAGCCCTTCCCCTGCAGGTTAGCAGCAAGATGGGTTGTGTGCCTACGTGGACTATATGAGGGAGGAGTTGTTTCCTTCTCCACTCCTTTAACTCTTAATCTGGGGGTCAGGGCCAGCCGCCCAAAGGGGTTTCCTCATGTGCTGGCTGTGCTTTAAGTGCCTCCTCCATAGCTGGTCCCTTCTCTCCATATCATTCTCTCCTTAAGTATCAAATGGCCAACCAGCTCCAGGTCAAGTCTGATCCTTGCTGTCTAGTCACGATGATTTCAAACAAAAATACTGTTGGGCTATGCCTTTTACTTGGGAGGACACCATCTGCAAAAACTCTCCTATCGAACAACCCAAAAGAGTGGGCGATAACTAGGTTACCAGTGTGCTGACACCGACCTCAACCTGCTGCCCAGGGGACCGCAGGCAGGAGAGCTCTGGTGCTCCCACATCTGCCTTTATCCCTCTGCTGTCTCCTGCTATTACTGTAGCATCAGGGAAACTGGTGCTTGCACAACTCCTGCTCTGTGCCTACAGCTCTTAGATGCTATAATAATGCTACAAGATGTAACATAAACTTAAAAAAAAAAACAGTATGTGGGCAGGCAAACACCACCCAGTGATTTGCATGCCCAAATACAGGTACCACATAAAAACTGCTTGTGAAACTAAGGCTTAAGTATTGCTGAGGCTTGAAAGCGGTAAAAAAACCACCATTGAAGCAGTCCATTAAAGCACAATTACATACAACAATAACGCATCTAGCTGCTGCGGGCCCAATGTAGCAGAGCCATTCCCAAATTGTGCTTAAAGATTTCAGATTTTGTGCAATTGTACTATACCGTTTTTATCTCTGCTTGTACTAGAGCTGCATCAGAAAACCCCAGGTAAAGCTGGAGCCCTATCCAGTAGACAACATAAAAAGCCATAGGAAGAGGTAGTTATCTGCATTTCAACAAATTGAAATAGATGCATTGAGGCAAAAAGTGGGAGAGAGAACAAAAATGAGTGAAAGGACTTGCCAGAGGTCATAAATGAGGTCAATACCAAGGGCCTTAGACCATCGGTCCAGTGCTGCATCCACTGCACAGCCCTGCCTCACACTGACCCAAATTTCGAGAGTTTGGTTGCCTCCCCTGTCTACACGCACACTTATGTCACCTACTAATTTTCTATTCTCACCAGCAATGAGAACAAAGGGCAGATGACTGAATTGTGTTCTTCTGTGGCTGCTAGCTTTTCACAGCCTTTCTGTAAGCTTGAATAGCACATGTTACATCTGGAGAGCCGAGGGCCATATTTTAAAGCGCTTAGCACCCAGCAGCGCCTCTAGGAACGCTGACTGGAAGAAACCTCCAGCCAGATGTTCAAAATAGCATAGTACCATCTCACTGAGATCTTTGGCGATTTATGCTGGGGTCTGAGTGAGAACAGAACAATTTTGAAAGTCTGTGAAAGGGAGCCTGCTGGATATTTTTAATATAAATGTGTTTCAAGATCTAATACCCGTAAGCCTGATATTTTTAAGCATTCATGGCTGAGCTTTGAGGTATCTGGTTATAAAGCTCACCTATCTATTGAGGGAAAAGTAACCGTTTCTCTTTACAAACAGAAGTGCACAAAGTCTGTGCCATAAGGAAAATGCTTTTTAAAAAACTGTAACTAGTAACAATTTTTAGAGCCAAGTAAAAGACCTATTATTGAGCACCATTCCCCCACACTTTTGCAATGGGATCCTGCTCTCTTTAGAATCATAGAATCATTTAGGTTAGAAAAGACCTTTAAGATCATCGAGTCCAACCATTACCCTAGCACTGCCAAGTCCACCACTAAACCATGTCCCTAAGTGTCACATCTACACGCCTTTTAAATGCCTCCGGGGATGGTGACTCAACCACTTCCCTGGGCAGCCTGTTCCAATGCTTGACAACCCTTTTGGTGAAGAAATTTTTCCTGATATCCAAGCTAAACCACCCTGGTGCAACTTGAGGCCATTTCCTCTTGTCCTATTGCTTGTTACTTGGGAGAAGAGACTGACCCTCACCAGCTGTGTCAGCAAGTTATCTTCCACACGCTCCCGGAACCTCCTCATCTGTTTCCTCTCTGCTGTATTGTACTTCCAGCAGGCATCTGATAAGTGGAAGTCCCCCACGAGAACAAGGGCTAGTGCCTGTGAGACTTCTCCCAGGCACTTATAGAATATTTTTTCTGCTCTTCATCCTGGCTGGGCAGTCTATAACAGACTCCCACCATGATATCTGCCTTGTTGGCCTTCTCCCTGATTCTCACCCATAAACACTCAACCCTATCGTCACCATCATTAAGCTCTAGACAATTAAACCACTCCCTAACATACAGGGCTACCTCACCACCTCTCCTTCCTTGCCTATCCCTTCTGAAGAGTTTATAGCCATCCATTGAAGCACTCCTGTTGTGCAAGTCATCCCACCATGCTTCCGCAATAGCAGCTATGTCATAGTTTTCCTGCTGCATGGTGGCTTCCAGCTCCTCCTGTTTGTTGCCCATGCTGCGTGCATTGGTGTAGATGCACTTCAGCTGGGCTATTGATCCCACCACCTTTTTTGGGGGAAAGTCCTAATTCCTACGTGAACATTCTCAGGCACTTCCATAGTTTCTAACACATCAATAACGCTTGCATCTTTGCTGCTGCATGGATCTCCATCCCCTACCTCCACTTAGATGGCAGACCAAAGAACCTCACTAGCACACCATCCCTCAAACATTGGCGTGCTGCCCCCAGGCTTATCTATAGCGAGGGATATCTCTAGTGGGGGGCTACACCCATCTTCCCCATGAATCAAACAGAAGGGTGTCCAATAATGTTAGCAGTGCCCACTGCCACTTCCCCCCCCAAGCCCAAAGCCAAACTTTTTGGCTTCTAAGAGCTTTTAATTATTTTTATAAGCCAAGAGGGACTTGTTCATTATGGCTCTCTTTCCCCCCCCACTCCATTTAATTTTAAGAGTGGGCCAGCCCCAATATTTGAAACTCCTCCCGCTCTGTTTCTTTTAATTCTCTCTTTCTTCCTTCCTTCCTTCCCCCTCGCCCCCTCCCTCTGTCTCCTACTCTGTCCCCTTCAGAAGCCCCCAGGATGACACCGCTCATTGATGCTTCTCCTTCATTAGCATTTCAGCAACTTGGCTCAGTAGTTTCAGAGACAATCCGTCATGAGAAAACTGAAGAATGTGCCCCATTTGCATGATTCTGTGCCAGAATGCAACTTTTTCTCAGCTGTTCATTGTGCAATTTCCCCTTGAGCCTTCAACTTTCCCATGAAGTCCCAGAAATCATATTATAGAATTCCAGACCAGCTGAAATGCTCTGAAGATTAGTTTTATGGACATTTTTAACCAACCTCACAGCTCTACAAAGAGAATCACGTACATAAGAAACACAGTTTTACTTTCTGTTGTTACGAAAGGCAATGTGCCTTAGATGAATAAAGTCCTTTGAAACTACAAGAAGGAATTTATGCCCCATGATGAGAATGATCCAATAACTGTTGTGAATCCTGAGGCATATTTTTAACTTCCACTCATCCTTCCTTAATTATTTTATTCCTCTTACAATTAAATGTTTGTAATCCATTTTGAGAGTCTTTCCGAAATGAATGGATATGCAAACCACTTGATTGAAATGCTCAGTGCATATGACTAAAAGTTACTGGCTCTCACACATAGGCAGAACAAATCAAGCTTTTGGTTAGTTGGTTTTAGAAATCAAAAAGTGGTTTATAAAAAAAGACAGGCAGATAAAACCTGCTTCTAATTACTTTCTTGAGGGCATCCGAGTTTGTAGAAATAAAGAGTTTATTATATTAAAAGTAAGCAAGAAACTGAAAATTGGTGTAAAGCAATCAAACTACTTTGTCAATTAAAATGTATCCCATTAGGAAAATTAGGCACCTGTTCCACAAAAGTTAGACAATAGAGCATGGGAGGAGAATACTGCATTTTAACAGTCTGGTTGCTAATTAAATTCTTTACTTTTTCCTATGTACGCCAATAACTATCATTTTTCCCATGTCATTTTTAACCTACCAAAACAGAACCTGTTTTTAATTATTCTGCTTCTGAGAAACCCTGCATTTCTTCTATGCTTTCACAGCCATAGCATAGAAAATACAAATATATTGGTAAATATTTTATATACAATTCAGAAATTAAAAAAAAATCTTTTAAATACAATCTAAATAGTTTTTAATACAGATTTGTGCCCACCCCCTTACCCCCTTCCAGCGGGGATGGCTGTGTAAAAAGTACCCTTGCTGACTCAGGTAAACAGATTGAACAAACTCATAGACAAACTCACACTATGTGAGCATATACTTATATACACACTTATATTTATACATACATATATATGTTGCTAAAACCCCACAGAATTAAAGCTTGCCAAGATTAGAACTTCATAAGCAGATAAATTAGGGTCTTTCCGATGCAAAAGACAGGTTTTTTTGGCGAGAAGCTCACACGGTGATTAGAGTGAGGTTGTGGAAGATTTCATTAATTATAGGTGACTGGTTTTTCCTCTCAGAGGACAGCTCAGGTCCCCCAGCTCCCCCTTGGCAGCTCATCTTAAATTGTTGTCTAACCTTTCCCTTAATTCAGCTCATCTTGAGCTGATGGGAACTGCTTTCATTCCACCTCTTGTGGAGGTAATGAAACAATCTTCTTATTCACTTGGTTCCTCTGAGCCGGTGACACACAACAAAAAACCCAGGGCCCTGATTAATGGCCGCTAATTAGCAATGTTAATGACCAGGTGTCCAAGAGCATGGCCAGCTTCTCTCAGCATGGAGTGATCCCTCAATGAGGGCCCTGCAAATCCAGCCCCAGTGACCCTTCCCCTCAGCTGCCAGTAATGAAGCTGAGCTCTCTCATTACACCCAGGAGAGGCTCAGGGGGAGGCCCGGGCCTTGAGAGCCAAATCTTTTCCTTCGGGTCTAGTGGGCCTTCCATTAATTAAGGTCAGCATTTTTGCTCCCCCCCTCCCCAGCCTTTTCCCCCTTTAAAAAAAAAAACAACAAAAAACCCACACCCACACGCCCCCCCAAGCAACCAAAACCAAAAAAAACCCCATAGCCCTCAAAGGTAAAAGATTTGGATGAAGGGAGGCTTAGCTCTTTCGGCTTTCTCTGCTCTCCCAGTGATCAAGATGCTTTTTCCCAGCGTGTTTGGGCTGCTCGTGGTCCCTTACTCCCCCTCGGGTGCTGAGTCCTCCCGAGCCAGCTATGCAATGAGGGAAAACCTCCGCCCGCTGCAGCAGCCGCACCCCCTCAAACCCTACCTGCAGCCTCCCATGGTGAAGAGAAATGGAAGAGCACGGAGATGGAGTGACACTTGCACTGGCCAAGGGAAAAAGTCACTTATATCAGTTAAAAAGCCAAGGGCACATCTCCACAGGTCAGACTGGCCAGAAATGTATTTATGTATTGTTCCTCATCAATACTTTAGTCATATTTATTATTCTTACTTTTAGATGTGTAAAAAGTGACCTTCGGCATAAACACCAAGCCACTTTGGGCAGTTTATTTGGCTGCAGTTAGTAACGCCTTTCATCTGGCAGCACGAAGGGGAGGTGATCTCTGCTTTCTGCCCCAGGTTTGGGAAAGCAGAAAGAGGAGTTTGCCCTGTCCAGCCGTGCCCCCGGCACAGGCAGAGCTGCCCAGGCTGCCAGCTGCTGCCTGAGCCTCTGATCATCGTGACACAGACCCCTGTCTGTCAGTACGGGCTGTGGGTGACGACAAGTTTGTAAGTTTTAGAAATCGATCTTGTTTTTTGACGGGAAGGGTTTTTTAAGGGTGGGGAGGTGTTACATCAGTGTGCGTGCAGCACATGGCTACAAAAGAGAGCCAAATGTTTAAAGAAACAGAGAACTGCTTTATTTTGGCTTTGTTAGCTTAGCAAATGTAGTGATATATGAGTGAGAAAAAAATCTGCAATGCACCTGCCTGCAACCTGTGTGGTAAGGCTGTGTGCTCCTTAGTGTCTGAAGTTTCTGGAAACTATAAGTTGGCTTTATTAGCTTGAATTTTGACAATACAAATGTTTTCTTTTAATTGGAAGAATATTACTACAAGTCCATCATTTTTCCCAGTTGCGCACTGAGAAAAGGCGGCACCAAATTAACATGCATTGAGAGGGAGTAGTTAAGGGAGCTGATGGGGAGATAAGAAGCCTTTTACTCTAGGTCACATCTTGAGCTGGAAGTGACAGAAAGTTAATACTGCAAGAATGCCATTTGGTGGATGTTCTAAGATAAGGGGGAGCCTAACTCGAACTTTAATATGTTAGTGCCTTCACAAATGCATTACCAGTAGTTGAGGAGGTAGCTGGACACCATACTGCACCAATTGTTTTCCTATAAATCCTTAAAGGGGTGATTTCTATCTAACTGTGTAATACTGTCTCCTCCCAAATGACAATTATTCCCTGCTCTCTTGACCGTCTGGGCATTACAGCAGTGGCTAACATGGCAAGTTAATATCAGGATGATAATGCATTCAGATATTCCTAGTGAAATTTAATGAGTTAGAAAAAAAAAAGGTGCCACCTTTTGAGATGACTGGGCACAGGAGGTAGAACTCCACTGACAAGCCTACACTCCAGCTGCTGGACTTATTTGCATAAATAGATTACTAAACTTTCCACTTTTGCCTCTTTAGACTATTTTACTGGCACCCAACTTGCCTAGAAAAAAAACTTGCAGGATGTACTGTTTCATTCCCAGTCAATTAGTTGCTCTCCATGAGATCATTGGACTTTCTAAGCATACGCAGCCTTGAAATTGTGCTGCTTTCACCTTGCACACAGCAGGTTATTCAGTAAGGACCTGCTCTGGCTCTGGCTTGCTTCACCTGAAACTGTAATCCTGCAGTAGGTCAGCTGTCTTTTAAAACGTGTTTTTGAACCTGACATGGATTTTGGATGAAGGTTTATATCTATTCCCTATCTAGAGGTGTGCATTGACTGTCATTACAGACAAGAAAGCTTTAGTTCCCAGTGACCTTCTCAGAGATTTTGGGCAAGTTACTTATGGCCAATGAGAGTTGCTGATGGAAAGATGATACAGTGATGGTGAAAGCATCAAAAATAGAAATTAATATAAAAATCTTATTGAAAATTTGGCCAGGTATAAAAAAAAAACAACCACAAACCAAAACCAGGATAAAAATAAGCCTGCCCCTCTGTGCCTCAGCTCCCTATATATAAACTAGGAGTAACACCATTGCGTTTATTTTCCCCCATCGAGGCAGACTGAAGAAAGGACTGACCCTTCATGTGCATTTCTGTGGCATCAAAATCCTATGGGAAACCAGTGGCAATTGAGGTCTGCGTGACATAAAGAAGAACAACTCAGTTTTCAAAATATCATTCACTCCTTGTAACGTTATTTCTAGCACTGCACTCATTGTTCATAAAGCCATGAGCAGCAGAGCAACTCCTGCAAACTGTAAGAGCTTTTGTAACTCCATCCTACACATCTAATTGATCAGCTATGCCAAAAAGAACAAAAGTCTTTCTATAGCTATAGTTATTCTATTACAGGTTATGCAGATAAGGTTACAGCTAGAGCCAGACACTTTTTTTCCAGATAAACCTTTTTCACTGAGAAATACACATTATGATCACAAACTTTTCATGAATGGGTATTAAGTTGATTTTTTTTTAAACTAAAAGTCTGAAAATGTTTTCATTCTAAATTTACTTGCAGTTAATTAAAAATGCCTAGGAAGCTTGAAACTGCTTTTCAGTGAAATACAAAATAATTTTTCAGTGGTTTAGTTCACGAAAATTTTGCACAAAATTTCACTTTAGGCCTTCACCTCTGTTATTGCATGCACATCTCTGTTAGTAAACAGCCAGTTACCTGAACAACTTCCCTAGCCATCCTGCCTGCTGTAAACTTCTCCTTTCAGACCGTGACTGTAAAGCCTTTTAAATGTATCTTCAAAAATATTTTCTCCCCTTCTCTACAGCATCGCTGAAGTAATTGCTTAAATAAAACAACTAGTACTCTGGGTGCTCATTATTTATTGGTAGTTCATTTATGAAGAGAAGAAGGATCAAAAGAAATTTTTGCCTGATTCCAAACTTTCCCAGGCATTTGGACACAGCTTCTGTTCAGTGTCCCACAGGGAAGGAAGAAATGAGAAACACATGAGGGCAGTGAGCACCATGTGGGCCAAATCCTAGTCACTGATGCCAAGGAAGTTCTGATGCTGACTTCTGTAACAACAAGAGCTAGAAGCTTTGGAAGATAAGAGACCTTCATGGAGTTGTGAAATCAGTTGACAATAAAGACACTCATTCTCCTTGATCCTGTAAGGTCCATGTTGCATGCAGTGTGCTATTTAGTAACCTCTTCAGCAGCAACAAAAATCAGTCTCCAAAACTTCTGAAATCCACTTGACACTGGCAATACTTTGCTTTTATACTGTCTAGGTTTATGCCCGTTATAAACTCCCCAAAAGGATAATGCTGAGGAGTACACAGCAAGTGTGGAGTTTGGGCCCAATGTTTTGATTGCTGGGTTAAGTTCTTGGCTTATCCAACAATTTACTTTGCAACTACAGTTTATCAGGATTTTATGGGTGGTTTTCCAGTTGCCTTTTCTAATCATTTCCCATTACAATCCTGTGCCTCAGTTTTCCCCATTGAAAAATGGACATGTCACTACCTTTTCAAGAAGATAAGGTGAAACTTCATTTGTTAATGTTTGCAAAGCAATTTGCAGTGATTGGTTTGTAGCTGTGCTAAGTACAATGTATTATTAATAAAGTAATTAGATAAAAATAAATAAGGAAGGAATTATGTGGATTCTGATAAAAGGCAACTGGTAACAAGGCAAGAATTTTGCCCATTATTGGAGCACATAGCTCCATAGGCAAATTAAAACAAAGGCTCTGTCCTCAGAGTTTTGGGCAATCCAGGCTACATAATTGATTTGAGAAGAGCTACTCCAGGCTACTGTGTAATTACAGAAGTATTCACTCTTCTGGCTCCCACTCTCCTTGTCATGTTCTACCTCATTGCCCTTTATGCTAAAGCCTTTGTTGATGAGGGGACGGAAGCAGTAAGGACAAATAAAGCAATTAGCAGGTAGGGGGAATGCTACCACTGTTTAAGGATAACACACAGCTTTTATTGGGACATTTACTAAGTAGAAGTCTAGAGCCTGCAGGTCAGAAGGAAAATACAGGTAAGCCAGAAAAACAAACAATTTTTTAAAAAGACCCTTTCTCATATGGATGTGGCATTCAAGAAGTCCTGGCAGGAGGAAAATATTTTCAAATAGTCTATATAAAAACCATGATGATTTTACTTTAAATAACTATATTTTTAGTGAGATTAGCTTCCAACTTTCTAATTATTTTTTTTTTTAAAAACAGAGTCTCATCACTAGAGTGCTCTTCTCTCTTGTTTCAAGTGTGCATTGGCAGTAAGCAAACACTAATCTTTGAAGGGCTAAAATCTTATTTTAAGTTGCAGCAAAGCCAGCCAGGAGAGGGAGCCAAGACCTTGAACAAACCTTTCTTCCTGGCTCTCTGACACCCTGGGAAGGAAGCTGAGCCATATTGGCCAGAGCTCCACTGTGATCACAGAGCTTGTGTGAATGCACTGCATGAGGAAGGGACAAAAGTGAATGGGAGACAAAAAAAGACATGATGTCCCCAAATATTAAATGTTGGATGACTCATGGTGTAAGGGAGAGAAGGTGGCAGATAAATGAGGGCTAGTGAAAATGAGCAGTACTGTAGGGTCTCATTTTTGATGCTTCCATTGCTCATCAAGAGACTAGTTTAAGAGATTGTTACATTCTGTGGACCCTGCTTCTCTTCATAACTTGCTATCAGTTGAATTTGAGATAGGTATGAAGAAAATAATAGATTTTCTGCAGTGTGGCAACTGAGTTTATGGCAGGTTGAAAGTTGGATCAGAACTGCAACGCCAGGCACTGAAATGCACGGAAGTGCTGCTGTTCCTCCAAAGACACCCCAGTACTTGGGTGGAGTTTAAGTTCTGACCTCCAGAAAAAACCTCTGAGCTACTCTTACCTCCATAACACGCCAATCCAAGGTGCTGCACCAGGCACGCCTGAATGTTTTAGCTGGCATGAGCCTGGATGCAGATGTGACCTGAGAAACGCTGAGGGATTTTTATAAGTAAAATGCTTTATATCCATATATTCAGCCCAAAAACGTTGCAGAAATGCTAAGGCTTACCTCATTCCTCCTTTTGAACAATGTAAAATTAAACCTCCTGATGTAAAAGTCAACTTTATTTTTTACTGCTAAAAGTAGGCATTGTGGTTAGTAGATGTCAAGGATACTTATGTCCATATGGACTGTGATTGTCTATGTTAAATAGCTGAATCATTGTTACTCTTAATTAGAAATTCATTTACCAGAGCTTCGTTGTAGAGTAGAAGGAAATTACTAAGATTAGTGGGAAAGCAAAAAAAAAACCCCAAAACCCAAGAACATGAAGGGAAAAACAATCACATTTTAAATTTTTAAGCAGAGAAACATTAGAAATTAAGAGGACAATTTCATTCAGGGCCATTTGTCATAGTTTTCTAGCTGAAAATCTAGAAGAGAGAAGAAGAATCTGATTCCAAATTTACCTTCTTAATTTTTTTCCACTTCTATGCTTTCAATTCTTTATAAAATTAATCTCTCTTCCTCTACTTCTAGTGGGAAGAATACAAATAAAAGATATTGAGACCAGTCTATAACAGAGAGAGCAATTACCAGGAAAATTTTTAAAGTCTTTTTCGTTAACTAAACTAAAAACCGTGTTTCAAACTAAACCAAAAATGGCTTACTTTTGACTCTTTTATCTTGAAATTTCACTCCCAAATGATAAAAAAAGCCAAGCTTGAAGTTTATACTTTTGTTTTTTTCTAAAAATCTGTAGGAAAATCTTTTTCTTCAAACATTTTAACCAATTTTAATTATTGTGATCTGTTACAATAATTTGTAGACACAGGTAGCAAATTAGTTCCTCATTATGGACTTCATTTTCTTCTATATTGTTTTGAATTCTTTTTTCCTCATTGTGCAGGTAGCAACTTCTCAGACGTGTATCCAAAATAAACTAATGATGAATAGTGACGAACTGAATTGAAAACAAAAAGAACTTTTCCACTATTCTTATCTTAAAGATCAAAGATTTGGATTAGAGACAAACACGCTGCACTTTATTTGCCAAACTATTTTCTCTTTACAGAAGCTGAGCAATGCTTCTTCAGCCACTTTATGAGACAGTGAATCTCTCCAGACTCTTCTAACAAGGAATGAAGGATCAGCTTGGAGATGTTTCAGAACAGCAGCCCCAAGGCTAGAAATCAGTGGAGAAACCTCACAAAACTCTCTCTTCAGGCAGCTCAGGGGAAGCAACTTAATATTATGTGCCTAAAGTTAGATGCCAGAAGCATTTTTTACACCTTGCGGTCTCTGCAGAGCAAGATCTTCCTCAAGCAACACTGATACCAATTGACAGAAGAGAAAACTGAGACCCAGAGGGAAGCAACCCAGCATGGAAATGGCTGGCTGGAGATCTGAACCAAATCTCTGAAGTCCCATTCTGGTGCTGTTTCATTGAACCACACCATGCTGCAGTGTAGGGAAACCTGTCTTGCCATGCTTGCTTTGTATGTAAACACCAAAGTTAATTTCCCAGACTTTACAACCTGGCCACGTGCTGCAGAACTCTATCAATTATTGTGTTTCCAACAAGAGGGAATAAAAGGCAGAGGTTGCTGTATGAACGACCACGGAGCATGCCTTGTCAGTGGCTGCATGGCAGCATCAGAAGCATTAGCATGAATCCCCACAGCTATCCTGTAAATCTTGATTAAAGTCAAGGGGAGTTTCAGGTCTGTTATTAAATGTTCAATTACACTCTGCAAGCAACAACAGAAACAGATTGATAAAAATATGGTAGGAGACAATAGTTTCAAGCAAAGGACACCACTAAAATATGTTTGTGAAGAGAGCCTGGAATGATTTGAATAATGAACAAATTTGTAAAAATCAAAGTCTGTTTGCAGGTGAATAATAAACAGAGGAAAGGGCAGAATTGGTTGGATGAATTATGCATTATGAATCATTTAACAAGCACTGACATCTATAAAGATAATGACTCTAATGTAAATAACAAGCTTTTAATATTTATGCAGGCTTAATAGTCTGGAGAGTCTGAAATGATAGGTAAAAATTAATATGTCTCCTCAGTGTTTTTCAGTGGAAAACAGATTTATCACAACGTCACAAACCCAAAGCAGTATCACTTCATGCTAGGTTTGATACACCTTTACTCCACTGGGACCCCGTCTGCTCTAATGCTGAGGTCTGGACAGAATGAACACTTCTAAATCACAGTGATGCCATGAAAGTAAAATCAGTGCCTTCTGAACTCCCTAGATATTACAGAGCACTCAGTGACAAAACTGGAGACTTCACTTTCTGCTTTGAGATAAGGATCTCTGTACACACTTAGTGCAATCACAGCAGTGAGTGGAGAAAGGAAATGAAAAGCCCCTTCCCCTCCCCTACATGCATGTAGTTATGTGTGGGAAAAAGAGACAGAGGCTATAGAAAGCCCTGTGCAATCACAGCTGGGCTGTTAATTGCTTTGCCCTATGCAGAGAGTCACACCTTGTTGCTCCTCTGCAATGAGAAACGGCCACCCAGCCCAGCAGTCTCAAGGCAAGGGCAAAAAGGTTTTTGTATTCACCTGTGTTATTTTCATACCACTGAAATGTCCATGTGTTATTACAGGCATGACACTGTCTAGGCTCCTGGGGATGACAGCAGTTCTGAAAGTCGGGGAGTGATCATGTGACTGAGAAAGGATTGGGTTTCTCAGACCCCTTTTTGTTAAAGCAAGGTTACAGCAAGGGAAAAAACACTAGCTCACAGGAGCAAAATGAACTGAATGCACTGCCACATACCCAGCCGCTGATCACGGCAGCAGAAGGCCCAGCCGTTAGGGAAAAATCAGACTTTCCCAACAAATATGTTTCTTTCATAACTAGTACTCTGATTCCTAAAGTTTTCATACGTACCTTTGGGAGACAAGGTTGCCATGTCCATTTTCCTTCTGTGTGGCCATGGATTTCTGCAAAACCTACTTACTTGGAGGTCTGATCTGGTACCGTTCCCTGGCTCTTAATTCAGATGCAAAACTGGCATGTACTAAGTGTGACACTATATCGAATTGCATAGAGCCTGCGAAATAGGTGAGGGTTGTTTTTTTTTTAAATAATTAACTTGACCTGCAGGATATTAATATAGTGGCAACTACCCCTGCAGGATGTAAAACCAGCACCAACTATAAAAGCTTCCATTAGTGTTGTAGGTTTCTAGTCCCAGTAAGGGTCATTTCATCTGAACATGTGGAAATAAAACCAAACCATAATAGGACTTAAAAAGCATTCAGTGCATATTTGTCCATAAACACGTCATATAAATAAAAGCTCTTTTAAAAAAAAAGTGTCAAATGAATCAATGTGTATTCTATTATGGAATAATAATATACCATACCACACGTGTTGCTGAAGCAAATAACTTTAGCTGGTATAATAGTATTTTCCATTTTGTGGTACAGCTTATATTTTGATCTCTTGATTAAGGACCTGCCCCTGAGGAAGTCAATGACAAGAGTTCCCCAGGCTTAAAAGGAGAAGGACAAACGTGTAAACGATTTGGCTGCAAATAAGGAAACAAATGTATTTTTTTCCCCTTTCTCCTAGCGTGAGTGAACACTGAATACAAAGCCAGTTGAAGACAGTGGAAAGATCTGCTCTTTGCTTCAGCAGCTTTGGATCTGGCCCTAAGCATGCATGTGTGAGATAAATTTTGGCACTACTGGTAACTCCACCTCATACCTCCTACTGTGAATATGTCATCTTTCTATGTGCTCACGCATGCCAAATCTTTATCTCTTTTGAAATACTGCCCAGAATCAAGCTATGTTTATTTAAGTAATAGGGAGATTCACTTATATGCAATAATTTCTTCAATGGAGAGGCTGTCTTTCTGCAGGTGTACTTTGGACTTTGTTCCAGGTTAGCTTCTATTTTTCTAACTTGATGGTTTTATCCAGGTTTGACAACAGGGTTGGATTTTTTGGGTGTTTTGTTTTTTGGTTTTTTGGGTTTTTTTTTTTTGAAGTTACACACCTGGAATTAGCTTTTTCTGCCAAGAATTACAGTGCACCTGGAAGTACTAAATCATTTTTATCTGTTTTTTAGTGGTTTTGCACAATGGAATTACATCTCTTTAAATCTTTCTTACCTTTTACAAAACTAAATTGCAGCTCTAGGCAGAGCAATTTATGAGTATGTAGATACTGATATCATGAGATAGTTGTGCCCTACTAGTGTCTGCCTCTACCAGTCCTAGAAGTAGTTAGCTGAGAACTACCTCTCAGGGTTTCTTTCCTCTTCAGTGGCTCCACTTACCTACATAACATATGGAAATGTGAGCATACACTTACAGCAGATTGTTTGCTATGTTTACACCGGTTCTAACACTAATCCCCATTAATGTTTGATATTGCTCCCAAAGAGTTTAAATAGATGTCAGGCCTCAGATCCATTGCATGCGCATTAGGCATCGTATAAACTTCAAATAGAAAGATACCAAAACACTGTGGGGTGTCCTTTTAACATCACGTTTACTGACTGGATTAACCACATCAAGTGTATGCAAAGCCCTGCTACTTTCATGATTTCTGTCACCACATTTAAGAGTCCTATTTTCAGGAAAAACAAAAAAGAGTTTCATATCACCTTAGGAGTCCAGCTTCTTGCTTCTGCTCTCAGTTTCTTCCATTTATCAAACACGTCTCTGAGTGCAAAGTGACAGAACAGCCAGATGCAAGCAAACAAACATAAAACTTTCTTCCTCTCTGTTAAAGAATATCTGACACAGGCCATATTAGCTGCATTTTACTGCAGAACAACCACCACCATGGTCATGGCAAAGTTTGCTCCAGGCTCTGTAGCCCATCCAGCAGCAGCCTGGGTACCCCAACTCATTAGAAAATATTTAACTGCTGTGCAGAGACATGCTCCCTTCTGCAAGGGCAAATGGGAACTGCCTGAGGACTACAGAAATGCCAAGTGCCAGCCACATGCCCAGCATAAACTGCTCCCAAGATCAGCTTTCCCCAGTATGAGCTACATGTACTTACTGAGATTTTATATTACAGTAGAGAGAAGCTTTGAGGCCTTCATTCTTTGTCCATCACATGGAGAAAGAAGCTGGTCAGGTCTCCATGCCAGGTGCTCCCTCTCCTCACCTCCCTTCCCCAATTACTTTGATCATTTTACATGAGGCTGTTTCTCAGGCTGATTATTTCAAGAATTACTGTCTCAGGGGCTCAGCTCTGAGGCTGCTAAGCTCTCCTCTCCACCAAACCACCTCTGTTTGAGGTATTGGGGATGCAACCACTTTACATTAAGAAAACTCTTTCTCATTAAACGTTTTTTATAGCACCGAGTTCAACAGGACACTGGTCTTAGCTGGAGCCTTTCTGAAACCTTTGTATTGTCATACAAGCAATAGCAACAACATTCAGCTACAAAAATCACCAGCACAAATGAGAAACACTGAGAGTGCGCTTGGGGACAGCAGACAGTCAAGAGCAGAAAGTGATTACTGAGGCACGATTATAATTGAACAGAGCTGATCTGCTCCTTTAGGCTACAAACAACTAATTCTCACTTCAGCCAACCACAGAAAAAGTAAATAAAGCTGTAGACACAGCCATATCTATTAAAATATGTGTTGTTTAGTAAGAAAAATAATCGGACTTCACAAGTTAATATATTTGTGGCAGGGGATAATTTTATATTAAATGACTAAGCTGTGTCTCAACCTTTGCTAGGCTCATTATATCCTTTAAGTAGTTCAAGTTTCCAGGTAACCAGCAGCAGAACCAGGTAAGCAGGCAAAATTAGTATGGCTGGGAAAATTTGTATCTGTCACACAGGTCTGGTTCCCACACACTCTGGTTACATCATTACTTAGTCTGTTAACTAGGAAACCAATTAGGCCAGAGAGCTACCATCAGGTGACCAAAACACGAAAATGCACAAGAAACCTTACCCGAAAGATGGGATTTCAGCAGAGGCCCTCAGATAGCTGACTCCTCTTCTGCTGCACTGCAATTTTCGTATTTCGTTTCACCTTTGCTTTCAGGCTGAGCTCTGAGGTCCCACAGATTGATGGTTGAAGCAGCCTTGTTTCTCCCCCCAGCAGGTGCACTGAGAAAATTGTTTCCTGCATCAAAAATTACACAAAATTATGTAATAATTTCTCTCATTTACTCTGGAAAATTTCCTTCTCCTTCACACCTTTTAATTTACAGGGTGAGAACAAGGCAGTAGTACAGAGCTGAATGCTGCACTGTGGGTAACAGTATGTTCAACTTAAAGGAAAAGAGTGTCTAAGACTAGGGTACAGCTAAAGTTTCAGAGCACAAACAGCTTCAACAACTATTATTCGTTTTCTGCAAATGCTGAAGGCATTTCTCCATGCACAGAGGAAGCACAAAGTTAACTGGGCTCACCCTCAGGAGAAAAGCGTGCATGGGCGGAGGAGGCCAGCATGGGGCACCATGAGGACAGGTGAAAGCAAGCTTCCTGTAAAGCACACGCAAGAAGGGAATATGCATGTATATATAAATAAATACACCTAATCTCTAAGCTACATCATTGATCTAGCTATAGTATTGTTACACATATGAAAAATACAGCTTACACAGCTATAATGTATTTTTATATAGACACATACACATTATATATAAATCTATATATAGTGCATACCACAAGTGATGCAGATATATTCTAGCTTGCACATCTTTCCTGATTCTGGCATCACCTGAAGAGCTCACTAATTTGCTAAGTCCTTGCTCATATCTACAGAAACCCTGCAAACACCTCCAATACCTTAGCTCCAGGCCAAGAGCATTAACAAGCCACAGGCTCTTTCTCTATATTCTTGTTCAGATTTGTTTTCTGTTAGGACAATGAGAAAGGGGGAAAGAGTTGATGAAAACCTCAGCTGAAAAGCCTCAGGAAGAGACTTCACGTACAAGGCGAGGGCAGGCTGAGGGCGTGGGGGCTCCTCACCCATTTGAGGATCATACTCAGCTACCAGCACTACTACCGTTTGATCAGTAGCGGAGTGCCATTGATTTAAAGATTTTTTCCCCTGATATGGTCCCCTTCATTTCTGATGGCCTGTTGTCTTCGTTGGTTTTGGAAAACGATCATCAGAGGAAGCAAACTAATCAGAAATACTTTCCTTCCCAATGATTTTGTTGAGTAGATGATTCGATCACTGTGTAGAGAAGAGTGAACTAGTCTCTGCCGGACGTCTGCCAACTCGGGGAACCAGGCTCTCACATGTTTTCCAGCACAAGCACCTCATTATTAATTCATGCTCCAGGTCCTCTGTACATGCTGTTACTAATATTAGGTTTCGACAGAGTAATGAGCAACAGCAATAGACTGACTATCTTAACATATTTTAAATAATGTTTGAAATATTAAATTTGAGTTTGGATTTTTAATTAGGGCCTAGGCAGGGTATTGACAATCTTCCTACTGTTTTGCAGCCAGCAAGCAAATAAGATAGGGATTGTTCTGATCTGAATACTGAAAGCCAGTCTGATTTAGGGGATGGATCTGAAATATAACACCAAACTTTAAAGCATGAGGGAAGTTTGGCTCTGGGTTCTGTAGCCAGACTTTGACCCATCCCTATACTGAAAGGGGACTTTTGATATGGGACTGTAGGAAAAGTAAATAGTTGTGAGACCAGCTCTTGTGGATACATTTTGTAACATACTGCCAGTGAGCTGCCCAGGGACACTTTGTCTCTCAAGGATGACACTGTTACTAATAAAGGGGACATGGAGTAGCTGAGCATATAGAAAAGGGGTTGTTGTGGTATAAAACTATACCATAAGGATATATAAAGTAGAAAAAAAAAAAAAAAAAGCTGGCAAGCTGTGGGTCTGAAAACCCTACAGGGCTTCAAAGTCCTTCCCACTGCTGTGCTTCAGACAGGAGCATAGGTCAGCATCTCTTCCTTGGTTGGATATACATATATTAAAGGACTCATTTAAAATTTGAGCTGGGCTAAGGGCTAGAGCCATTTTTCTGTGAGCGTGCTGTGCAGATTTCTGAATGCAGTCCCTTTTGAGTGAGGGTTCGCAATGAAGATTTCGCCGTTCTGGAACTCACTCCTCCCACTTGGTCTGCTGGAGCCTGAATACATTGACCTATGGGGCACATTGCAAAGCCTAACTATTTTCCCAGGATTTTTCTGAATGAATGACTTGAGTAGGTAGAGAGAAGAACGTTTCATTTGTACAGTACGTGGAGGCTTTTAATTAATAATGTTCCCATTTGAATGCCTATTGTATTTTCAAATGTGCTTTGTACGTACGCCTAGAGCATCGGATAAATGCAGGGTTTTTTTCTTCCAATTAAAAACCAAGAAATCCCACAACAATGTAGCATTGCTGCAATGTGGCACCAGTCTTCTTTTCATGATAGCTTAATACAGTGTCTAGCACAGTAGCCCCTGATCTGGACCATGACTTCTAGATGCCAGCACCCAGCTAGCACCATCCAAACTACAGCAGGTCTCAAGGAAATGAAGCTTCACATCAGTTGGAGAGTTGACACTGCTGATCATCACTGTAGAGTTGGGGATGTTCTACATACAGTCAGTGACATTACAAAAGTGTTTAGGCACCTCATGGAAGTTTTACCTTCTTTCCTTCTGGAGTTGGAGCTCTTGAGAGACTGGGTTGTTTCTTGGATATGTTGGTAGTATTTCCTACTTTTAGAACAAAAGAATCAACCTGGTGAGTCTTCTTATAGCAGAAGGGGTTTGTTTGTTGAAAAGAAAGGTCTTAGTAGGAAGTGAAATTGGTACTGGTTCCTACAGTTTGAGTAAGAGTTTTTCAGTGTGATTTTTTTTGTTGTTGTAAGAAACCTTTCTTGCTAAAAAGATACTCAGTTATGATAGCATAAAGTTGCAATTTTATGTCTGCTTTGGTCCTTCCCAAAAAATCCTGACATAGCCTGAAAACAAATGTTTTAGTTTTTCATTTCAAAATATCTCCACATTTCAAAATTTCCTACAGAGATGTTTATTTAGCTGTTTGGTCCAGCTGGTGGTCTTGGGTCAAATCTGACTCAGAGAAATGCTTCTATACAATCCAGTTCTTTTTCCCTGTGGGAGATGCAGGCAGCTTTACTATAGTACATGCTTCCAAAACATGTATGTCCTCTGTGCATGGTCACCACATCTGCCCTGGATACGTTCATGCAGAAGAGGTGGCCTCCTCCTGTGGGTTTGTGTGCATGGAGCAGGTACAGAGCAGATAGTATCACCCTATGAGCATAAGCATATGGGCAACATTTTTTTTTTATTTCAGTTTGCTGATTATTACTTTTTTTTTTCTTAATTTATGCCTGGACTAGTGACAAATATTTTGAGAAGACAGATGAGGGCGCTGCCAGCAAACTGGAGTACTATCGCACAACTCGTATTTAAGCTGTTTTCTTGAAGAGAGCTGTTGTGCAAAGACAAGTATCCAACAGGCTTTTTCCACACACCTTATTTGTCCTTGTTGGTTTAGTTCTCCTTTTGGTTTGCTCCTTTTTCTTTGAATTACAGGAGGAAGCCACCACCCTTCCCGAAAGCCTTAAAATACCCCTCCTGCCACCTCTGCTTTTTCATTCTTTTTCACTGAGCAGGCTGCCAAAATTGATTTTTGATACTGCAACGTGCAGTCCCTTTCTCAATTGCCATGGGGCATTCCCTCCCATGATCAGGAAAGTGCAGGGCAAAGAAGCAGGTGAACTCAAACTGGTCTCCAGAATCTTAATGCAAAGCTCCTTTGAGAAACACCGTGGACAACCATACTGTTTTTCTTCCTCTCTGAAAACTCTGTAAGAATTTTACACTTAAATCAGGTATTGTACAAGCTTCCTTATGTAGCTCTGTCAATGCACCACAACCCTGACCTGCAGTACTCTTGTATTTCTATCTCCCTCAGGAGAGACAGCATGGTTTATACTGAACTGTGAGAAGAGCTCAAATTTGTACAAATACTGCCCTTACATGAGGATGCACAAAGGTCAGTTACAAGGAGAGGGCTGGATTTAGCTTTAAGCCAAGCTAAAATGCCACTTTACAGAAGAAAAGGGCTGATGAGATGCATTATTCCACTGAGTAACTAATCTATTTCAGGTACAACGACCAGCACCTTATTCTATTTCTGTATTTTTTATTTGCATGATGCATGTTCTTCAGAATTAAAGGACCTTAATTTTCCATTGCTTTTGCAGTCCATGGAATTCCAAGAATATTTTGACTGTAGAAACCCCATACTTTGCAGCATGAATGATGGCAAGTGCAAACAGACGTATGAGAGGGATAAACATTTTTAGATCTAAAAGCTCTTTCTATATAAAAATTAAAATATGTTTAAAAAAACCTGATTCACAATAAACTGCTCTCAGGCAATTAAGATTTATATCCAAAGGAATGAGGTACAATCACATATTTCAAGTATCCAACACTTTGTACAGTCATTCAGCTATGCTTGCTGTTTGTGGCAATGAGATGCCACCAAGCAAAAGAATAGTTTATTGCAATTGTCTTTCCCTTAAGGATCCCTCTTTCAAACCGCTTGTCTGAATACATGCTATGGTGGGGAGTGTTATGATTGAATTATTGAATCTATTTTGCAGTTAGAAATTTGTACGCAAAGTTTGAGAGATACGATGGGCAACCCCTGCTCTTCTCTGATTATGTTGACTGTGAAGAGCTCTGGGAGACATCCTTACAACAACTCTAGGAAAGGACAGAAGGAATTGCTGACTCCAGAGTCTACAGCAGACAATACCATGTAGAGTTCCCCCTGCAAAATAAGCCACAGAGCTAGTGATAACCTAATACTGACAGATACCTAACTCCAAACACCAGAAAAATATAAGTGATAACGGTGGGAAACATTTACAATGGCTTACCATGGGTGTTTATCACAATCACATGCAGATTGTTATTCCCCAGCAAAGATGGACTGCAGTTTTAGTGTTCTCAGTTCCACAATACCCATGGATGGTCAGATAGCAACCATGGCTTGATATGTCCATTTCCATCTCATCTGACTGTGAGGTGGCTAGATCTGTATCATATTGCTATGAGCTCCACAGATGCTGCTTCCAGATTCAGCTGCTGCAAAACATTTTACATGAGTCTGAACAAAGAGATTCCAGCTGGTCCAGGCTGAAGCAACATGTTTGCTTCCTTCTCCCTTTCATCTCTAAGCTCATTCATGCTGAGAGCGGATATAATTGCCCTCTGTAAATACATTCAGGTTAGGCACTAAAGCGAGAGAAAAGATACTTAAGCAAATGGACAATGATGACACAAGGACAAATGATTACTAATGAGAAATGAATAAATTTAAGCCATAAATTAAAGTTTCTGATTATCAGAAAGCTGAAGTTCTGAAACACTTTTCCACTAAAACTAGGAAGAAAAAAATAGAATGTTCATGTGAAGCTTAATATATAGACTATGAGACACGGTTGCTTACAACAGCCAAGAAATTGACTTGGTTATCTAGGAAATCCATTCCTATACAAATAATGAACACAAAATCTAAATCACTGCCTAGAGTTTATGTTAGTCTTCTGTTTTATTTTTGTTCCAGGCCCTTTGGAATTTGACTCTTGTACTTTCAACCAGAGTTGACCTTGCAAAATCTCTTATAGGTTCTTGTTGGTCAAATTTTAGAACCAACACATAAACATTCTCCTTTCTGATTTGCTGGATATCTACTACTTGAGCATGATCAACCTGGTGGCTTATCCCCCTCAGCTTCTGTGATCGTCTATGTATGATTTTCTTCATTTGCCTTTTGCCCCTCTAGCAGTCCCATGAAGTTCTTTTATGATTCTTGTCTTGTGTCTCTTTACACCTGACCTGAAAATGTACTCCTTCGCACACATACCAGTCATCACTCTATTCCAGACTATCTCCATTTGTCTTTGCAATGGACAACGAGCTATCACCTAGCATGATAAATAGTAGGCATAGCAAATAAGAATACTAAAGCCTATTTTGAGACTTGGTTATGATATTAACAACCAGTTTTTCTGAACTAGGCTGAACCACCCTGACACAATCTTCTTCCTACTTGTCACCCATGCTTATGCATTGGATGTAATTTCTGACCCCGGCCTCTCATTAGGTCCTGTGCTCCATCTCTGTTTAAACTTTACCAGTTCTCTCCCATTCCAGTAAGCTAAAGCTCCTGTACTCGTTATATTGTCTGCTAAAAGCTGAAATGTCCTTTTTTTCTGGTTTTGATGAGTGCAGTTTTAACCTATTGCAATCCATCCATCTATCCATAATGCTGCTGTAAGAAATACCTTCTTAGCCAATTGTCTGACCACATCACCCTTCTTAGGTCAACTGCATTTACCTTTTTTATCATCCGATATAAAATTTTGCCTTTAGTTTCAAAGATACTCATAAACTGGTTTTACCTACCTACTGCATCTTGTTCAGCCCCTAGACATGATCTCCTCCTTGCAAACCAGCCATGCTGTGAGCCCGTACCTCCATCTACTTGCTTGATTTTCAGTTCCGTTTATGTTCTATTCCAGCCATCATCTGCTGGCAGCAGCTCTCTGGTAACATTAAGTAATTCCATTATCCTTAAAAATGCTGATGTAAACTCTTCTGTCACAATACCTACAAAAAAATTGGACCACAATTGCTAAGTTCTAGTTCTATGAATATTGTTTATGATGATGATCAATAGGGTTCAACTGTTTGTGCCTCCTCCTATCTTGTCGCATACATACTTGTAAATGGTCCAGGGAAATGACTGGCCTCTTAATCTGTATTTATACAGGAGTTAGTTCAGTTGTATTCTGGCTCTTGACAAAAACCTATGCTGACGCTTAACTGTAACAACAGAAAAAAAATAACACTGTTATGTCAGAAACACTGTTCTTTTTTTTGTTCCACCTACTGTCATTCCCTCTCCAACAGTGAATCCAGTTCAGGGGCTTCTGGTCTTTATTTTTTGTACTGTTAGTGAAACTGGCCCTCTGGGTCTCCCTCTGCTTTGCTGACACTTCTTATAATGATTTTTCCTCTGGAAGAAGAGAACTATCAATATATTGGATTAAGAACCAGGATATTTTTAGCAAGAAGACTGTGGAGGTGAGTTCAGGTCATCCATAGAGCAAACTGAAGGTGTCCTGCTGTGTCTGTAGTGAATGTAAAATAAAAAGGGAACTAGTGCAGCCATGGTCTATTCCCAGGTCTCTTGTCCTTCTCTTGTGGCAAACCTCTTCACTCTTTTGGGAGTCCATTTGCATTTGTGTTTTGTTTGCCTTTCAGATTTCAACTAAAAGCTGCTGAGGGAAGGGACAGTAACATCATGTTTTGAAGTTTCCAGCACAAACACTTATAAGTGCTACTGTGACCTCCTGCACCACCATCTTTGATATAACCCAACTAACATAATTAGACCCTGAAAAGTGACCAGTCAAAAACTCCCTCTTGCTAAGGGGGGAAACTGTGCTGTCATTTGGGAAAGATAGCTATACCACAGAGCTGGGAGTCAGCAGCTCCCACAGAGGCGGTGGGAAAGGGCAGACATCAGTCAGCAGGGCCTTAGAGGGGATAGAAAGGACTTTCTGGGGCCTGGACAGAATTAACTGCAACTCAAAGTGCCCAAGTCAACTGAAACCGGGCATGGAAGCAAGGACCCGCCTGCAAGGATTTTGTAGGCAGGGATAGAGCTGTATATGACTCATTTTTATTTCAGTTCTAACCTAGCTACTTTGTGTTTCCTCTCTTCAAAAAGCTACGCCTCTCGTTTGTGCTCTACACAACCTGGCTTTCTGAGTTTAAAGCTTCCCAGCCTTCTCTGGGGAGTTCACTATAAGAGAAGGTCTACAAGGCACTCGACCTCAAAGCTCTGGCCAAACCAGAGTCATGTCATACCTCCACAGTACAAAATCCTTAATCTAACATTTTTCTTGCTTTCCATATGGTATAGTAAGAAGGAAGAAATGGAAAACATATTAAATATAACAAGGTATTGGTCTTGGTAACACTGTACCCCATATACGGAAAGCACTATCGTGCCATACTGACTACATTCACAGAGAGTAAGTTCAATGAGAAAAAGCAGGCACGTGCCAACCCATTCACCAGAAGATGTTTGCCAGTCTGCCAACAGGGTTCAGAGACTCCTTCTGAGCTCTTTTCCTTCTCCATGATAGCCCTTAGGTAAACGTTTGCAGGAAATTCAAATACTTGTGGGCTGGCAGAGTTGCTGCTTCACAAGCCCTAACAAACGTAAACACTTCTGTTTCAGCACATCTGCCACTGCAATACCTACAGCTTTTCCAGAACCAAAGGATTAACTTTATTGTGCATTTGCTCAGCAGATCTGGTAACACAATATTGTACTTCTAAGCAGACAGATTACTCACAAGTTTCTGGATGCTACATCTTTAGAAACTCACTCTACTTAAAGATAAGTGTTGAATCTTGCAATCCCAGAAACATCCAACTGATGTAAAAAACAGTTATACCAAGGGCCAGATGGATGCTATTTTTCCTCAGGTTATTTGGATATTCCAAAAGTAATGGTTTTGGGGTTGGGGTTAGGGTTTTTTTGCACTTTTAATATTAAACAGATGCAGCTTGTTTGTAAAGATTGCTGAGAGCCATTTTTTCTTTAGATTTATAAAATAAAACAATAAAGGATGTAAGGAGTTAGAAGTTTGTTTTGTATTACTTTATCATAAAAGGGAGAGACATATCCATATAGATAACTACATGGGTTTTATACGTTATATGTATTAAAGAGCATTTTATGAACCTGTACAGAGAACCTCATTCAACACTTCTAGAAACTAGGAGTAATGGCACAGACATCAATTAAGTTATTTTATTTTTGGTAAGGGTAGACTCAAATCTAGAAAAAGCATATTTATATATGTCTGTGTGCACAGCTGAGCACATCAGACACACTTTATTAAATACTAAACCACAGAAGCATTTTCCTGGAAGGTCAGGTGCCATCTTATTTTCTGGCTTATTTTTCAGGATGGCCATCATCCTTTCCCAGTCTAGAGACTTATCTTGAAAAGTGCTGAGTTCTCACAGTTTCCACCTGACCCCATGGCAGCCGAGAGCTCTGCACTGCTGTACGTTGGTCCTGTTGCCTAGTACTAGCAAGGCTGAAAGAGACTAAAAATAAATGTGCATTTATACTGAAGGAAGCAAAACATGATTGACAACCCTCAGAGCAATTTGCCTGCTAATTAGTTAGGAAGCTTCTCCCATAACCCTGGTCTCCCCATTCAGTTGACCTCTTCTGTGAAGTGTTTCGCCCTTTGACCTAAGGAAAACCTGAGCTCCAGTGACTTTATTTAACCAAAATGTGTACTGTATATGACTGATTTCTTTGCACTTTAGAGACATGAGACAGTCTAATTGCAAAAGCTTGCAGATAAACTGTCTCTCTGAAGTAGGTGTACAATGAGGATGTCCACATGGCTGAATGTGTTCCTTTCCTCACAACCAAGGGAAATTGGCCAAACTGATGAGCTATTTAAGTGTTTTGTGAATAGGCATCCTTGAAATGTGAAATATTTAATTACAAGGAGTATTGTTATTGCTGCTGACTATTAACTTCACTCTGCCTCCAGTTACTTCATTTTATTCGAATGTGAGGATTTCTTCTCAATCAGATTATAAAGCATATTGCATGATAATGGTCATAATTTTTTGAAACATTTATTTTGTCTGGGCTGATAATTGCTATGCTGAGTTCCCATTCAAAAGCATTACTATTATTATTGTTGTGAAAATTCAAACATGAAAATTTCAGGCACTATTGAGGGAATGACGAAAGTACAGTTTCCAAACTATAAAAACACATTTTGACCTTCGTTCTTACAAGAACTCTGCAGCCAACATGGAATGGTTCCTTTCCATCTTAGTGTGGAAATAATCTTAACTGCAGAAATAGCACTTAGTCTTGCTGTGGAGGGAACTGGTTTTATTTGACTGAGTTCTGAGAGTTTAAAAAACCTGTTAGATACACACTTTAAATGCACTTTATAGAGTCCATGTTACCAACATGTTGAGTATTCTCCCTTCCTAGGGACTTTAACAGGACTGAGGCTGCTGAGTACTTCTCAGAAGTTTTCACTGCATCGCAGAATTGTGCCCACAGGAGCAGTGGACTATTTGTGTGGGTAGAGCTTACTTTGCCATGCCATCACTGACAAGTCCTAACAGTAGCTGGCCTGAACTTCTGAGTCTTAGAATAAAAGGAGATTCTGAATTCAGGTGTTGCCATGTGGTTTTTAGAACAGTACCATAACACAGTCCCTTGCTACTTTTACAGAACAGTGTCTCTGTCTCCATGTCCCTGAGACAATTTGAAATTCCTTTGTCAGTTCTCCCTTCCACCCTTACAAAATGTTTCCCTGTGCTGAAAACCAAATTTATCATTGAAGCAGAAGATCCACACTTCCGGATGCAGACACTTCATTGACTCAGTAGGGATTAATAGTCAGACATTCTTCTAAATGAATTGAAGATACAGCCAAGCTGAGCAGTCCAGATCTTAGCTTTTCTAGACCAAACTCAATATTAACACCTCTATAATGAGTATGTAGACAGTTCATAACCTGCATCTATGTGATCCTGTGTAATTTAGTTTGACAGGAATTTGCTGCAGGCAGTATGACGAAACTCAGGTAACTTATGTACAAAATAGAAATCAGTCAAGATGACTCTGAGCTTCACAATTGCCCAATGGCACAGTTTTGGGCAGGGGACCAAGACAGACTTTGTACATATTCACCAGTATCACCTTGGAAGTACCAACGCTGGGTTACTGTCCACAAAACAATCACCTCCTGTCCTGCCAGGGGACCACTGAAGATACCAGCCTCATTCACTGTGAGGATGAAGATGGTAAAGACTAGCCACTTCCATACAATACAGGAGACGGGTTGGGGTACAATTCCTGCTCTTTCAAAGACATCAGCTGTGAACTTAAACAAGAGACTCAGCCCACCTATATTCTGCATGCAACATGGGAACAACAGCCCTTCCTGCCGGGTGTTGGGGAAGACAGCCACGCAGACGGGGGTGACGTGTGGGGATGTATTCATTGCCTGAGTGTTGACGCCTAAAGTCAAGAGCATGAGTGAGTGGGCTGTCTGCTGGACCCTTGCTCCTGATGCAGTCAGAGGAGAGAATTTATACTTGCTGCTTCAGAAGAACCGACCAGGCAACATAGGATAAGTGCACTCTCGAAATCAGAGTCTCAATGGGTATTTAAAGTTAATAGAGATCAAGCCAGGCCATCTGCCAGACACCACAACAAAACCTCTCCATCAGCTGTGCAGGGAGCCAAGGTCCTGAACATCTCCCTATTAGATACTCCAAGAGGTCTCTTTAAGTTAGGTAGATAATGCTAAACATGACCCTTACGGACTTTGGTGAGGTAGGCGCTGTGAATACTGCAGAGGGAGATGTTCCTGACTGCTCTAAAAGCTGCCAAGCACTTTATTTTACTTCAATGTTCCATCATCTTGCACTTTTCCTATGGCTATATTTGGCAGAGTTTTTCTACTGATTCTCTGGACTAGTTGTCCTCTCCCTTTGGCAAAATTATTATTCAGGACTACAGACCCAGTTCTGCGTTAACATTTCAGCTCTGCATTATAATAATCATACTAATAAATATCTTCTATTCCAGTAGCATTTAACTACAATCAAGATGGAAACCTAATGTGCCCAGCTGTGAGCACAGTGACTTACCATTAGTTTTATAAAAGTACCTGATAGAGATCTGAATCTATTTTGCACAGCTGGGGTTTTCCTTTTGGGAAACTAAAAAAAAAATCAAACTCTGTGCTAAAAAATGTGGACAATGAAAACAGATGTGAGCATTTACTTTTCTGGCCATGCAGTTGGGAAAAGTGCTCCAAGAAACAGAGCTCTTCAAGGAAAAAATAAAATTATAATAAAATCCTGTTCATCTGGTTCATATTTTGGAAGATTATTAAGCCCTTTTTTTTTTCTTTCACCCACTATCTTGAACTCCAAAGAGATTCAGGCTAAGGTACTAGGGTTTTCCATGACACAACAAAATAAGCAACACCAAAGACAGTCTCCACAGAGTGCTCACAGAAGCAGAATAAAAATCAAAATTACTGCTGAGAAATACAAATACTGCAATAGCCAAAGCCGTAAACTGGCTTGAAGGCTGTACCTGGTGAAAAGCATCTGCTTTAGGTACTTCTATGGTGTCTACAATAATATCTTAAAAGCTTACACCTTCTAAATGATCACATTCTCACAGAGGCACTATTTATCTGAATTTTACACAAGGGGAGTTGAAGCAAACACAAAGATTAAAGGCTTTATCACCAAAGTATTTAGGTGCTTATATCCCCATTGCTTTCAATGGGAAGCTGGGAGCCTGAACACCTTCAGATTTGGTCTGTGTGACTCTCTGGAGGCCACAGGGCTATTATGTAGCAGAAGAGGGAAGAATTTCAGCAGGAAATTTTATCCAAATTTAGTTTTAACTCTGGTCTTCCAACTACTGGTTGATACCAAATCAACTAGATCATCTTTCTTGTGTTTTATATCATCCTTATTTCCTAACCCTGCCCCACCTCTCTACCCAGGTATGAATATGCAATGGTGCTATAGCAAAAAATGCTCTTCATATCTGTTGCAAGTGACAGGCACTTGTCACATCAGTGCTGTCACACATGTTGTTGGTCTATAAAAGTGTTCAATAAAAATTGCTGAGTCCGTTCATGAGTTTTCATATTAACCGAATGGCTTATTGGACATAACAGTTGGTAAGGACACAGACCACAGTGAATTGTATTAAAGAGCTGCCACCCTATAACATTTTAAAGGTTTAAAATAAAGATATGAATTTGCACTAACTTCTGTGTCATGATATCACTTGGGAAGAAAGTCCATACTGTATTTTCCATTATGTCCAACTCAGTGTTGAATCTATTTGTATTCCATGGAGTTTTCTGCTTTTGTTCTGTAGAATATAGGTAATAAAGAGATTTGTACAGCCAACTTTTAAATGATTATAATAACTATTGTAACAGTAAAATTAGTATGTGTAATAATGACAAGTTGAATGAATGTACAGTTTGCATACAGTGCTTTAATTCCATAATCTCACATACTTAAGCTTTTGGATGGACAAGGAGGCGGATTACTTATATTAACAGTCTTTACCCTTTTTTGATATGCCGCTCTTGTAATTTTACCAGCAGAAAGTTACTGACTTTAAAAGGCTTACTTTTCTGCCTTACTTCTGTTGGTCCTCTTAGAAGGAGACCATGGACTTCCAGGCACCTGTAGACCCCAGGCTTAAAACTATTAACTTACATGCTTAAAATTAAGCAGCGTTTGGAGGTTTGTTGAATCAGCAAATACAGGCATACATTAGTTATTTGATGAAATTCATAATATTTTTTTTAACAACTTCTTTGATGGGTGTAAATTTATTACTTGGCTCTATTTCAGTTCAGTACTCTTTGCTTGGGTAATGTGTGCTTTCAGATTATTTTCATTTTACCACACTGGTAATGTGCACTAATCGTGTTTTATCTTGCTGTAAGTAAATAGCTAGGGTATTGCACAGAACTGTTTGATCAGTACAGCATGATTTAAGAGAATGGTTATGCCTGCATTTGTCTCATAATCCTGCTTAACATCTATATGAATCATTATAGTAAGGTACATGTTAATAATAGCTTCTACATATATGTTCATATATACAAAAGCTAAAATATTTGCTGCCTTTTATTTCAGTAGATTTAAAGTGTCACTGTATCTTTCCGTTGAAGCAAAACATTGTGAAAATATTTCAGTTATCATATGTGTTTTCTCCCTCGATTCACTTGTACCTCACTTCATGAGTGATATCCACCTATGTCGCATGATTTGAAAATGATGAGTCTTCTGGTCTTTAAACCCTCATCTGACAGAAAGGCCACATTTTTAAGCTTGCTTCTGACAATATCAGTAAGGAAAGCTCTCGAGAACAGGAAGACATCTCGAAAACAGCTAATCACCAGGCCCATTTCAAATCTCATGAGGCAACAGACCAAGCTGTCTTTCTGCACACCTAACCTATGTATGGACTGTCTACCAGTGGATTTCTGCACCGTAGCTGTGCCCCTTTCAAAAGTGGGGGGCACTGGGGTAGGGAGGTGGCCATGTCTTAAGAGAACATTGCACAAATCCATCCAAGTGAGCCTCTGCAATCTTTTCTTTCCTTCATCATTTCCCTATCTTTGTTATTCTGTAGATTTCCCAGACAAAATTGACCTCCATGTCAATATAACAGTTCCTTCCTGTGCTGGATTTGTGTGGAGGGGTTTTGGTAGCAGGGGAGGGTGCTGCAGGGGTGGCTCCTGTGAGAAGCTGCTAGAAGTTTCCCTGGCTCCAAGTCAGACCTGCTGCTGGTCCATCAGCCACAGTGGTAGTGCCTCCAGGATAACATATTTAAGAACAGGAAACCTGCAGGGGGGGTAGGAGATTGGAATGTGAGAGCAACCCCTATGCAGATATCAAGGTCAGTGAGGAAGGAGGGGAGGAGGTGTGCCAGAGGAGGGGATGCCCCTGCAGCCCGTGGGGAGACGGCAGGTTGTCCCCCCCAGCCCATGGAGGGGAGCAGGGGAGCAGATGCCCCTGAAGATGGCCGGGACTCCATGGGAAGGCCCGTGCTGGAGCAGCCTGTGCCTGAAGATCAGCCCATGGAAAGGAAGAAGATTGTGGAGAACTGTCTCCCATGGGAGGAACCCCACGCTGGAGCCAGGGAAGATTGAGGAGTTCTTCCCCTGAGGAGGAGGAAGGAGCGGCAGAGACAAGCTGTGATAAACTGACTGGGATCCCCATTCCTGTCCCCCTGCGCTGCTGGTGGGGAGGAGGGAGAGAAAACCAGGAGTGGAGTTGAGCTGGAAAGGAGGGAGGGAGGGGTGGGGGGAGGCTGTTTTAAGTTTTGGGGTTTACTCCTCATTATCCTTGTTTTGATTTGATTTGTAGTAAATTAAATTGATTTGGGGTTTTCCCCAAGTTAAGCCTGTCTTTTGCCCATGACCATAACTGGTGAGTGATCCCTCCCTGTCCTTGTCTTGACCCACGAGCTTTTCTTTCTGTTTCTTCCTTCTGTTCCCACCGGGGCCATGGGGTAGGAGCGAGCAAGCGGCTTCATGGTGCTTTGGTGCTGGCTGAGCTTAAACCATGACGCTTCCTTACAGCTTGGTGAAATGCTTTTTATTTGCAACAGGCCAGCCAGAATTTGGTTTGCCAGGCTTTGCATGGAAAAAGGCACTACAAAACCATGATTTCTTCCTTCCCCTCTATTGTGTCATGAGCTAAAAACTGTAAAGCTCTACCAAGGTGGTAATACTGTGTCTTCACTTGATGCCAGTGTTTATGGCCTCTTTGCTGGCTTTTTGCTGTAACAGATTGCACAGACTGGCACTTCTCAGCAGACCACATAGAAGTTATATGCTGTTTCACAACCCTTCCACAACCCTGCTGCTCCAGACTGTAAACGTCTCTCTCCATCATTTCAGTCACTGTCTCTTTTATTTGGTTTGAATGTGCTAATCTTGAGTCTAAAAGCTTTCAAAAATTAGTTTGACATTGTTGCAACCCTGAATATGAGGGTGCAAAAGGGAGAGGAGAGTCATGACTAAAAAAGAAGGGGAGTATAATGTGTGTGGCACCATGAACATGATGTGAGCACACATGTACCTTGTATTTGAACTGCCTGCTATGCCTGCCTGCCTGCCTGCCTGCCTGCTTACAAAAATCTCACCTCAGCGTTACTGCACAGATTAATAGATGTCTCACACATTTTTTCTAGTCAAGAGCCACAAGACAGGGTAGTAGAAAAATGCAGTTATAAGTGCTGGAGCACCCTGTTTGGACAAAGCATGCCGTCCACCACAGTATGTCCACCACAGTGATTTGGATCGGTCCTCTAGAAATCCAGCGTTTCACTCCTGAAACTCATTTAGTAATGTGTCTCGTGCCCCTCCCACCTTGACTTTGATAGACCTACTTAAAAGAGGCCATGTTTTAAAAGATCTCAGTTCTTAGTTAAGTCCATAAAGATATGTTTCAGGTGAAAATCATGACCAAAGAAGTTAAAGGAATTTTATCTATTGAGTTATGTGGGATAGGACTTTATCTTAGATAATTTAGTGCAGCAAAACTATTTCAAAACCTGGGGCATTTCACCTGCCCACTAGAGCTTATTTTGCAAATCTTGCCCACTACTCACAGCAAAAAGACTGAAATCTTTGCTAGTCACAGTAGAAACCACATATTTCATACCAATTACATTAGAATGTGTTAGTGAATAACTGATAGGAACATTAGATAACTGATAATAAAGCTGGTGCTTGCATAGTACAAAGCTTTTCATCCACCCAAAGAGGCTTCAAGAAAGACATAGGCCATAATCAAAGAACATAGCCAAAAGAAATATGTACATCCAAAAGGGTTAAAACAATTATACTCCCTTATAAAAGCAATTTATTTTAATTCCTATACCTACTTACCAAATTTGAAATATTTCACAACAGGTCAGGGAAAGTCATTAACAAATCCAATCTCTTGTGTATTTCCATTTCTGAAAAATAAATAAAAAAAAAACCCAAACAAAAAGAAAACAGGTTTAAAAGAATACTAACCTTCCCATGAAACAGAATTTGGTTCAAATTTCAACATGTAAGTGCAGACTTTCAGTAATTACTCTTTGTGTATATAATGCGTTTATAATATATTCTTTGAATGCAGTGAGCACATATAATAAGCATGAGCATTGGGATAAATCTGACTCTAAATCATTAAATGGTCAGCAGTACTGTTAATGATATTTATTATTAAAGATTCACTGTATAGTTTACCACTGAAATACACCAGTCTTGTCAGCCTAAACCTGATCTCAGCAGTATGAATCTCACTCACTTTAATGGGAGCAGTCAAAAAAAAATATCTACTTTAATGACTTATAAAAAGCCAACCCCTCTTAATTTCCAGACATTTGAAAAAGATATCAAGCCATGATCAGATAACAAAGAGTTTCTCTTTCACAGCTGAAGGCCAAAAGTTTCAAGCTCTTGAAAACATCTTAGATTAATAGATCTAGCCCCTAGGTGATAAAGCCCAGGACAAGCCACTTTTTCACCACAAATATTACTGTAAAAATTGAATCAGACACTAAAGATAGTTTCACTACAGATAGGAATTTACCTACATGAAGCCATCTAAAAAGGTCAATTTATAGCCATGAAAGTAGGTGATATCTACACCCTGTAATGCAGTGAGGTCATTCCTGAAAGGCATTCCTTATCTGCTTTTCCAGAGAAACTCCCAAGATACTGGTCAGATTTCTCACATTTTAAAGTACACCTTCCTCAGTTTCATTATTATTTATAATTCAGCTCAACTGGACATAATTGTTTTTCTACCATTTGATGATGCACTGAGTGGAAAGCAATATATACCATCCTTTTCAATCACATTACGAATATTACTATTTTCTGAGTTTTATAAATTTTAATAGAACCTTTTATTAATTTTAATAGAACGCTTAGAATAATGTTAGTTAAAAGAAAAAATTTTCCCTGTTTAATCAAGGCACTATTTACGATGAAGTGAACCAAATAAGAACCAAATTATTTTCTCAGGTGTGTGTACAGTACCACAGTGATTTCAAATCATCTGTGAAAAACTTCCACTAGCTCGATCCAGATGTTCAGCATCCATACAACAGATGATTCTGTGGGAGCTGGTGAGTGAAATTCTGACTCTATTGACTTCAACAGCAAAGAATTTTAATCAATACTACCAAATGAGTAGGCCTAATACTAAAAACTGATTTGCTGATAGGCATTTAATACTTTCAAAATAAATGGATAAATGACACCTCTGTTTAAATGACCCAGTCAATGTTGACTGCAACCATTAAATAAGAAGTATCATGCACTGATGGATATTATTAAAGCCATATCTGCCTGAAAAGCCATTGAGTTGTTCACATACCCCAGCCAAATTAGTTTATGTTAACATCACTTCTTAAATATTTTTTAATATTTATTTTAACAAATATTTTAATATCTTGGAACAGACATTCAAAAAACCAGAAAATGAATATAGAGTTTTTCTATCTCATTGATAACTAGGTGATTGTTTACTGGTACATCCTATTTCTCCCATAGTCTGTGCCAATTCAGAATTGTTAGCTGCATTATTTTTTTCTATGCAGATGATGCTGTTTTTCAACAAACTCAATGAAAACTCCTTTATCTGCACTGACATAGCAAGCAATTGCTAAGAGAATAGCTTTCTTGTTTTGCCTCATACTGCCCCAGGACTGGGGAGATGACACTTGTGATCTTTCTCATTTACTGATTATAAAGCCTGATAAGAAAAGAGAAAAACCTTTTAATGAGGTGAAACCACAATCCCTTCTTGAGCTACTGGGTAATTTAACTCACATTGCTAATGCAGATAGATATATATGTTGTTTTTTTTCTTTAGGATGGGAATTCAAAATAAACACCAACTAGACTCAATAGACAGAATTGCAAGGTGATTACATGATTTGAAAAGAGTTTCTAAGTAGTATTTACAGGATATCCTTGCTGTGTAACAAACATTTTTTCAGAAGTAAAAGTGAATAGTAAAAGGGAATAGACAAACATGCAGATTAGAGATAATCATTAAGTTAGTAAAAGATATCACTTAGGAAAAGAGTATCAAATTAAGAGATCAGTATGAACAACAATGGTAAAAAACAAATGAAAAAAGACTCAATATACAAGATAGAGTTTTGTCCAGGAATATGTTTTTTGATAATGAGGTAGATGAGCAAAGGAGTGAACAAAGGGGATCCAGGATGACATGAGAAGAGAGGAACTCTGCTAATGATGGCAGAGGACACAGTCGAGGACTGTGAAGGGAAGAAAGAGATGTTGCAGTGCTGGAGATAGGTAAAACTAAGGGAGACCTCTGTGAGGACAGTTGTCACCAGAAATGCCTGCATTTTTAGGAGAAAGAATCAGAAAAGAAGGCTAATTAAAGTGGTGGTAAAATGAGAACGGGGCAAAAAAAAACAGAGACGTGAAAGAAAAGTAAATACTTCAAGTACATCTGAGTTAGCTACAAATGAAAGAAGTCAAGAAGCCACAATGATGGTCACAAAGAAGGAAAGATATCAAGAGGGAATCAGAAAAGATGGACATTAGCGGATATTGTTTTCTTTGAAGAGGATGACAAAATCCTCCTTGGAGATCAAAGGAAGTATAAAGGAAGTGAAAAGATTTATTGACTGAGTGTCATGCTTAGCTCACATACACACTTCTCCAACTAGAAAATAAGTGAGATTCTTGGTCTTACATAGTATCTCAGATAAGTACAAGCAGAATGTCAGCTCAGAGAAGAGCCTGTAGGCAGCAAGAATATCTAACAATATGTTTCTTAAAACTCCTATAAAACAATAAATGAAACTTCCTTAAGATACCAAAGAAGGTAATTTTGTATGTACTTTGGGAAATAATTACATAAAGTGTTATTTGAGAGGGACTTTTACATTGGAGCAAAGTTGAAAAGGAAAAAGATTAACTGTTTATATGGGTAAGTTTGAACCCTTCTGTGCTAAATTTACAGATATTTGAGATCAAATAATGGGTTTCACTTTTGTAACGGTTTTGTCTGAAATTTTAATGAAGCCGCAATCCTGTGTCTTGCTGCTAATTCATTTTCACACAATTTATCGCAACATCGTAAATGGATGACTTCAACAAAAAGACAATCCATACCTGAAAAATGTCTTTTTTACATTTAAAAGGTCTCTAGTAGATTTAGATAATTCTCTGAGAAATTATTATTACAATAACCTATTTTGCAACAACATGAATGTGCTTTCTCCATTAAAACTTTTCTGCATGGAAATATAACCTAAAGATTAATTATAGGGAAGGTGTTGCTATACCAGATCTACGTACAAGTGTGTTTTCTGCAAGAATTATGTCTGTAACAGTATTATCTGTGCTACATTTACACCCAGCCCCAGTAAGACTGAGGATTTATTATGCTAATTGTCATAGACATAAAAGGCAAACGTAGTGCTTCTGCTGCAGAGGTAACACAACAAAACAGAGGTAGAGAAAAAAGAGATTAAATGAAATTTTGAAGGTCCTGCAGTCAATCAGATTCTCCAGGAAGACAGTGGGGATGTGGCAACTTTGGTGCCATTTTCTAAGAGGGTGCCAGCATCTAGGCTGATGAAATGAAAGAAGGAGGATCCCCTAGTGTTTGACACACCACTATTCTTTCCTCACAGTGCTTTCCTTTAGCCAAATCTTTCATCTGTTTCCTTCTTTCATTTGCTCAGGGATCTTCTTTCTCCTTCCTTCTCTCCTCTTCATCGCTGCTTTACTTCCTCCCTTGTATCCTTCACCACTCGCTCCTGGGGCAGGGAAGCAGGAGAAAGAGAGATGTTCTTTTCTTTGTAAAAGCTTATCCCTAGTGAGACAATGTCTCCAGGGCAAAGAAGAGTACCAAACTCCTGTTCACAAGAACGTATAACTACATATGCAAACATGGACAATTACACATCTAATTTGCCATTTGCACAGGCAATTTATTCCCTCATAACCAGAGCGATTATTTGTATGAAGTAGGTGCTCTATCATGGGAATGAAAATCAGAACTGCAGTGATTTGTTTATTTAGTCTCCTTAAAAAAAATTGTGTCAGCTTTCATATACATTCATGACACTTCTCTTACATTGCCAACCATCAGTAAAGTTAGTGACTGTCATTAACGAAAGAATCAAACGTTGACTGACAGTAAAAGCCAGTAAAATATTCACTTGTCAGTAAAAATGGCAAGATAATTTAGAACTTTTCATTGCTTTGGCATAAGTTCCTGGACTATTTGAGTACTTTTAATATCAAAGGGCTTTATTTATCATAGTTGAAATGATGGGTTCTATAAAAATTGACATATATGACCATAAACAGAAGTAGTAAGAATCACAGATTGCCTCAAGAAATGTACTCCAGATTGCACAAGTTGAATCAAAATTAAAAATCTAGATATGTGTGGAAAGACAAAATGCAATTGGATGATGTGGTTGCGTAAGTTGTTTGAAAAATGTCATTGTTTAAGTTGAGTCAATATTTTGAGGAGTGTATTTTTCTCCTCCCCACTGAGGTTCATTTTCAAAATCAAATAATTTAGGAAACGCTGTCCTAAATCCTTTGAGAATGTACTCTCTAACATTAAAGCATGGGTTGCAGAGGCTTAAACACAGCGGTGATTGCTTCTGGGCATCCGTACCTGTATTCCCTGTGACCATCACACGAATTAACAAGGCAAAGTTCATTTTCAACACCACTGCTTGACTCATTACCACAGCCCTCCTAGTAAGTGAGGTGCTTCACAGGGGACCTGTAAAACAGCTGCCCTCTGGGTGTCTTGTTTTGGCGGCCTTTCCCATCTGTTTTACCTGTCTCCTCTTCTGAATAATTTATTTCACCATCTCCCTAAGTAGAGCACCTGGCCTAGGGCTAACTCTTTCACCTAAATTATTCAGAGCTGAGAACTCTCTGGTTTATACTCAGATAATGTAATGACTCAACAGGACAAAACCCTTACCTTTGGAGCAACTTTGAACATTTCAAGGCTCTGTACTCAGCTAGTATAAAAGGTTGGCTGTGTAAACTATGTACAAAAGCACCACAGAAATCCTTCATCCTCAAATATCTCCTCCAAAGCCTCTTTCAGGACTTAAAACTTTCCAAAGCAGGGTTGTTCTACCTTGCTGCCTCTCTGCTACATCTCTGTCCCGCGGGAAGCCACAGGACACCTTCATGTGTGTGCACTGCAGCTGGCTTGTCCCTCGTCTTTATGCAAAAAAAGCTCCTGTTAAAGCCACTGAAAATTGGCTGCAGGGCTGGACTTTGTGCACGTCTGTTCTCTTCACAAGCAGGTTTTTGTTCAGAAACACCAAAAGCCACCCCTGCGCAGAGCTCCCATCCATGATACATACTCCACTATCTTTATCTCATGAACTCTACAGTTAAAATAATTCCTCCCTGCCCCTGCTCATAACAGCACAGAGAGCTGCCATATGCCAGCAGAAAGGGGCTGCACAAGGTCTCTGCCTTGGATGCCACAAAGCAAGCCACTTGCTCTCAGACTGAAAACCCAGTGGTAACTTTGGGTGCAACTTTGACTACCTCGTCTGTAGTGGCTGTAACTGAGCCAAAGTTTCAGCTTTTTTTTAAGCACTTGTGCCATTTATTTTCCCACAATGGCACCACTGTTTTTACCCTTTTAATTAAGCTCAAAAAGCCTATCATCAGCAGTCTTCTCATTTCTTTTGAAAATCTTCAGAAGCTGTTTAGAAGACAATCAATACAAGGAGATGATCGCCTGCCTTAGAAGATACTAGCTTCAGCAAGTATCTTTATCACTGAAGGAAGTATTACTTTAAAAACTGGTGGTATCAAGGGCATAATGTGAGATTCCAGATCAAGTGATATCTTGAGGCCTTCCCCACTTCAAGTTGAGTGAGAATGATAACTTGTCCTTGGTGAGAAAAAGAGTGAACAGAATCTTCATAAACGAAGGAACAGTTTTTAAGAGGGCTGTTTCCTAATGGCCTTGCAGTGAAAAATGAAAAAGTTTATTAGTGCAATATCTATATGGGTTACTCTGGATTTACTTAAGTGTCACAAAGACAGTCATGGGAAAAAATTATTAAAGTGAAATCACTTTTGAAAAATCAGTGTCCTGTCACTTCTGCAGTCAAGAAATCCCAAATATTTTGCACATTTATTCACATGAACCAGGATAGATACTGTTGATAGAATAAGAAGAAAATACAGGAACCTTTGTCAGATCATACCCAGCCAAAGCTAAAATTAATTTTGGTTGGATTTTTGTCTGCATAAGTACGAAAGAATTGGGCACATTTTGCAGTAAGTAGCATTGTCTGTTTACTGTAGAGGTATCCATAATGCCCATCACTGTAGCTCTTATAGGCACTATATGACTGTTTCATTTTCCTCTGAGAAGTTTATCAAGTATCAGGTATTTGCTTTTTGCTCCAGCTTCGGGAAATCAGGGTCAGGGATTTCAAATGAAGTGCTTTGTACTCTCCAAGGGCAGTGAGAAAACACAATAGTACAGACAAAATCTAATCAAAGTATTTTGGCTTTCTGCCTCCTTTTTATTTTACAATGGGGAAAAAAAATTCAAGGTGCAACTTGAATGCCTTCAGGAGTTCCCTTCCTGTGTACGCTGTCTCTTGCCAGAAACGCGAGACTGACAGAATGATAAAATGTGATGCCAGGTCCTCTTGCCCATTCAAAGACCCTCCCTCAGGTATCAGGTGCCTTGCCTGAGCTTTGAGGTCAACCAGACACCTCCCCTGAGGCTTACCTGGGCTGAAGGATACATCTACCCGAAAATCCGCTCAGGTAGAGCAGCTGTTATCTGAGCTAGGATCAAAGTGCCCCTCTGCACTCCAGAAAAACATCTTCCAAGCTGGTCTTCTTTCTCCATGATTCAAATGAATGTTGAATGAGTCTCTGGGGACAACAGTTGTTGTGCTGAAGGAGCTAGCTGTCAGAAATACTTTATCATGAAAGTTCAGTTCCTTTCAAGGCCTTTTATTATTAATAGTCATCGCTGCAGGGGAGCATTAAACACAGACCCTATTTACTGTACAAATTGACATATTATAAACCACAAAAGCCATCCTAGTGCATTGCTACTTTACCTTGCTTTTCAGCATGCTAACTCTAGGGAATCCTTTAACCTTTGTGTTGCTAGAATACAGAAAGTGAATTTTGGTTTAGCATGGCCAGGCTGGACTGCTCAGAGCAGTTCATTTTTTTGAGGGTCATTGTCTTGGAGAGTGGGTGGAGGACTGTGATATCTCTTCTATGTGAAAGGTGAGACATTATGCTCCATAGTGACTCTGGGTTCATCTATACAAAAAATCAAAGGCATTTATCCTTCCATAGGGCCACAGGATATGTCCTACAGCAGCTCATGGTTTTGCACCAGATTTCTAGTAGCTCCCACAACTTTCTGCTGCCTGTTGAGGGCATCGCACCTCATGCAAAAGATGGGCATGTTTCCTGAAGGTGGGTAACAGCCTGATTTGTTCAGCAATAGCATGTGAGAGAGGTGAGGAGGTAGGTGCTATGTGGCATAGGAAAACATAGCAAGATGAGTCCCAGCTGTGGGAAGAACCCAGCCCTGCTCCAGCCCAGCTGGTTTTGGTACCGTAGGCAGATGAGGCTTTACAAGGCCAGTTTTCAGTGCAATACTGGATTTTAGCAGCTTGGAGGAAAACTCCCAGAAACAAACTATACAAGGACCAGTAGAAACAAATCCCAGCAAGACAGCAACAGCCTAGAGGCAGGGCAAGTGATAAACAAAAAATACCAGGTTAAAAAAAAGAAAGTCTATTGCACTTGGTAGCAGACAGGCCCTTGGCTTTGTACTTTCTGCCCTCTGCACTTTGACATCAATCTGAAAATACCTCCCAGGCTTCTTGACAAAGTCTTAAAATCGTGCTGAGGAGAGACAGTGTTCTCCCACAGTCTAGCGCACGGTCCCCTGCCAGCAGCCAGACACGCCACAAGAGGTTGGGTGGGGGGAAGGTGGTGCCACAAAGTCACAACTCGGCAACTTGCGAAGTCATGACTCTGCAAGCGGCACCTGAGCAAGCTGCAACTTCGCAAGTCACGAAGCATCAGTTCAGCGAGGCGCGGTGTCACCACGCAGCAGGCTGTGAGGCACGCGGGGTGACACAGTCGGTTCGGATGGGGTGAGTCAGCAAGTCACAAAGCACCTCCTCAGCGAGGCGTGAAGTCATCGAGTCATGAGAGTGACTCAGCGAGTTTGAAGCAGCTAAAAGCAGTTCTAGATACCAGTTTGAATGCAATGCAACCGTGCCGAAGAGGCAGCACCGTATGGCAGACCTTGAGTGGCCTCGGTGATGAGCATGGAAGGGATCACAGGCCAGTTTCCAACAGGGAGACTGTAACTTTAAAGTCACCCTCACAGTTGGCACAAACTGGTAGTGTCAGAAGAGACATGGGGAATGGGAGGGGTGTGATGGTTCCGTTGCTCCCGCACTCCCTAAAGTCGCATCCCCAGAACAGGTTTGAAGCGCAGGCCTGGGGAGGGTGGATGGGTGAACCACTGAGCAGCTGCTCTGTGCAGAGAGGGTGTTGTTCTCCGAGGCTGTTGATCTGGTCTCTCTCATGAAAATTGTATTCAGTGTAAAATGTCAGGCAGCAAGGGGGTGGAATCGGCTGCTTTTTAAATTACAGAATATATACTCAGAAAGAACGTTCAGGAGGGGTTCTTTCAACCCACAGTATGCTAAAGATTGGTGTTTGGTACAGTTAAGGGATGAGAAAAAAATCACACCACTCAAGTATACAACATAGCTGTGACTCTTTTCAATTAAAGTGTTTCTGACATCCAAAAATGTTAAGTGCTCTTCTGACTAAAGTCCTTAGTAGCAACTGAAACTGTTGCAAACTTGAGCCTTTCCTTAGATAGAGAGCATACTGGGTCTCTTCTTGTTACAATTAAAAAAAAATATACTGTAATTTTGTAACCAGACTTGGACAAACTTCTGAGAAGCACCACACACCAGATTAGATTATTTAGATTTGTTGTGAGAATAGTCGACATGTGTTCCTTTCCCATTCTCTGTCCAATATTTGTTGTAAAAGTAGACTCATGTTGTGCCAGTTCAGATTAATATTATAACATGAAAGGGCTAGGTTTGTATCATTTTCCATGCTTGTTACATTCACTGATGTGGGAATAGAGTTATATTCTACCTGAGCCACTTTTTTTTTTATGGTGAGGATTAACAGCACACAAATACTTCACAGTCTTAGGCGATACATCACCTGCCCCTTGGCATCAAACAGCGTGAGTGCCGAAGTATCTAAAACTTTCTTTCAGGCTGTGAAATAACCTTCACGTTACTCTAGAAGACCTTGGCATGGTCTTTACACTGATACCTCTTTTGCTCTTTCTTTAGCAGGACATGGCCCATGAGTTCTTGCTCTGCCAAAAATACCCCTGAGAATGTGTTATGTTTCTTCCATTCAAGCCTATATTCTACTCAATATGTTTCTATGACCATCATTGTCATTGGACATACATATTGTTATGAAGTTTCACTACACTTTTAATGAACCTACATGGTATTTCCTTCTAGTTACACCTGCTCATTGAGCACACCACCTTATTAACATGAAATAATACTCCATCCCACAGCTGTAATTTCCAATATTCCCATAGTTTTCAGGTAGGTGATACTATTTGTAAAATCAATTATTACAGAATTTCATTATTTTCACATGCTACTTTTAAAATCTAATTATTTGCAAGTGCTAATACAGAGCAGTTTATTCATTAAAATCAAGACTATTGTTTTATGTATTTTAGGTGTAACTTGAACTTCAGAAAATGCCTAACTATTTACATTTATACAAGCCCTTGAAAAGCATTTCAAAAAAATATAACAGGAAAACAGTTGATACAATGGTTAGATAACATCAAAGAGTGGGTTGGGAACACAAACCATGATCCTTGTGAAAACTGATTCCTGAAGAACTGGCCAAGAGAGTTCTAAGCACATTTCTTCCTTTCTGCTGAAATATAATGTTTGTTCTCATTCCTCAGGTAGAACCTGGCGAGTCTGTATTTGCACTTGTTGATCTTTCCCAACATAAATCTCTCCATTGTAGTCATATCAACAATATGTTTTCTTTACCTTAGTAATAAAATTTCTTGTAACGTATGCTCTTTTAGACTGTGTGCAGTATTTATCAAGTTATTGAGGCTACAGTTACAGAACATTTCAGTATAATATGGCAAAGGACAATAAAACCTTGCGCAGGTGTAAGATCTCTCTGATCTTCTTTTGCCATCAATTAAAAATAGCCTACAGGTGCAAGATCTCTCTGATCTTCTTTTGCCATCTACTAAAAAGAACCTGAAGATTATTGGAATATATCATAATAAGCATGATGATACATTCTACTTAACCAGAAGACATACACTGCTCTTGTAACCTCTTTGATGTAATCAACTAACAGACCTAATCCACCATTTTTTCTGGAATTATGCCTGGATACACAGACACTCCTATCTTGTGATGTGTACCGTAATTTCTTTGATAAACTATCAGCAAATTTGGGACACCAATCTTCATACATGTAACTTTTTATTTAATAAAACAATAGGCAAGTTTCTAGAGGAAGAATTCAATGTGAGTTCCTCAATTTTAGGAAAAAAAATAAAATCTGAAAGGCTTACTCCAAAGTCATACATTGGTCTGTGTTTCACTTAACAATTTCATAGCATGATAATTATTTTGGAAAAGCATGCGTGGGGAAATGACCTCTTGCCCAGGCCCACTTAAGCCTGAACTGATTGTCAGGGGTGTGCCCTTCCAGGTGTTATTTTGGAAGGTGATGGAAAACCATCATTATCTTGCAGATGCCTTTTGTTCCTAAATTCCATTGTAAATGTATATAAGTACAGACATGATCTTACCCAAAATATGAGAGCCTACCTATATGTATGCATATAAACAACTAAAATACATTGACCAAGAAACACTGAGGTGATCCTTACTGGCGTGTCATGAATCAAGACTATGTCCAACCCACATAACTCCAGCTAAAACTCAAGAGGGATCCCACCATCTGGGATAACATCAGCTGGGATGCATTGAGCAGATGAAGGTTTATTGAGCATCTCATAGATTTAGCCTGGCCTCATTAGGTATGAGAAGTTGATTGGGGTTTGCTTCATAACCAAACAGGAGAGGAAATCACAGATTTTGATAATTCGTATTTGAGTTAACATACAGAAGAATCAAAATTCACCTCTAGACATGAGCAGGAAGTGCTCCTGGCAGAAATATTGTCCAGTCTATATCAGGGATATAGAATCTCTCAAAAAATCATGAAAATTATTCCAGTTGGGTGGGGAGGTACCTTTCCAAATCAAAATATGAAAGTATCACAAGGTAATCACTGATATTTTGGTAGTGCCAACAATGCAGTTGACATTACAAAAAAAAGACATAGGTCCTACATGAAGATCTTACCATCTAAGAAGATAACCAGATTGTGAAGGAGATTAATCCACTATGTACTGCTTCAGAAGTAACCAATAAATACCAAACTGCAAAGCTGGTTTTGTACCCAGTAACACAGTAACAGATATTTATCTCAAATAATCCATTTAATAATTTACTCTTTTTAATCTTGACAGAAAGTGTATGTCTGTGCACATTCCATAAAATATGCAGAATGCACCAATGGTCTAAAAAGTATTTTTAAAATAATCATCCAATTCAGCTTTTGGAAAATTAAAAATGAAACTTGGACTGTGAAACAAACAAATAAGACAATTTAGAAAAGATTAAAAGCAATTGTTCTGTTACCTTGGCAACACAATGCAGCCAATCAGCAAAGTTGATGTATTGTTTTGACATACATGCACATATTTCTAACATAAATAGCAACAGAGACTTAATAACAATAGGTTTTAAAACTAGGAACTGATGTCATTTAAAATGTGTCAGTCAAAGAGAACCGAGGAAAGTGTTTCTTCTATCAAACTGACATTAAATATATGCTGGAATAGCTTTATAAGAGATAGCAGACTTCTGACAGGTCATACAGGAGATGCAAAATCTGTAATTACATTCTAGCTTCTTAGATTGTGTCCTGTAGTATGTCTAAAAAACTTTGAGAAGAAAATAAAACTTGAAGGCTACAATATATCATTCATTTCCGTAAACAGGCAAAACAATTATGCAGCATATCTGAGAATGGAGATGAAATATCAGACTGAAAGAATCTGCCTAGCCGTCAAAATAGATGCACTTAAACTCCTTATGTCTTATTTTATGATCGACTGGTGCCAGTGAAGTTCTGCAGTATGAGTTTTCAAGGATACTAAAACCTAACAATAGAAGAAATGTACAGAGGAAGATTGCTAATGGGATACAGAGCCTTTCACCTCTTGGTCATTGGTTTGTTTCTGGCCTGTGTCGGCAGTAACAGAAAACGATTACTTTTTGACAGGTGTCATAAGTCTGTATGGAAGGAGTGCATCAGCCATCCTACTCCAGACCCTGATGGATGGTTGCCCAGAAGCGACCCTCAAAACCAGAATTCTTCTTGACTGCCTCAAAAGAAAACTGGCATCTCCTCCTTTTCTCAGAAAGCATTGTCCCAGCCAACACTTAGAAGTGTTCAGCCAGTCAGTCTAAGACCGTACTCCCATGGACTGTCCTTTGAATCAACACTGGGGTTAGAGAACTTCAGTTCTAATTCAGCAACCTTTTCAAATCCCTTTAACACCTAAAATACATTTGAACACATTTGTACATTTCTTCATGGGACCAATGTTTTTTAGGAAAGCTAGGGTTGCACCAGCCTTAGATCTCCCTGCTTCCAAAATCCCAACTTCAACAACAAAAGAAAAAAAAATTGTGTCAGCACTGACAAATGATATACACATTCATAAAACTCACAGATACAGAGACAAGCACCTTATTTTGTCATTGGGTGGGATTAAGTTACCCATTCCAGCACATCATCTTTTTTTCTTTTTCCAGATTTATATGACTCTCATCATAGCGAATGCTCAGAGTGAGGAATTTCCAACTGGAACACATTGAAAATAAAAAGGAAATAACCCACTATAAACAGCACTGAGGAGAAACAAGTGAACATGCAGAGTACAGTATGCTGCTTTGTCAAAATGTGAGTGGTGTACTTTTGTCTAGCAGCTATTATCTTTCCTTAAGAAATACTGACTTGTACTTGGAATTTTAATCTACATTTTGATTGATTTCTTTTTCAGGATGTAAGAAGAGTGATGGAAAGGATGGGGGATAAGGACAAGGAAGAACTGAAAAAGCTAAAAAGTTTCCAGCCATGCTGTCAGATTTGGTGAAAACATCCTGATGATTAACTCTTTCAGCGCTGTGGAACCTGCTTGTTAACAGAAGCAAAAGGGACTGCAAGTTTCCTTGTGCATCAAATTCATGAGCTTTAAGCTGCCAGCCTTCTAGCAGAATCTCCTTGCCCAAAACTCTGCTGAAGTGGGGACACTGGCAACCACAGTCAAGACTTGACAGCAAACAAAGACTACACAAACATAGTCCTTAAAACAAGTGTTTATCCATAAATTACCACTTCACATTGGTGTTACTTGACTCTCTGCAACATATTTTATGGAGCATGAGGTAAGGCAATGCCAAGCTGTGACAAAAAATTAATGTATTGCATCAAAAGATCTTTTTCAAAGAGTCTACTTGTTAGAATTTGATTGGCAGGTCAGCTTGGACCTGAGCTTTATACACTGTGCAGTATGTGTTTCTCCACAGTCAACATGCTCCCTATGCAGCTCCTTACATTATCTAGAGAAGTCCAGCCTCTTGTGATCAGGATTTGATTCCTCTCCCTGGTCTGGCTGCTTGAAAGTCATCAAGTAGCAACACTCATCTCTTTGCTTCTGATTAAATGTTTTTATAGCCCCTTTGCACGCTGTTTCTATCACGTATTTGTTCTAAATACAGATCAGAGTGTATGGAGTCAGAGGTTTCTATAGAGAACTGAGCCTTGGGACTGATGGAGGTAAACTATATATTTTTATAACTAGAAACAAAAAAGTAAATTCTATTAGCTGGAAGTAGGACAGAGTACTGTCCCTGACAGCCTGATCACCTTTATCTTAGAAGCCTCTCACTTCTCACATTGTAACTACTGTCTTTCATGCTATGACACTTGAAAAAAATACCAAGACTTGATTTAAGAAGTTGCTATGGTAGAGAATCCACTATGTCTCCATGTATCACAGGTTAATTATCCTTCTGAAAATATATAACTTGTTTCTATTCTGAATTTCTTTGGTTTCTGTTTTCAAGCTACATATCTTTGTATCTTTTCCTCTAAGATTAAAAAGTTAATTAATATAAAAATATCTCTTCACTGTGTAGATGCCTATAGTCACCTCTTAAGTCAGGCAGAGAGTGATGTACAGAAGGCCCAGTGAGCAGGAGGTGAAGCACATATCTGTCAGTGTATGTGAGGGAACAGGAATTCAGTAATTGGGCCAGAGCATTAACATTTTTCATAACCTCTAACTAGATGGATTTTTGTACTGAACGCTGGTACATGTATTTTCTTGTGTTATCAATCATTTCGAAAATCTAAATGGGTGCTGACCTATATTTCTATAAACCCAATTAGAATCTACATCTACATTCTCTTCCCCTATATTTAATTCTCCATCCCACACTTTAACATCTTCTGTTTCCTGCTTTATTCCTTTTACCAGTTATTTTCATATTAAGAAGCAACGACTGATCTAACAGAGCTCTCTGTGACTCAACTGGTAAGTCTTTTTTCCTCTAGAAAACAGGTCTTGCAATTGCTTTAAAAGCAAAGCCTCCAGAAGCGATAACTCAATGCAGGAGGTAAGACCAAACAGCACTGCTGAGCAGCTGCTGTAAAAGATGGATCTAGGGGGTCTAACAACAACTATAAGTGCCAGCAGAAACAAATTGTCTGATTAACAGTATATAGGAGCCACAATAAGCACAGGGGTGCCGAGTCCAGCCTCATTGTCTCTGTCCCTAACCTTATTTGCAGTAAAGGATGCTGAACTGCTGAGCTGAATATTCTGCAGGTATTACTTCATGCTACTGAGCAAAAAATCCCTTCCCTTAAGCTCTTCCATTCCCCAATATCAATGGCTTAAGCTTTGCTAGCCTATGCATATGAGTTCATGGGAATCCACTGCTGTGCTGCTTACTAGTTATTTCCATTACAAAATCCCTCAAGAGGTTCCAGCAAGGAATGAAGGCTCCTTGGGCTGATTAAACTACCTGGAAACTCCCAAAGATGAAAGAGGTAGTTCTAGTCCTATTAGGTTCAAGGCAAATTTTGAACTTGAACATCAAGGAGGTCAGGCCTTTGTTGCTATTTAAATATAACTGTACAGAAAATGAAATCTTGCTGGAAAAGTGAGTGTAAAGGTGCCCAGAAAGGAGAAGAAGCTTTTACAGTACTTAAAAGGGGATTTAGCGCACACTGGCTGCTATTCTGTTAGTAGTGGGTTTTGTAATCAAATCAGAGCCAGAACAAAATGCCACATCTCCTTTTATGAAGAGCTTGTTAAAGGAAATAGAATAAAGAAATCTGAAGAAAAAATAACCTGGACAACAATAAACTAAATTCCTTAAACCACATAAATGCCTATGAAATTTGCACAGGGTTGTATCTTATAGATATTCCTCAGCCAAACACAAAGAAAATTAATAAGTATGTATGCATGCTGCCATCCTGGGGTTCTCCCTTGTCCTTTGCAAGCCAAAAAAAAAAACATCCACAAACTTTAACTTCTGGATCTTTCACTGACTTATTCCAGAAGTACAAAGACAACACAATGCCTCAGTCATTTTTCAGTAGCAATCCTGCTCAGCTTTTAGGAACCACATTTTCTTTCTATCTCAGAGTCTTACATACTTTGCGAACACCAACTAAGCCTTGCAGCCCCTTTATGAAGAGCACCATTAGACCCATTACTCAGCAGACTAAGAAAGGCAGACAATATGTATCTAAAGGAGACATATAAGGAAACTAAGATTGAGGGGATCTGCTACAGATTTCCACTTTCATCTCAAGATCAGTAATCTCTTTGGCCCAAAAAGTCAGACTGGTTACTTCATTAGTTACACTAAGAGGAAACCAGATAAATTTGAAAATATATGCCTGAATTCCTGCCTGTTAATGGGAAGAATAAATGAGCATGCTGAGAATATATTGCCAAGACACAACAGTGACTGTAGACCTAGAAATATCCAGAGTCATTATCTACAGTAACATTCCTGGTAGTTAGACCCGCTCTTTAAACCATCAAATATTATAATTTATGATATTACTGTAAAATAGTTAATTTCCTAAGCAGAAACATATCTTAATATTATGAACATAAGGTTCTTACTGATGTAATTTATTTGTCTTTTCTATGAATCAAAATGTAACACTGTATAATAGTTGTAATTATCTCATAAAAAAAAAAGAAAAAAACCTAAAAGAACAATAGATCTCTTAAAGTGTTATCTACCCCTAATTGTAATCTCACCTAAGCTAAGGAACAAGACATTCTATATTCAGTGGTGAGCAAATGCCTGTTACATTTTTGACTGCATGTCCTTTACACTTTTCCTTCTCAAACTAATTTGTGACATCCTGCAAAGCCCTACCTTTCCATAAAGTTGAGCACTGTGTAACACGAGACAGCCCAACGGAAATGTAGGTCAATTTTTAACTGTCTTTGCTTGAAATGGAATAGACTTGCATTTTACATGCAAAGGGCCACAGAGAAAAAAAAATAATTTGTGTCTAATAGTCTTTTCAAGTCTGCTAGGCCTGTTAGCTTAAAAAGCTTCCGATATGGAAATAATGGGACATACTAAAACATGTAAAACAGAACAGAATTGATGAGATAAAATGAGTCTGAGAAGCATGACAGGTCAGGGAAGCCAATGAAGGATGCTGAAAAAAGCCCTTTCAGGTTAGGTGGGGGAGGGGGGAAAAGGGTACTGTGGAAAATTAAAAAGACTTCACATAACTGGGCTAAAAAGGGAATTACATAAATAAACAAGCTTCTTGTAGTAAGCAGTCCCCTCAGCCCAGGGTGCCTGACCCACCATTTGGTCTCTCCTTCCTTTTATAGGCCCTCCTGATGGAGGAATTAGCTCCAGCTGAGCCTGCCATACCTGGGCTGTCCTGTAAGCCCTGACTGAGGGCAAACACCTGGGGTGGCTCAGGGAGAAAATATGAACCTGTTCCTTCCCAGAGTCTGGGGGAGTTGTACTTCAAAAGGGGCATGAAGGTTCAGTCATCTTGTTTTTAACAGTAGAAGTCAAAAAGCTGGAGAAGACAAATTGGCTTTTGTTCTACTGCTCCAAGACTGGCTTATGGAAAAAATCCAGCACAGATGTAACTGTATAGTTGGTATTTTGGCTACTGAAGAACTTTGGCTACCAAAGAATTCTCCTCATTAACTCTTAAGTTACCTACCAAGGCTGAAAAACCTCCAGTGCAAAGCAAAAGCAAGATCTCCACCAAATGAACAAACTTAATTATTCAAACAAGTTTTGGGGGAATACTTGATCCAATCAACACAGAGTCTAAAGGCAATGAGAGACACCACAGAGGTTAATAAAATCCTCTCTTGCTTCCAGGACTGTAGCAAGGAAGGGAACATTTCTTTTGTTGCACATTCCCAACAGTGATGAAGTATGGTACAGAACTGGCCATTAATTCTTTCTAGATGGTCAAAATCCCTCTACTCCATGCAGGCACACAACCCTCCCCCTCAGTTTCTCATCTTACACCTATTTAATTTAACCAAAATAAAATACAAGGCAAAACAATTGTCAGGGACCTGAGGGATTCTCTGACAAAGGTGAGAGGGGGTGAAAGGGGCTGTTCAGGTTGCACAACTGGGTGGAGAGCTCCCTGCCTTTAAATACAATGCTGTGAGAACTCAAACTTGGCTACAGCACCAGATCAGACTTCCCAAATTAGCTGTCTTCAGTGACAGCAAAAGCACCGCCCTGTCCCCTTCAGTGAGGCATCTGCCCCAGCTGGGAAACTGGAAGCCTGGCCAAAGCCCCGGTGCTTTTCGGGAAGAGCTGAAACGTGCAGGCATCCAGATGCAGGGACTCCTTCAGTAGGTGAAGGGGTTTAGGAGAAAAAGAAGAGTTGTCTTCCCTTTTTCATGGGGGAAGTTAACATAGGCTGTGTCTCAGTGTGGCAGACAAGGGTTTGGCTGTAGCACTCAGCCCATGGGTCTCCCTGCCAGGGAGAGTCGCTTCACACCTGCACGACTGGCAGCAGGTTGGTGGTTCCTGGTAACTGACTCAAGACGCCTTCACAGGACCTGACTTTCTGAAAGTGCAGGGGGTCCAACACACCAAAACTCAGGTCATTTAAAGATAACTCAGAATTAGATCTGCCAAATCACCAGCTCTTCCTGAAAGCCAAAATCCCAATCCCTTGGTTATGCTTTCTGTCTCATTGTTCCTGGGGCATCTTTCAACACCTTCACCTGAAACAAAGCCCTGGCTCAAAAAACCACCCAGACTCTGAGAGATACGTGTATTGAACCTTTGAGGATGAATCAAACAAAAGAAAGAACAATTGTTTCTTCCAGGACTTCAGGGTGTTTGGAATCCATGCCCCTCTGTATTCAGGGCATATTTATTCAGTCTTTTCAAAATGAAAGTCATATTCTTTTGATTTGTGGGAGGGGCTGCTGCAGCTGGAAACTGAAGCCTCCCTTTTATTGTTGCATATAATCTAAAGAAATAATAACAATTAATAACACTATAGGACTGAAATGGAACTGTTTCATCTGAACCCATAGGTGAGGTTGGGCGGATGAGTCTCTTTAGCTGCAGGGTCACGTTTAGGTCACCTTTAGAACTGGCATTGGGGCACGTTTGCAGAGTTGCACGTGGTCTGCAGCACTTTGGTGGAGGGCCACAGGTAGCAAATGGAGCTCTTGGCTTGCGCCCTGACAGCACTTGCTACAAGCCATCTGTTCTCTGAACAGCACCTTTCACTACTGCTCTTGTTTTACCTCCTTCAATTCTTGCAACCAATATCACAAAGCAGGTCAGGGACAGAGCTGGGCTTGGACCCCCAGTGCTGTGCTTCCATCCCACAGCCCTCCACTCCACTCCATCTCTCAAGGCCGTGCAACGGTAACTATAGGTTGACTAGGTTTGGGTGTGCAAGTTTTCCCACTGTGCCTGGGATGCTACAGACTGGAAGAATCAGTCTTGTTTCTAATGTCTCTAAACGGCTGGTGAATTGGAATTTGGATACCTGCTACAAAGGGAGATTTTTTAATGTCAGAATTTTTAATGCTGCATGCCCTGTTTTATCAATTAAAACTCTTTTAAGAGGAGGCCCATGTTCAGAGATGAGAAATTCTAGCAGCTGGCATCTAAATCAAGTCACTGACTCAGGTGCATGTACTTGTACTGAGGTGCACGTAACTTGTACTTGTAGTTACATACGTAAGGCCTAGTTGAAAAGAGCAGCCCAGTCATTTAAAAGTTTGCTATTTTGCTGGTAGTTTTTGACTAGAAGTTACACCAGTGTATGCTTCATTTCCTGATATGAAGATCCTGAAATCACCTCTTCAGTTTAATGTGCCCCCTCTCCTTCAAATCTCTCTTCACTCACTTCTTCCAGGCACCTTCAAAGGTGGTCCCCTGCCAGCTAAATGCAGCTTTGAACTCTCAAAAACTTTTGAAAGTCAATGGAAAGACCTAACTTTAAGGTGCTCTGCATTAGTGCTTTCTGAATTGCTGTCCATCATTGTTAGCTTTTTTTTTTATTTACTTTTAAAAAGCATTCTCTCTTTCAAGAGTTTCTCTCTTTAAACCATTGACACAATGAAAGGCATATGAATCTTATAGCAGGAGATCTGGAAGATACTCTACCCTAAAGAAACTATTTTCTCAGTAACTGCTACCCAATGCTAAAGGGCATCAGACAGCACTGCATTTTGTCCTTGGCCTGCTCCTCTTTCTACTATAAAAGAAGCAAATACGCAATGACTTTTGAGATCCTCCATAGCAAGGACCACTGCATTCTTACCTAGCTCATATTGCTTTGCTAATTCCAGGAGATATATTTTGGTATCTTTAGTTTCAACCCCAAAGCTAAATCTGATCTTGAGGAATATCGAATATTAGAAACTTTTCCATTAATTTCTCATTACTCTTATCCCCATCATAGCCATTGGAGTGCTTACAGCTCAACCACAACATTAACTTTTTGACCAAAATATATTATGCTGTTTTTTTAGGACAAGGTCTAGGATTTGTTGGCATGAACATAAGATATTCTGCTGTAAAAAATAAGTAAATGAAATTCAAGTCCAAAGTGTTTTTCAGAATACTCAGATTCTACCCTAAAATAGTAAAAATAAAGCTTTTTGCTTAACTTCATTTTAGATACCCCAGGAAAAGCAACTGGTAACTAACTCATTCATTTGTCATCCAGAAATCTTCCTGTAAGTGCCCAAGGTCACGTAATACTCCCTTTGGGCTGTATTTTGCATTCTGTTTGCTTAATTGTCTGTGAAAGGATAAGAACAAATAGATTTGGATCATCCTCATTTTGTTTCAAAATACCAAATTATATTTGAATCCTCTTGCTCATTCCCAAATAAGAGAGAGATCTTGGCCTAAAAGGTCTTCACTCTAAGCATACAGCAGAAGAAGCAAGAGAGAAGAGGCACTATCTCCATTTTACAGTAGGTCACAGAACTTTTAGGTGACTTTCCCAAGCTTATACATGCTAGGTATAAAAGAGAAGATTTTAACACCAGGACTTCTAAGCATCCACCCAGTGCCTTAATTGCATGAAGATCTTAAGTATTTTGAAATGATAAAGCCTTTCTTCTAGCATCAGTTGTCATGTGTGCTTGGTAGATTATTTTGCTAGCTATTAAACTGAAAGACTTGTTATTCATGATTTTTTTCCCCATTTTGTAGAGACCATAATATATCTCAAAAAAAAAAGATGGAAACCTGCAAAAAGAGCTATGCTTTGGAGGACCCAGGGAATCCCTAAATCTCTCTATGTTTAAGCTTGGCAGTTAAAGTCAGTCCTTCTAACTTTTAAACTCGTTCCAAATTTTCAGAACTGCACAGCATGCAACTGAGAGAATGATTTGACCCCAAAGATCAGGATGTTTTAAGTATTGTTCAAGAAAAAACCAGTTGAAAAAGATTCTAAAAAAGTATCAGGGGCACTTTTAAAGTCTTTCTTTAAAAATAAAAATCATAAAACTACCTTTGTTGACTCCTGCTGTTAATGTGCTTTTATTCGGGCATTTGGAAACAATATTACTTTGCAGAGTAGACAGTCGCTGTCAAGGGCAGTTTTCTCGTCTGTGGTCACTTGTTATGTACTGTGAGTTTGCAAACTAATAACGTGCACGCTACAAGATGGTAGAGGAAACATGCCCCTGACTGCACATACAGGGAGAGTAATTCAAAATAGTTGGTAACTTTGATGCTTTTGAAAATTTTAGTGAGGTAACTTTTAATTAAAGCTTGAAATAAACATTTAACTTGTCTTACCATATGAAGTTACTTCACAGACATTTATTAGCACACATATATTTAGCAGCTGCCGTTCAGTATAACATCTATGTCTATCATTGTCTTCTCAAAGCTCTTTCCATGCACTTCAAGAGCATGATGGAAGAGCAATTTCCTTATTAACAAGCAAACTCTGATTAAGTTACCTAACCGATAGGCCCACTAAGTATTGAAGTCAGTGGATGGACTGGGCAAGGACCCCTGCTCAAGACCACAACTGCAAAGGACAAGGGAAATTGCTAGGCTGGACAGAGGAAGCTGGTACTCAGTCTCCCATCCATTAGGAAAGATCCAGTCCACCCTTTTTGCCTACCTGCAATGGATGCATATAGGTTCAACCCAGTGCTATCCCCAGAAATATACCTGGGGATAATGAGGAGCCCGCTGAAAAAAAATTTACTAACTGGGCTTATTCCTAAAATGCACCAAAAATGATGATGATAATAATAAAGCTTTCTAAAGAATTTTTTTTTTCATGATGGCTGCAGTTTCTAGCAGTAGAAAAAGTAATGTACAACATAGTGTCCAACTCAACATAAGTGAATTACAGTTGCTTTTCTGTTTCCACTTGTGGAAGAAATCCGATAGTACATCATTAGCATTATTCCATATATGCCACGGATGTTTTTAAAGGTCAATTTGTTTATAGAAATACTTCCATTGAGGATGAATGATGACACTATTTTGACCTCTCTGACCTTGATGAGCAGGAATGCACTTTTCAAGCATCCAGAGCCCCTCTTCACAATTTGTCTAATCCTACATCTCCCCTGCCCTTGCAGGCTATTTGCTGTTAGTGGGCACAATAGACAAGCAATAGTACCATTATAGGCTTCTCTAACAAAAGACTTTCATGATCATTTTCTAGTGGTTTGAAGATTGACAAGATCCCCTCCTGTTACCCAGATGCATTTTCCCCTCCTTCCCGGTGATTTCTTTTCTTGTTTCCAAGGAGGAAAGTGCCTCCCTGAGTAGCGACCTCTCTCTCTGCAGAGAGACCTGCTAGAAACAACAAACATTGCATGTTAAACCTCCTCCTAGAGGGCATTATGAACAAATGGAGTGCTAGCTCTTCTTTGATAAGGTGTACACCCGTGGCACAACTTAAGAATCAATTCAATTATAAAGACACAAAAATGCCTTTTGAAGAATGTTCCTGAGCAACTCTGAGGTAGAGAGCACAGCATATATATGAGTCTGACTTTGCCAAAGTTATTTAAAGAGAAGAAGTCGCACAGAAGTCTCCAGCAGCCTGATTAACTAACTGGGCACTCATCTGTTGGTGAAAGCCTGAGTGTGAAAATTAAAGCTATCCCATGGGTTTTACCACATCAGCTGTCCTTGAATGCAGTCAGAATTTCTCTTTTCTGGAGCTTTTGCTTACTTGCTACACAAAAACTGAGCTATCTGAACAGCGTGTTTATTTTTCACAGATGCAGAACATTTGTACCTCTCACTGGTATGTAGGAGCATGTTTGATAATAAAGCCCTGTATCACTCATGCTGGATACTCGGCAACTGAGATGCCCTTTCTCTGCCCCAGCCAGCAGTTACTTTGGAAAATTTCAGCTGTGCCGTCTTTGTGTCTCATTTGTAACATGAGCAGGTAATAATACCGGCCTACACTAGAATATTTTCTGAGGGTGACAAGTATTTTGAGAACCCTCATAAATAATGGTCCAGATTAAAATAGTAATGCAAATGTTAAGTCTTATTTGTTGTCTATGATTCATATGTAGAAAAAAAGACGGAAGACCACTGCTGACCTTTTCATATGCGGCACTTGACAAGGTAATGTGCTTTTAAGTGTTTGATATACTTTAACATACTCTGTATACTTTACAGAAAAATGTCTAAATGACACTTTAATGTTTGCTTTTCATTTACCAAGAATAAACATTCCTCTGTATTGTCATTAGTAGAAGAAGAAGAAAGCCACAAATAACATTATTTCAAATCCTTGGATCTCAGTCCCTTCTCTTGCTGCAGAGTCGCTGATGTCAGAGGGTGGGGTTGCTCGGTGCCTGCGGGGTGAGGATTGCTTGATTCATCTTCTCTTATAGCTGGAGAGGGAATCAGCAAAGGATTTCACTGAAGACAGGATGAGTAAGGAAGATCATGTTTAGATTTGAATTAGGCTTAATATGAAATTTTATGAGACACACAGGAGGTCTGCACTCAGATTTGGGGTTCATGGTTAAGCTTTGTGTGTGAAGTTGTTTCCCTAAATTCTGAAAATGTTTGAGGACTCTTGTTGCCACAGGATTTCCATGACACTGGTTCAATACTTTTGTTGTACATAAGACAATAAAGAGTCTTGGACTCAACCAAGAATCCATAACACAAAGTTGGATCTAAGAGTGAGGATCCAGCTTCTGCTGAAATTGAAAAATGTCCAGATTTTAGGTTGAGTCAAGGCCACCATTTTACTTCTTTACTTTCCTTCATTTGAGCAATTTAATTTATTGAATGGGTCAAGAGACCCATTCTCAATGAAAAGCTCAGCAATACACTAGTATCTAGTAACCACCTAAATAGAACCTACACAGTGCTGAAGAACAGATCAAATGGAACTGTCCCTAAAACTACATCATCTTCCTTCTCGCTCTTTATATTGGGACTGCAGTCAAAAAAAGTGGCCATTCCCTGGCTTTTCTGTCCTGTCCAACTTACAGCATTTTCCATCGGACCTCCTGCAAGAAGACTTTCAAGATATCTCAAAAGGAGTGGTGTTGCATGGGCAAGAATTTGAATTCCACTAGGAAAAATAAATCAGCCACTCCTTGGGGTGTCCTTCCAGACCTTTCAACTGGGGACCCAGTCCTGATTTAGTACTTCACCCATAATTAATAGTTTCCCACAGCTGCCTAAATGAGTGCTGTTCAATGGCTTTCATATGGCTGCCCTGACATACGCTGCCTCTCAGCTCCTGAGAGTTAGGGAGGCATGACTGAGGTATACGGTACATTTGCTCTTGGTGCTTTACACTGTTAAAAGTCCCTGTAGGGCAGGCCCATGATAAGCAGACTCTGCAGTTTTTAACAGAGAAGCACATACCTTATCCTGATAATTTCTGAGGAGTTCTTCAACTAAAGCATTAAGAACTTCCAATTTTAGATGAAAAGATTAATAAGAATGTTTCCATCTCCATAAAGCTTTGGTCCACAATGCTTTCATGTGCAGTCACCATACTCATAAAATTCCTGAAATATGCATGAAGACACATTATAACTTTTCTCTAGTTATCTCATATGGCTATGCTGGTATATAAAGATATAACAGGACACTTGGAGTATCTCATAACTGCATCCTTTGGGTTTAAATTTATCTATGAGTTTGTGACTGCATACTGTAATACATATGGTGTTTATAAATATTTCACATTTCCAGTACAATGTTTTTTTGCTGTTCAGAAGGGTCAGCGTTTGTGTCTCAGAGCAGGTATGTTATTTTCTGTGCTTAGTACTTCCAGGCAAAGCCGAGCGCTCTGAGGTCCCAGTGTTTTTACACACACCCTGTGACACCATTCCTAGAAACACTATTCCTAGGTTTTGATAAAATGTTCAGGAACTGCTGAGGTCAACAGTATTGTTATTATTTGCTTTTATGCTCTCCAAGGTATGTTGTTCATTGGAAAATTCTGATTCCAAATTAAGCTGATGGTCTTTCAATTTAAAAAAATGGTAGAGTGCTGACCTCTACCTCTAATGTTTTGTGGACAAAAGAGAGTCACAGCGTATCAATGCCAATCTAAAAGTAATCAAAACGGTACAGGATTCATTTGCTCTCACTTCTTTTTGCAAAAATTGTTTGTACAAGAAGAGTTAGAATAAGGGCAAGACAACAAAATTTGTCACTGATGTTTTTTTCCTTTTTTCTTTTTTCTTTAATCTGCAGATCTCCTCCACTTAAGTGCAGTTAGCATTATCATGAACATCATCATTTATCCATGGCTGCTCATCTTACTGTTTGTTCATATGATCCTGTCAACCAAAAGGACATCAATGTACACAGTAAACATTAACCAGCTATAGGCCATACTATGCTGTCTTACGGGGAGGCAACCAAACTGCAAACAGAAGCATGAGTCATTGTAAGCTGTGAGACACCAAGACTTTGATGCTGTAAGGCAAAACAAGCTACTTCATGCCACAGTTTGTGAAATGTTTACACAGAAGAAAAATTCTGCCAAAAAGCATACAGGAAAGTGTATATAGCACAGCATACAAGCTAAAGAGCATCCTATAATATGTGATATTTATGGATATATAACAGCTATAAGCTTTCATTCATCAGCAGTGATTTCCATACCTCCCTGTTAGATTTTGATCTTCCTTGGATCCTTTTCTAACACATCAACTGCAAAGTATTGCCAAGGACAGCCTTAGCTTCTGTTCCTTTTGCAGTGCTACATTCAGAAGAAACATCTTCAGATATCAGAAAGAATAAACTGGTCTCTCCAGCAAAATCATGTATTGCTCCTACCCTCTTTACCAGTTCTTTGGTGCCATTTTTCATGCAGCCAGACATCAAGTTCACTTTTTTTTGCCCAGTGTCAAATATCAGGGGAAGGAGCCATGCTGGCTTCTGCAACATTAGCCTTTTGGCAGCGTTGTTCCCAGATGGGAGAGCAGAGCTCTAACTACTGGGAAAGACTTCCACCGACCTCAGCTTCCCCTGGGCTGAGGCACTTCTTTAGTAGTCTAACTGCATGCAGCTACATGGCACCAGTGTGGAAATTTAAGGAGAATACAAGTAAAGGAAAGTGCCACTGAAATCTTGAAAGGAGGTAGAAAATAATAAATACTCCAGCTGAAATTTGTCCTGGACACAAGTTATTGGGTCTAAGTGCATGTTTACATTTCTTTGAAATGTTCCTAAATAATCCCTCTGTCTGAAAGGAAATTTTCAAAACTATGATGAAAAAATCTGGTTCAGATCATGTGTATTGGTTTTAAAACCAGGCATAACATTGCAGCCGGTTCTTTTATCCAGAAAAGGTGCAACTGTCATATCAATTTAGAACTTCAATCATGTTATTTTAAATCTGCATTAGTAAAATCTGTAACAAAACATGTTTCTGTTGTCCACATCTTGCATCTGGAGCAAAGTTATGCTAAAGTCTGATCTCTAAACCCAGAATGGAAATTATATCTGGTATGTTCTGCACTTTGTAACATGGTACATGTAGACTTTTTTACTGTAGTGATAACACACCGCTCTATAGCCCACCTGGTAAAAACGTTATACATTAAAAATGACAGTCAAAAGAAGCTGGTGCAAATATACCAGAATTACATATGAAAAGGTTGCAATGTAAGGCTAAAAACAAACACCTACATTTAAAGGCATTATCTGGCACCTTACTTTTAAACAAAGGTCTGTAGCTTACAGTGTCATTTTAAAGGCTTAGTGCCAAGGTTTCAAGCTGGGAAACAGTATACCAGCACTGTATTAAGGAGCAGAAATTTTGCTGACATTATGGAAGGTCTTACTAGTTGGTCTCCTACCACTTGATAATATTCTACAGATGCTGTGGAAAAACATTATCAAAAGGCAGTTCTTAGACATATAACCTCTCAAATCATAGCCAAACATGACTTCACACAAGTAATAAATTCAGGAACTTATGCTACATATGGCAGAAGTGTTTGTAAACCAGGACTACAATATAGAGGTATCCAGATGAGATCCTCATCTCACCTTGCCCCTTTGCACCAAGTAAAAGGAGTAAAAGGTCTTGCAGTGCTGGCACAGTAGATGCACTGATGATGACCTTGCAAGCATAGTGCCTAAGGGTCACACCAGAAATGAGACTCTGTCAAAGTAGGCCAACAGTAGCACTGAACTTCATCATTTTAATCCTTCCCCACTTTATCCTAGGAGACAAGGACACAAGGGTTCAGCCCAGACTCTCATGCTTGAAAAACAGGGACCCAAACTGGTCTCATGGTGTGATGCTGGAAACAGCATCTTTTTCTGTAAGAATGTGTTTCTTCCTTAATTTTGTCCTTTCTGTCAAAGCAGAGTGAAAGTTCCTGAGACTGAAATACTAGCTAAAACCACACGGTATAACGAGCATTTGTATGATAGGGTGTGAGGCTTCAAAGGAGATACTTCTTGGGATTATGCTTTTTTCAAGAATTTCTGTTGTTCCTGGAGCTGACGCACTCCTGGGGGGCTCTGGGCACCAGGGTTTGCCAGCAGCCACAGCTGCACTGTGCACAGTGATTCGGCACCCCAGCAGGATTGATAAACTCAAACCTCCTTGCTCCCCTAATATTAAGCCCCAAAGGCCTTCAGATGCTTACTGTAGTACTGTAATTGTTGCCGTATGTAAAAATATTTAGACCAATTTTCTTGTGCAACACAGAGGTAAATGCTCTATTTGACCAGTAGAAACCTCACTTTGTTCTTTTTAAAAAGTGCCCCCAAAAAAACATGTGAGAAAATTTTAAAAGTGCACAGTACTGCATTCAACAACACAAGATTCATGTCCTTAGTTTCATCCCATCTGATGGACTAATCTTACTACTGAAGTTTGCAATAGTAACTATAAATCTACACATTTATTACGACATACACACAGAAAATATCAACTGAAGTACTTAAAAATACTAAAATCACCTGACAGATGTCATGACCAATAATATAAAAAGGATATTTTATAATTTGCTAACAAACAAATTCAGTTTTGCCAGGTACAACACATCAGTAAATTCCATAGAAGTAATTTTTTGTGTGTGTGGACCTTGTTTTCATAACTTTAAAACTTTAAGTAGTTGACATGGTGCCAACTTCTGGGGGTAAAGAAATAACCTGTCTTATTTCCAAGCTGACACATGTTTTAAGTAGATGAAGTCTCAGTTTCATTACATTAACAGCGTCTCTAGGTGCTCTTTGACGCATCCCTCCAGTGCTTAGTAATTTAGTAACAGGTTGGAAATGAGCAAAGGGGTAAAATGAGACTCTGTTGCCAGAGCAACTACTGTACACCTCTAATTTTTGAATCAACAGGCAGCAGAAGTTGATACTTTTCCACAGAGTGTGAAGAAATAAATTCCAAAATATTATATGAATGCAAACTTATTTTGTTCAAGGAGCGGCACTTCTGGGAAAATAATTTTCTGAAGATAGTCCAGACCTGCTATTATTGAGCTAAAATGCTAATAGGAAATGTTTAACTTTAGTTTGACCAAAAGCCTAGCCACCTGCTCAAGTGCAAAGCCCTAGGAAATAATTCTCTGAGCTACTTTATCTCTTAAAATTCTTGTGGAAATGCTTACTTTAAAAAGAAATATTTTCTAATCATGTGGCAGCTCAACCTTTGTGTCAGGGAAACTAATTCAGAACAACAACAAAAAAGAAAATAAAAGGACCTGGCTTTATCATCCAAGCGAGTAGAAAATGTAGAAAAAAAATCAGAAAAAAATGAGAGAAGTAAGATTTCTGACTTCTCAGTATTACAGCTGCTAGGAGTTGCCAGGGCCAGACTGTCTCAAGACACACATCTGACCTACTGTTTCCTGGATGACTAGACACTTTGTGCTTTACGTTTCCTTTGGGCAGTTACTCTACTGGGAGAGTATGTTGTTATTGACCCAGTGAAAAAGCTAAAGGCTTTGCCCTCAATTTCCTGGTGGGGTCTGATGAAGTGAACATAGATATGGAACGAGCTGAGGTTGGCCCTAATTGTGGCCTTGCTGTTTCGTGACTTCTGCTTGGTCTTTCTGTTCCTCAACCATCATATCAGGATGTAAAACCTTCCCACCACGTGAAAGACTTGGAAGCTTCAGGTGGAAATGTGAAGCCATTGCAGTGGAAATGCAAAGCCATCAGAGTACAGACATTGTGCCACCTGTAAGACAGCCTCTTCAAGCTTCTCTCGGCACAGTGATGGAGCCCACGTCAATCATTGCATCACATATGATTTGTTCCATAGTACATTGGGTTAAGACTTTAATATCACAGATAGCAGTGTTTTAATAATCTTTTGCCTCACTTTAAATCCTGTTATGTAATGACTTCTACCAAGATCCTTTCATTGTACACAAAGCACCATATTTTAAGGGGTCAGAGCTCTCGCAACATACTTAAACTGCGTTTTTGCATGTTTCATGTTCACTTGAAAGGGCATTATCATTAGTTCAGCTTCACAAACCGGTTACTCAGAAGCAAAATAGAGGGTTCCTGACAATCTACTGAATTACAGATGATTTTAAAGTGTGGGTGGCTTTTTTTTCCTCTTACTCCTCATCTCCCCATCAGGTGTAACAGTTCCCAGGACCTATAGCTGCTTCCATCAAAGACAGCCAGAGTTTTGTCATTGCCTACTTAGCTATTGAAAGCTGTTTAGTATGGGTATAAAATTCTGCCATCCTGAGTCAGAGGCTCTTTGCTGCCACTGTGACCACCTATGAATGCAAGTCATCTTTCCTCTTATCAGCGATTTGGTCTAACCTCCTCTGCTCCCTTTATAATATGTGGCTGTACAGAGAAAAACTCAGAAAGGGCAGTTCATCACAGCTATTTAGACATGTATGTTAGGATGGGACGCAGCTCCCTAGGGAGGTATCTGTTTCTTTCCATCAGTATAAAACAACCTCACTGACTAGTTTAGACTCCGTAGCCAGCTTTCAGATGCTGGGGGTCAATGGGAGGAATCCCGCTCAAAACCTGATGCAAAGCGAGTCAAGGTCCAGCAGGATCAATGAGAGCAGACCCCCATCCCCAGTAGAGCACCTAGAACATGGCAAGCAACAAGCAAATGAATGACTTTTCTTGGTGGAGAACTACGTTGCTTTGTACAGCTTACTTCCAAAGGCTAAATCTGTTTCCCTCCCCCAAGGAAAATAACAGGTCAATAGGTATTTGACTAAGGGCCGCTGGGGACAGTAAACTGAATAAACTCTCTAAACTCTGTTGTTTCATCCAGGGCATGCTTACAAAAGAGTTCTTGCACACTTGCCTCTCTCTGTACATACTTGTGATGCTCACAGTAAAAATGGCAGCACATGGGCACATTTAATGACAGCCTGAAACAGGATGCACCAACAGTGATGACTCATGTGCTATGTGGTCCCATGACTGAACAAGGAGTCTCCCAAGATCTACTGAGCAGGATCAGTGCCACAGATAGTCAAAGGAGACAAGACATTAAAGATAAAATCTGACAGTTCATACCATTTTTTAAAATATCAGAACAGAACATGTGGGAATGTGACTCTTCCCCTGCTCCCCTGCACTCTCCCAGTTTAAAGCTGGATTACTCTACTGAACCAAATGCAGTTCTCCTGGCATAAGACTAGAGCGAGTAAAGTAGAATCCAGGCCCTGAGATTTAAAGTATTTGTGAAGAATTTTCAATTATTGCTAGTATCAGTCTGAGTGCTGTAACAATCTGTACAAATCACAGAAAGGAAAACAAAGAAGTACTCATATAGATGATCCTCTTGCCAAACTGACTATGGGAATGTGTCTGAGAATCTGCTTGTATATGTTTAATACATGAACTTAATATCTGAAGAATATAACTCCTTCAAATTCCTTAAATTTCAAGAAGGTTTTACTTTCCATGTTGTATTTTAAGAATGGGATGCATTAATAACAATGTAGGCAGGCAAATATTTCTTTAAGCATTAAACTGCTCCAAACAGGGATTAAAACATGAGAGGTACAGAGTATGTTTCCTAACATATCAATAGAGCAAGAAAGGAAAAAAAAAGATCAGTGCTGGTATTTTCAAATACTTCTACTAAAGTGTTTTTATGAACAGAGCAGGCGCACTTGCTGCCTCACTAACCTCAAGAAGCAGATGCGATTGCACTGCATGCAAAGGTACAGAAGCTAGACAAAAGGGACTCCACTGTGCAAAATACTCATTGAAAGTTGCAGCTATGGCACAGATAAGCAAATCCTAAAACTGTTCAAGTATTTCTCATCCATATTTAAGAGCAATGATAGTATTTTAAAATCTATCAAAGGTAGGCATAACCACTGGGCAGTGAGTTAGCAATACTCAAAACTGCTGTTTACTGAAATCAGGATTATAGAGACCAAGTTTGTCAGGAAGTATATGGAAAATGGTTTATAGAGCCAGCTGCATTCTTAATTTGGGATGTGTACATCATGCTGACTTCTAATATATTTTATGTTATGCATGTAATCTAGTTTTTTATTTGTATTTTCCTCAATTTTACTTTTTTAAGGCTCCAACTACTAACAGCAGATCAATGACTGCATCACATATATACTCTGACCTGCATCTTTGTGCTCCAAGATTCAGCATGGAACTGTGTAAATACCCACTAACCTACTCACTATCTTTCTGTCTTTGTGGGAAACCAGACACACAATATGATACCTCACAATCTTCAAGAAGAGCAAATGTGCATTCTACAGCACCAGGCTTGGCCACCGATGCCATGCCCCCTTACTGATTTCTTGGAGGGTTTTGATAGTTCAGGTGGATGATCTTAGTTATTGGAAAGACACCATTGACAATGACATTGCTACACCATCACACAGCTGTGTTTTCTAGGTAGTGCTCAATGCATTTACACTCTATTCTCTTTCACCTACGGGCAGTGCTGATGACTTCAGTAATGAGCAGGTGTGGTGGCAGGCATGAGTAGAATCCTGTACTTTGACACAGACCTCAATACTGAGGATACTCATGAAGGGGAAAAAAAAAATCCTTCCTTCTCTACAGGATTTACCTCACTAACAGCTTCAGAATTAATGATACACTGCAGCTCTGGGTTAGTGCCTTGGAGTGATGTTGGGAGGTAGTTATAATACCTCAGGTGATTGAAAAAGCATCAAAGGCAGGCTCCTGTTCCTCAACAAGCTGCTTTGGTACTATTGCTCGAACTCAGTGATACGTCCATAAAACCTGGCACCTTTTCAATTAAAAAACCCATTCCTTGCCCCCAATTCAGTGCAGGCTTGGACAACAAATCGATTTCTTTGCTTTTTAGACCTGTTAGACCACAGATCCATCAAAGCCAAGAGAGAAGGAGATCCCGTCTGTCCCCTCTTGCACAGAGAGAACTGTTTATCTGACTGCATTCAGCCACACATGGGTAGTGTCTGTGAAAGCAATGGGTGGCACAGATGTCACTCTGAGTCTAATTTGACCTGCAAAACCTCAAATACTGGTGATAATGTGTAAGAAGGAAAGAAGCCAGCTGGAGCTAGAAGTAATGGCAACTAGAAAGAAATATCTTTGCACCAGCAAAATGAACATATTTGATGTGAGAAATCAGTGAGAGACAAACATTGAAGCCCCTGATGTTACCTTGACAGTCCTTTTTTCAAGGGAGAATCATACTTAAATGAAAAAAAAAATCATTTACAGATTTTCTTGCATGGAAATAACGTAAGTCTGAAACCAAAGGGATTGATGTAACCCCTGAACAGCCGCAGCCGGAAGATAGAGACTGGGATGAACTGAACAGCAGAGCCTGTACAACAGAGGGAAGAAAAGTGGTAAAAGATTTCAGTTTTAGTTAGAATTGAGTTTGGCAAAAATTCTCATTCAATTCTGTTAAATCGTATGCTTGAATAAGTTATTCACCCAGGCCAGTAACATCTGTTCAGGAAAGAGGCCAACTCTAAAATGTGTTTTTTCATCCCACAAAACAAAGCATAATCTAGGCTATAAATACACATGTTTTTACTAGGCTGGATAAAGTATCTCATGAAGAAAAAAAATATCTTTAGTTTTGGACTTTTTTGTTTCTAGAGACATTACTCGTCTGATCCTGGATCCTTTACATATTCAGGAGTCCCACTGCTTTCAGTGGCATACTCTAGGGCTGCAGGGAGTTTTGCCTGAGTAAGCATGATCAGAAATGTTCTTGCCTCTTTACGAAATCAGAACTGCCCCAATCCACTCTCCACTGACACATTTTTCATGTCTGTATAGTAAAAGATGTTTGGTCTCTCTGACACATCATCACAGACAAAAATCACTCCAAATGCCCCATTGTCATGTGAAACTACTGACAAACTTTGAAATAATTCAAAGCAAACAGAAAATAAGACATTTTCCACTATGGATTTTGTTTGAGTGCTCAACAAGGTCAGTATATTTTAATGAGATACTTTCAAGCAGACACATACACACACTTAAGACAAAGACGACTGTACCTCTAAAAAGCCATTTTTAAGTGATAGATGACTGTCAGCTTTGCAAAAGCTGACCATGCAGTGGCTCGATAGCACAGAATGAAAGCAATCTACAAGTGCAAGTCTGTTTCTTTTGGCAGCAGAAGGACTTGCTAATGGATTAATCATTTTCTGTTAAGCATGAACATCAAACAAAAAAAACATTTAGGGCTCTATTCATCTCAGTTTCCGGCCCTGCACTTGCCAACCATGGAGGCTTTGTGGCTTAGTGCTCCAGAGCTCAATTCTTTTTCATGCCTCCCAAGTTCAGAAACGAAGGCCCCACAAGACCTGGAAATCGGTGTGGCAGTCCTTGTCCTCCTCGCCAGTGTCCTCAGTCTGCAATGGTGCAGACCTTTGAGGTCCTGCTTCCTAAGCACTAACATCAGTGTAGTCACTGACCATCTTTTCCCTGTTGACCCATCCTGTAACAAATTCTTACATGGCAGCTGACTGATGGCAACAGATCTTGACGTTGGTGAGCCACAAAGAGCCAGAGAAATGCATGCACCAGTTAAGAGTAAAATTGCTAGAAAATTAATTGCAATAAGCAACAGAGAACTGAAAGAACACTTAAGGAGAAGACTTCCAGCAAGCAGGAAACAGGATACCAGGCAAAAAGGAAGAGAAGAAGGAAGAGAAGAAGGAAGAGAAAAAGGAAGAGAAAAGGGCTTATTAAAAAGTTATTTGGTCTCCCAGGAAAAGGCTTATTAGTGCAGAGGTTGTTAAATGTGTTTGCCCATTACTATGCACACATCCAGGAACAAGGTAAAAACACTGACACCAATAAACAGATCATGCACTTGGTACACTTCATCCACTTCAAGGCAAGAAGCACCTTCATCTTCTGCCTTTTCAAAAACACGTGAAGATAAACAAGGTGAAACTACAACAGCTTGTCTTTACTATTTACTATTTGTAGGGCACTCACATGGTGTCTAATGTGCTTCAGATGAGTATTTTCTTTTTAATACGTTGGAATTGGTGAGATGGGAATTTTGCTGATGGAAGGATGGAATAAAGGGAAAGGGCTTTACTGGAAATCACTTCACCGTTTACTAGCAAAATACTTTGCTGTAGAACAGCAATAGTTCATGGCAGGGGCTAAAATTACAGCATTACACCGAAATATGTCATTAGGCTTGGCTTGTTGCTGTTATTTTTTCTTTTAAAAAACTGACTGTCTACAGAACAATTTATAAGAGATTTCAGACACCCAAAATATTACTTTAACTCTACAGAATCATATTTTAGAGGTCTTGTTTCACTGATAGTTTCAACAAGGAATGCACAGAATAATCAAACCACATATAGGTAGCAGCAATTATTGGTACATTTCAGATGAGCACAGCATGAAGGATAAGTATAAAGAAAGATTAAGACCCAAATATTAAAGGAGGAAAAAAAAAATGAAAAGATGGAGCAAAAAGGCCTGAAAAGCAGGAAAGGACTAGCTGTCCGCAGGAAGCTTGTATTCTTACATGAGGTGTGAGTGACCCAGTGTAGGCTGGAATGTTATCTTTATGTGATCCACAGAATTTTTCTCTTAACTGTAGCAACTGAAGAAGAGCGAATTAAAGTCTTAAAGAGAAAAATCAATAAAGGAGGAAAAAGGAAAATATGGCAGAAGAGTTTTTCAATGGCTGTATAAAATGTCACTCAAATGATCATGGGGAGCAACCCAAAATTTCCACGCTTGCAACAGAAATGCCTTGTAAAAACAAGCAAAACAAAAAAAGAGGATCTTTTGCCTTTTGTTTTGAACTGTATTTGTCAGTGAGTCTATTGCATGTGAGCTGACTAGAGCTGACTTAATAGGTCACAGTGGGCTTTTCACTTATGCTTCTGGCCCCAAAGTAAACTTCTGCTTGTTCTTCCTTTAGGATCTTGAGTTTTACCCCAGTTTATCTGTTGGGATAGAAGATATTTAGCCCCAAACTCCAGTGAAAATGTCCAAAGGATAATATCTGCTTTCTTGCAGCCTTGTCAAACAATAGAGGTCAGTGAAAAGGTTTAGTCCAACCACCCTTTCCTGCATTCAGTTTTATCTTTAATAGATAAGTCCTGCTCTCTGTGCATGACAGTCACCCTCATAAACCTTTGTAGGTTCCTTTGGTTTGAGCTGCACTGAACCCTGCTGTTCAGGCTCTTGCTATAAATCTGTAGCCCCTAAATAGAGCACCTCTCTTCTGAGAGACAAGGCTTTGTATACCTGCTGTCTGCAGCCAGCTGGAGTATTTCCCTTTTCCCTCCAGATTTGTCTTAACCTTTTGCCCACCAGCTGCATGAAATGCGATATAGCTTTCGTTACAAGATGGAGAATAGTTTTTTCTTAATCAGTAGGAATTTACCATTTGTTTTCTGCTGGGCGGCCAAGGTCCTTTTCCAAACTCAAGCATATGAGGAAAACCTAGAAAGTCTGAGGTTCACCACAGCGGTCACTACCACAGGAATCAAAATAAACAGATTAGTTTGTCCACATGTTCCCAGCTCTCATACCTGCTTGCAACTTCAGGAAAGGCAAACCTTTCTAGCACTGATCATCTTTCAAGCCCTCAAGTGAAAAATCAATGATTGTTGCAGTACAGCGTACAGTCATAAAAATTACCTTCCACTTCCTCCTGCCTGCCAAAACACTGCTGAAGACCAAGCCCAAGTCCAACAGGACAACTAACTTTAGAAAACTAAACATGTACATGAGCATTTGAGAATGGCTGCTAAAACAAGAGCATGTTTTCATAAAATCCAGAGAACAGATTTTGAACTCTGCTTTCCAGGGCTGATAAACACTTAACATGGTGAAGAAAAGAATTCACTGAGAGAAGGAATTGGTACCTCTGGACAAAGAGCTGACCTTTTGGTTGGGAGCCATAAATAATAACTAGCTGGTTCAACGGGGCAGGGGGGGAAGTAATTTTTTCAGAAATTATATGGATTGTTTGCTGCTTTCCTTTCCAAAGTAGTTTATCAAACTGTTATTGAAGCTTTTAGAAAATAATAATGAGTAGTAGAGATTTGTCCTGAGCCATGAATTAAGAAAATTGAGATACAAGCTACTCAAAAACAAGGCCTGGAACTACCTCTGCTTGTCATTTAGAGGGAAAAAAAACGAAGTGTCTGAGAAGTTTTAGCAGAAGGAAGCTTTGTTTTTAAACAGAGCAAAAGAATTCACAATATTGCTTCTCAACAATAATCTACCACCTACCACTGTACCTGTTCATGAGGAACCTACTTACAAAATAAGCAGATTTACAATAAGATCTACTGTGTATCAATGGAATAATTCCTGTCTATTTGGTAACACCAGAATAACACCACAGATCCACAAACCCCTGCTTATGCCTACAGGCAATTACCTCATCACACAGCCTCCATGCTGGGACTTACCTCACTTCTATGCCCATTTCTTATATAGGTGAAGTAACTTTTCACTTACTGCCAAGGTCATACATCTGGTAAATGATTCAAGAATAGAATATGACTCTCTGTGGCACTCACTGACCCCTCAATGTGTGATAATAGAAATCTGCCCAAACAAAAAAAAAGAAATGCATGAGCAAGAGATAGAAAAGAGAAAGCTGATTTTTTTAAAAAGGCGATGCTAAGTGTGTCTCGTGGCTTTTCAAAACCAACTGTTTAAATACGCAAATACTGCTGTTCAAATTTCGTCACTTTACAAAGTTCAGGGGTCAAAAGCAGGTCAAATATGAATCACAGGTCCCTGAGTTTTTATCAGATGCCTGCACTACCAGGTGCTGAATAATACTGGGTGTTAGTTTTTTTCTTAATTCTTTCTTTTGGAATCTCTAGCACATCAGTATCATAAACTGAGTCAGTTGTCACTTTAAATAATGAAAGAAAGAAACATTTGTTTGTACATTTTAAATGAGTGGATTATTTAACAGTGCTACCCACATTCTTTTAAGGTTTGGCTTGGAAATAGAGGCATGTTCCCTAAATGCAGCCAATAAATAAACTCATTTATTTTCCAGAATTGCAGGTGTAGTCATTTCTTTTCATGAATTACCAAAGTAAATGTAAGCAGAATTTTTCTTCATTAATTCAAGAATTTTACTGACCAACAGTCTTTAGATAAAAATACTAAGATTTCATAGACGGTTGCAAATGATGAGAGAAAGTATAAAAGATGCTCAGTGAAAAATTTCAAGATGTTTTCATTAGTATTTGCCCTGTCCTGCAGGAGGGAATGCTGCCAGCACCTGGTGTGGGAAGCAAAGATCTGTAAGTAAAAGCGGAGCAGTATGTGGACAACCTGTGTCAACAGGTACGCTTACACTAGGATATTTCTTAGAGCTGGGTGCTGGGTGTAGGAGAACAGATAGCTGATGGATGCACCAGGTAGATGGAGGCAATGCCTTAATTACCATTTTGTTTCAGACACTGGGAATATTAGTTTGCTGGGAAAAATAAGTGTTAATTAGGAACTGTCTCATGACTAGTTGCCATAATTACATACCTAATGGCTGATTGACTGGGTGACAGCATCTTGCCCCAGGAGTATGTGTCACACAACCAAGCTGAAGGCTTTGTGGGATTGCTGACAAGCCCTTTCTCCTTCCCTCAAATGCTCTGTTAAACACTTAAGGAATAAGCCCCGCAAGTTAAAACCAAGTCAAATGGCACACATGAAGCATGTCTGGTACAAAGATTTCTCTGGTACCCATATTTCTCCCATGCAAGAACTAGCAAAGACAAGGAATGCAAGTAATCACTGGTAAAGAAGTTCACCATATACAATACTCAAACAAGTTAGGCAGGTTTTAACATGATCATTTCATATGTCATGACAACTTAAGAGCAAAACAGTCACCACAGCAACTGTTACATCAGAGAGTTGAGGCAGCTGCTAGATACTGGGCACAGAAGAGCTGTTGCATAGAGAAATACAGCTACTAATGATCCAATGTCAGGTATCAGGCTGAGCTGGTATCAGGCCATAGATAAATAAAAATTACAAGATTTTTAACCCAGCTATGTTTTCCCATAGTGAGCATTTAGAATTTTGTGTTTAAATATACATATATTACATTTATCAGGTACAAAGCAGGCAAAATATTAATAACTTTAGACTGGAAATAAGGAGGCTTCTCAAGGCAGTATGATTTTGAGATAGCTTCCCAGTGCAAACACTGGAAAGAATGAGGCTAAGTGGTTTAAATTTGAGATTTATACATTTACTAGTTTTCCATTTAAAATTAGGAATTTTCTACTTAAAAAGCAATTTTCATTTTTTTTTCCCTATGACATTTTTTTTTTCTTTCTAGTTTTCACAGTGAAATGCAGCAGCTGGCACCAAAGTGGTGGTGCCCAGGGCAGCCCAGAAAATCCCTGTGAGCCAAGGGAGAGGTCTGTCACCCAGTGAGGAGACTAGAAACTGAGAGAAACCAGTTGCACAAGAGGAAGAAGGAGCAGTCCTGAGAATCCCAGCTCCACCCCAGGATGTCAGAGCCAGCACCTACTGATGGCTGGCTGCTGGGGAGCCACACCGATTTGCACTGGATTTTGGTCTGCTTTGGCAAGCATGTCATTGGAACTGGGACTTCTCCATGTTTTGATAAATACTCATGTTCTACTCAAAACACATTCTATCAAAATATTCCCTCCCATCTCGAAGAAAGGCTACCTGAAATTCTGAAGAGATTTTGGGGTGGAGGGAAAATGCGAGGGTGGGAAAGAAGATGTGAGGGGCTTGCCATTGAGGCAGGTCAGGACAGGGGAAAGCTGGGAGAGCACAAGTATGAAAGGGAGAGAAAGGAGAACCAGTTGAGACATGAGAAGATAGTAGGAGAGCTACACTTCAAGTAAGAGTTTGCTGGCTGAGGTATTGGGAATCAGGGAGGGAAGGTTTCTTCTATTTTCTTACATGGTGCTTTGATTCTTGAGTGCTCCATCTAGTATTTGAAGACTGCAGTATGATGGCTTTACATTTGCTGTACACAAAAGGCATGGAAGATCCTGTCACAGTGGGATATCGAGAGTCAAACAGAACTTAGAGTCCATAGCAGCCCCTATTGTCATGCCCAAACCAAATCTCTGCTCTTAAGGATTGGATTTAACTGGGAGCTGAAGAGCAGCACCACTTCACAATCCTAGCACTAGTTCCCTGTCTCAGCTCAGCATCCTCAGAGCATGTCTCCAGGGATTTACCCTTCCTAGGTCCCATCACTTGGACAGAAGCAGGAATATGACTTAAAATAAGGAGTGATGCATTCTAGCAAGATCTGCTAAGACTCAATGACAGTCTCCTCCTGTCCCCTGGTAGGAGATACACGCTAGCTGTGGAAGAAAGAACTAATAGAGATAAATGACTGGTGTCACATGCAGCCTGCCCAGTTGTCTTTTGAATGGTGAAACATGAACACAAGCATTGCACTGTCAACTGGTTGAGCTAGAGCTGGAGCCTGACTCTGCCCTGCCTGAATGGAGAGCTTTGCCTGAGCAACGCAAGGTGGATGCAGCCCTCTAAGTAGCCCAGCCACTCAACATTAGTGAAGCCCTTGGTTTCTAAACACTGAGCTGCACTGAATTTGAATGCTCCACTGATGACTGAATTGGTTAGGAATACAACTGAACAGCAGGCTGAATACCCAGCGAGGTATTGTGGGTAATTAGAGATTAATTACAATCCCATAGTTTGTATCATGGTTCAGGGTCAGCATGGGGTCAGTGCACATGGCAAACTTAGAGAGCTGTGACTAGATGGATGACGCCAGCTCGGAGTGGCTCAGCAAAGTGAAGCGTATAGAAATGAGGAGCCAGCGAGGCTGGGGAGTGGACTCACAGCCAGGGTGCTGGCGACAGCAGTAACACTGAGTTGTGGGGCCTTGAGGCACTGAGAAAATGTTAACAAGCAGCAGAGAGAATACAGCTGCACTAACTATCCAACTGCAACCCTGACTTTTCCAATTAACCTTTTCCAGGCTTTCTAAGATTTGGAAAATCTGGGGCACTGTCCTGTTGTCAAAGAAAGCTCTTAAAGAAAGAAAAGTGGTGAGGAAAACTGCCAAAAAAAAAAAAAAATGGAAAAAGGAAAAGAGAAAGAAGCCTCTGCTATTTAATATGGCTATTACATTTTTATTTAAGGCTAAATCCAGAAAAATGTTTTGTCAGACTGCAATGAGCTTTTCAGGAGGTGGCATTCATAGGAAGTGTGGAATATACGCTTGCAGTGCAAAGCCCATTTATCATTAAAACCCTTCCCCTCCCATTGCCAAGAACAATTTGTCATATTTTTATCAACAATCAAGATACACAAATAGCCTAAGACAGCTGAAAAGGCAAATTCATAACGCCAATATGCAAAATAGACAAGTGATAATGTAGTAAGTGGAAGAGACAGAACAGAAGCGTTTGGTGGAGAGAGGAATAAATCAATATAAAACTCCCAAGTGGTCATTTCTGGCAGTTAATTATTTGCAGGAAGTTTTTCTCTTTTAAATAAACCAATTTTTTTTAAGATCATTAAACTAAAAAGCTAGCTTGTGGCATTCAGAGGAGGGTGAAGAGGAGACTGGTTCTTGCAAGGGACAGCTGGTATGTAGAGGATATACCCGTTCTCTTGTGTGCCCCCAGCCGTATCCGCAGGTGGCTACTGCCGCTGTGCCTTGCTGAATGAGGATCTGTGTAAATTCCCAAACATATGAACATCAGCTCCTTTCTGTACAACAAGGGAGTATTTTCCCTTCTGCCTGGATTTGATTTCCAGAGGCATCTGTGCATTTGCCCAATTCCTGCCCAGTGCTAGGAAGCGTTTCCAATTATTCTTTATAATTTTGAGGATGGTAGTAATATTTATGCTATTTCAGTAATAGATAAAAACATTCTTCATTTCTTTTTTCAGAACTGTCTCTCTGGATATGAGGTGCTTCAGAAACGTAAAATTCTGGATTGCATTGACAAAATAGCACTGGTTTTTCTTTCATAATTTGCATCCATATGTATCAGAGCTTTCAATACAAAAGCAGGTCTCTAGAATTACCTCTGTTGGCAACTGAAAACAATGGAGAAATGAAGTGAATTGACCTAAGTAATGCAAGAGGCAGTAGCAGAGATGAGATCATTACCAGTCCTGACTCCTAGACGATTAACTTTGCCACCAAACCACATTGATAACACTCCATAAGAAGCATCATCATTTCTACCTTCCAAAATGCTCAGGATAATCTTAAGTTTGTGGTTCTTCCTTCAAATATCTAAATCAGAGAAATGAGCCTATAAGGTCCTCTGACTCCTGTACTGGGAGAGGAGGGAATGGCCTGAGAAGCTGAGTGCAGGAGCAAGAATGCAGAAGAAGAGAGAATAACAAGCAGTTTGTTTGCCCAGAGGGTTGGGAAAGCCTGAACCTCCTGAGGTAGAGGTTGGCCGGTTGTGAGGTAGCAGCCCAGCTATTGCAGAAACAAGAATGTTGAAACACAGTAGTTTGAAGACCAGAAGTGGTAGCGATAGTAACTGTCTGGCACTTTCCCACTTGCTTCCAAGTCAGCTATCACCTAAGCATCCAGAGGTCTTCTCACCTTTCAAGTCCAAACAGTGTTCTCTCCAGTCTGTACCCTGCATGAATGCTACACAGTTTACAGAAAGGGATTTCACATCATAAAATAACTAGTATTTTAATTTCTCAGCCAAAAATACCGGTTCACCCTGTCAGTTTTATCAGATGATCATCACAGTTATTCTGTTTTATTTATGAGGCTTTCTCTTATGCTTTCCCCAATGACAGATGATTTGCCTTCTTTCATCCCGGGGTTACCTAGCCCCACAGAGACATTACAGTGCAAAATCAAAACGCTATTCTTCTGTGTTTGTCATTCTAAAAATGAATAAAAAGTACGTCAAGTGAAATTTGAAATGCTCCCTTTAAAAATGCCTGTTTTCCAGTAATGTACAAATATATTCACACAACTAAACATGCTATCCATGGCTCTGTGAACTGGGGGATTTCCTGACACTAAGCACTCACGCTATGTGCATTAGTACTTAACACAGTGGGAGTGCCCGACCTGCCTGTGCCAAGGGATTAAACCAAATGCCACATTTCTGCTCATCTAGAGCTCTGAGCTAGGATGTGGGGGGTGAAGGGTTGAAGAGACAGCTGGTGGGACATGAGTCTCCAGTCTCTTCCAGTATATCAAAAATTAATATATGGTTAAATAGAACTGCATGGCTGAGATGGTGATGTTCCCACTCCAAAGATCAGTACAGGTTGTCCTCCTGCATTTTATTAACACATCTTTGCATTCAATGCTCAAACTAAACAATGTCAGTCACAGAGCCAAACCACCTTGGGCTTACACAGACACAACTGGCACATACAAATAGCGTTTTATATTGGAGAGTTTATCTTACAAGACTGTAACAGATTGAAAATAGGGACTGACCAGGTCTATAGGTTCAAACTTCCTAGATTTTGAAAGAACAGGTCCATACTAAAGCCTAATAACTTGGCATTGTACCAAAGTACAAAATGCTGTCTTATTTTCTTAAAAAAAAAAACAGAATAATGCATTTCCCTGTGAACATCTCAACTCCACAGGACACCAAGAAAATCTGACTTGTAACTCTCACCAACTTTAATAGAAAGTAATTATTGTCTGTGAATAACAATTACTTCATATGAAATATGTTATCTGTTGTCTTCAGTTTCCCTCTAATGTAGTCAGTGACCTACTTTACCTGTGCAGAAATCCAGCCCTGAATCATTCTTTGTCTCCTGGAGCCGCCATGGGAAAGGTGTATTTTTGGCCTATTCCCAATACACAGTTGGAGCTGAATGCCATAGTGGATTTAAATATATTCATTGCATACAAACATGAATTCTTTTGACTAATCCATTTCCTTGATTTCAGGGATGGTGAGCCAGTTTGGTCACCAAAAAAGAGCAATTCTTGCAAGGGTCTGACTTTACCCATAGCGAGTGATTCTCTGGGGGCACAAGAGAATGAAGGCTGTAGAGCATCCACAGAGATCAGCCATTTCTTCTAGGGCTCTTTATTCTTTTCATGCAAACCTCTTCAGCTATAATAGAGCAAGGAAAAACCAGGCAAAAATGTTCGTTCCACTGAAACAAGTTGCAAAATCCCACTGATGCTAGGATTCCTTCCTGATTTCTAAGAAGAATTGCAAATGTCCTCAAGCAAAGGTTTATCCTGCAGTAGAGGCTGACAAAAAAATTACCAGAATTACTTTAAGCAACAGCAAGAGAATGGTATCCTGGAACCAGACATTTAATGTGGTTCAAGTATGTAAAGCACATTTGTAGAGCAATGCATAACTGTTTGTAATTTTCCACTGATTTTCGATAGTTTTCCATAGAGCTGTGCATTTAAAAGCAGTTTACTGAGAGGTTGTGAAGGGACACAGCCTTTAGCAAGCTCTCTATCTGCTGATGACAGTTTCATTTTGTCTGCATTTCTCTTTGCAGTACCACTGTTGGCCCTGCAGCCATACCTGTGGCCAAAACATTTAACATTCCAGATCAGCACCCAAATGTAACAGCCAACAGAAGAACATGACAAAATTGGCCATACGTAATAATTTCAGCAAAATGATCATTGATCTATACCTCCATAGAAGCTTTCAAAGGTGGAGCAGGCTCCTGTAGAGCACAGAAGCATAAGGCTGTGTTCAGAGATGGAAATCTACAGAGGGAAAACGAAGCCCAAACTCAGAGAGGACTGACTGTACAGCTGATAAGGTAGATCAAAAGTGAAGGAAAGAAGGCACCTTATACTCTAAGGTTCCAGATGCAAGCACAAGTAAAGTATTTCCTGAACAAAGAAATCAGAAGAATAATTTCATTAAAATGCAAAGAGGATTAGCTGTGCCACACCTTGGGAGCTGGATACAACCAACTGAGCCAACACGGCACTACAGAGCACCCTGCCATTGGGTCCTGACAACCCCAGGTAGGTCTTACACATGGAGGCAACAATACAAACAGATCTCCAGGGATAGGCTGCATGGGCCGTTCCTCTTCCACAGACCTCATAAGCAGACTTTTTTCTATCTTTGCAACTTTTGTAAAGATTATCACCCCAATACGGTCTCCTCAGACTAGAACAGAAATTAATTGTTTTGAAATGTGAACTGTTTTATAAAATCTGAAATTTCTCAGAGAGTGGAAATCTGAATTTCTCTAGGTTCTGTAGGTCACTGGCAAAAGGCAGATGTGTAAAAAGCAAGAGAAAGCAGGCACAGCTGAGGATTGGATAATATAAATTGAGAAACCTCACCAAAATGTATGCCTTAGACCCTTTTCTTAAAGAAAGCTCATTGCACCAAGAAAAAATGCTTCAGCCATGAAATACAAACTTTAAAGAATGTGCAGTTGTAAAATTCTCTGAGCCTTATTTAGTGCCTTTTGCTACAGACTTGTCTGGTTTGAATTCTTACTGCCATGCAAAGTGATCCAGTATATTTTTTTCATGTATACATGATCACATTGATATATTATTAAAACAAGCTAATCAGTACTGTGGAAAGAAGTAATATAAAATAATTAATAAATAATTTGAAAGTAAGGAGCATATCCATATTTTACCATCCCTCATTCAACTACAACTAATAAACTTTATTAATCATCACTGTTGACCAGCCAGTGGCTAACCATTGTGTTACTTGAGACTTCCCAGGCTATATTTCAGAAATTTAAGAAAGACAACTCATGTTTCATGGAAGTAATTAGACAGGCCCAGTGGCTAATTATCTGGGAACATTGCAAGGATGACTGATTGTCATTTACTTACTATGAGATTGGGTGTATTTTTTCCAGAAATATATTGTGATGGTACATTTATGCAAAAAAATCAGTGGCCACATTAACAGAGAGGTGAGAGAAACAGTGATCAGCAAAGCAATCCTGAGAAAATGGAAGCCCTGGTGGTAGCATCCAAATCTGAGTCTACCAAACACTATAGTAACGTTTGTGATCCCATCATAGCAAGCTTGTCATTCAAATGTCCTCACATCCGTGCACCATCCAAGCCTTGCTCGTAGGCAATTGTGCTACTAATTTCAACAGGGATAGGTTTCTAGTACAGCAATGCTATAAGAGAAGAGATAATGTCAGGGTCTTCAGAGGAGAAAACTGATGGATTCTCCATTCTTATTGGTGGGTTAATGCCAAAGTGAAGGCCCTCTGGCATTGTGGTAGAGTCATGTCTTGTGGGATATGACCTCAGCATACAGAGCCAGATTGGGGTTTAAACTAAAACTTGCCTCAATATATTTTGGAATTGCAACCACTTCTTCATTCATTCGTATCATTTCATCTAAATGCCATCCTCAACAGAGAATAAACAAAGTTCTAAAAACCTGAAGGAGCTTTTGCTCAACAGTAAAACAGTCACATACTTTTCTTTATCAGGAGTGTATTTATTACATACTCATGAAACTCAATTTAGTAATTTCAGATCCAAACCTGTTCCCTTTGGAAATTTTTTTACTAATTTCAATGCAACTTGGTTAGAAGAACTGGAGAACAGCTTGTTGTCTGATATTACTTTCTACTTCGTTTTTGCAGGTGGCATACCAGCAGAGAAAAAATTTCAGACCAAATCACTCTTCCATCTGCTTCTCTTTTTTGTAGGCATATAAGCAGAATTTACTTATTTTAATCTTTCTATTTGATTGACATTTTCTGAGTGGGAGAATGACATACAGTACCAGCTCACAATTCTTTAATGGCCAATTGAAAAATTAAAGAAAAATCATGATCTCTGAAAGATTTCCTGCTCCAATAAGACTAATACTGCAAATGCTAATTACTTCCTTATTATCGTTTCTATATGACAGAAGCATCTAGTGACATTACTTTGCAGGCAAAAATCACTGACAGCTGCCATCCTTAATCCCAGTTCAGGCCTGCTCTAGGCAAATCTTACATCCTTATTATTGGGAATTTAACTGAACAAAGGCAAGGTCAGCACTTACAGCATAGTCCCCAGATAACTCATTTTTCCCTTATCATTTTATGTTTGTGTATGAACTACCTACATTATTAAAAGACAAAAAAAATTTATGAAGAACAGACACTTGAACGGAACTCTATGGGTATGGTACTGCTGTTTGTCATGAGTAATTTTATTTACTGTTCGTATTGACACACTGTTATGTTAATGGACAAATTTATGCAAACCAGAGAAAGACATTTGTTTCATCTGCCACATCTAATACCTCAACAACCCTACAGTGCATCCAGTGGTGCCTCAATAACCAGGTATCTATGGGTGAAATATTCCCTCTCTCAGAGATGACAGTATTGGCAACTCACCAGTGAGATGCACCCACCCAGGAGGGGACTGCTCTGGCTTTTGCCCAGATATGACCCCAAACTTCTCAAAATCACATATGAAAAATCCTGCTTCTGCTCTCAGGATGCAGCAAAAGTGAGTAATTTCAATTATATGACTTCCTGATTTTCAGTTTACAGTCCAGAGACGGTAAGAGTACAGGGGAAGAGATCACACAAACTTACAGACAAAGCAGAAACAGAAACCCATCAGTAGCAGGGGTCGATTCTCATGGTGGCAAATTTGTACCCCAAAGTGTTTAGAAGTCTGTGGGCTTCAATGCTGCTACTGAAGTTCATACTCTGAAAATGGGGGTGATGAACACCTTCATGTAAGATTTTAATAAAAACCAAATAAAATTATGTATTTTACTTTTGCATGTACAGTTTCTGTGTAACTGCATGGTCAGAGAAGCACAAGTGTCAAGGGCATTTTTATTCTGTGCTGATCAAATGAGGTATTGTTAATGATAAAAAAATAGAAAAGGGATAATTTTTTTCTTTTTTAAGAACTATGCATGACCAGTTTTCTAAATAATTTTTTCTTTAAAAAATTGAGTAAATTACTTTAGGCTTGCAAAATTTACCTATTCAATTACCAGACTTTTCCTTGGTGGTAAAAGAAATCACTTTTTTCTTCAACTCTCATAATTGTCATGCCAGTGCAAGCACAAAATCTACTTACCTACTGGCAAATGCTCATGACAATTTTGTAAGGCTGAGTGATTCATTTGCACTGTGGTATTCATATACCATAGATAGGCTTCATAAAACCTTCAATGATTATAGTTAATAAAAGTAAGCTCCGGTGACAGCAAAATACACTGAAGGTGCAATTAGAGAGTATGTATCAGGTGAGTAATGAATATGAAGCTAATTAAAATTCTACTACTCCCCACAAAAAATGGCTGCTGAAGTGTGATTCAGCCCTCCTAATCATTCTTTAAAATATTATACACTGTACATATAAATAAATCCTTAGGCGGTTCATTACCTACTTTATCTAATGGGATAAATTTCAGTCTTTCCAAACTTGCAGACATTTTACCCTATTTCTAAAAGCCAGCCGTAATTTGGCAGGAAGGATAGTAAAGAAGGCTCTAAATAGCTATTTCTGAATATTTGCTAACCAGTTCTCCTTCTTATATATGTCAATAAGACTGAATTAACTGGGCTTGGCAAAAAGAAAAAAGAATGGTGATTGGGCAAGTAATTTAAGCCAACAATTTATTGGGTAGACATTTGCATCATTTTCCCTTTGAAAGTCTTGATGGCTGTTAAACCTGGACATACAGGTCACATCATGTAACTCTGAAAAATTTCCCAGACAGGTATGAAAATACAGAGGTGAAGGTACCTCCTTGCATGGCACACTGCCAAAAACATCCTCTGTGAACTTGGAAGGATGATGTGCTCTGTTCTTCCATTTCTTATCTGTACCTCATACACAGATACTAAAGGGGTAAATCATAACAGGATGGGAAGTACTGCAAAGCCCTACCAACCCATTTTTTAGGCTTGGATGATCATACTTTTATTTTCCATTTCAAAATTCATTTCTGTATATAATATTCAACATTCACTTAAATGTTTTCTAAAGTATCCCTGCCACAATTAAAGGGGTGTCTGCACAACATAAGCAACTTCTCTAAAAAAGCTAAGAGAATTTTATAGAAAATCAGCTGCAGCATTTGAGCAGATCTAATTATCCAGAACTACTTAGCCTTGTTTGCTGTTCAGGTAGAGTAAGCAACAGATGTACATCTGCTTCCATCTTTGGGTAAGTTGGACGTACAGATTGCCATCAAGCTGCAAGGGTTTTGCCTTGGAAACCATGCTTATAAATAAAAGTATTCCAAAACATAGCAATGAGAACATTTCTTTCTTCATGGCAACATACTAAGATGCTTAATAGTGACTCAGAAAAGTGCGCAGAATGTCTTAATAAATTACAAAGTATTCTTTTGCAAATTGTTTCACTTAATCTTCTCATGCCTGTCACATGATTAAGGTTAAATACAAGTGTTATAAGCTTCAGGTGCCCACCATATTAAGCTCTAGATTCAATAATTATTTTAAAGGTATAACTCACATTCTCAGACCAACTATTAACAGTATGTGTGTCAGAAAAGGAAAGAATAAATGGCTGCCTAGAAATTTAGAAAAGCAAGCTGTCAAAAAACACCCTAACTCTAGAAAGGTGACAGAAGTGAAAAACAGAATCATAGAATATCTCAGGTTGGAAGGGACCCACAAAGATCATCAATTCCAACTCCCTGGTCCTCACAGGAGTTAAGACAGAGTTAAGAAATTTGTAGAAACTGACTGGGACATTGACATTTGTTGACACTTCTTTAATCCTGTGGCCCCAGGGAGGCTTCAGCATCTGACAGTCACTGAAGAGTAGGTAGGCATAGGGTGAATTCAGGTAGATTCCTCTGCTTACTGCACACTGAGCGATCACAACTTTGTCTCTGTCACCAAAATCTGTTTGGTTACAAGCCAGATAATCTACCCTGCTCTGGAGGGGCCTATTTTATGTTAAAAGAAGTTAGGTTGCACATCCTGAGGCATGAACAGACCTGCCCTATTTTGTGCTCACCATGACACTGACCTCCATTTCACAGCAGCCATATCTCAGGGTACAGCAGTCACTGTCTCTGTAGGGCCCTGGATGTCAGAATAGGTTGTCCCCATCATGCCAAGCTGCATCTCAGATACGTCCTCCTAAAGAAGCACCACAGAAAAAGGAGCCTGCTAGGAAATACCTCCCTCGCTCCAGTCCCAGACCTCCTCCTCTGGAGCGACAAGCAGGTAATCCACACAAACTCCGTTGCATGCCTGGAGCTTTGACACACTTTCTACCGCAACAGCTCAAGTGTAGGGTTTAACAAATTGTGAGTGCAGAAAACTCAGATGCCCATTTACATCTAAACACTCTGACTTCTTAACCTGTTAGATAGGCATGGTACCTATCTAACACAGGGCTGGTCTGACTCACAGCGTCTGGTCCCACACAGCATGTATCTTAGGAAACGAGAAGCACAAGAGTTACATGACGAAGCAGAACAACCCACAGAGGAAGGTTTCCAGAAGTCAAGTGGAGTGATTACGTGTCAGGCCTCACTTCAGCAAAAGTTAATTCAGGCCCTGTTTGAGGCATATAGCCTGGGGTTGGACATTTCATTAAGGCAGAAAGGCTGCCTTAGACCTGTATACACTGCTACAGCAGGAGTATGGGAGTCACATCAGGCACAGCTGTGCCTTTGTAATTCTCTCCTAACTAATAATTAGTGCTTTACCTGGGGTAGGCACCGGATTGCTTTGGAAAACAGGAAACAATGCGAGAAACATTACTCAGGCAAGTCCAGATGTTACCCACAGTATCCGGAGGGCATACATGCATGACAGACGTTTTAACAAAATTGTTTCTCAAACACACCAGGGCTACTGAAAAAAATATTTCTAAGTGATTATAATACTCTCCCATTTATGGGAATGCACGGGCTGAACATATATCCACTCTGCTCTTAATGAGCGTGACCCAGCAGTCATTTGTGACCCATCTCAGTGATGTCTCTACAAGGGTAGTGGTCAATTAACTATCATCTTCCTTCAATGCCAGCACAGTCCTGTCACTGGTGATTTTATTTAGTCAGTTGTTTGGAGCTCTGATACTGGACAGAAAATGAGACAAGAATCAAAGATGAATCACGTTTGGATAATATGTTTTTTTCCTATAGATAACAGATGTCACTGAAATGAGACTGGACTGTGACTGTAGTCACAGTGACATCAGATATCACTTCAATGGTTTTTAGAGCCCATACTTTAGGCTGTGTACATTACATTATATTACAATGGAAACTCTTAAGACAGTTGACATTTTATTGAAGGCTGAATAGTTACTTCTAATAAATGAAGACCAATCCTTTGCTTTGAAATGTGCAGATCAGACATATTTTTGTTATGGTCACTGCTAGACTGGGGACTACAATGAGTGAATTCCTAGTTGGAAGGTGTGGCTGTGGCCATGTACAAAAATGCTGTTGCACCACTACTGTGGGAGTCTCTACCTTTGGGATACACATAGATATGCAAGGTGACTTTCCTTTTTTCTTCCTATGCAATGCATACAGGTGTATTACACTAAACGTGTTTTCTGTACTAGCATACTGTTTTCACATTTTCTTTCATGCACATTCACATTACAACTCTTCCTTCTGTGACTCTCCATGCCTCTCTTAGCAGCACCACTGGAGAAACGACCACAGCTCAAATTAAAGGGGAGCTCTAAGTTCCCTCCTAGTCCCCAAGTGGCAGTGCTAATCTGGGTTTAAAGCTCTATAAAGCCTGAAGAAAAGAAAAAAGAAAAAAAAAAAAAACCCGACAGAATACTGGGCTAAAAGCTAAGACAGAGCCAGTTCTAAATCACAACTATAAAGATTGCTCAAGGATAGGAAACCAGGATCTCTGGAGCATTTTCAATAGTCACACAGTGTCTAAAGCAGATTTAAAGGAAAAATAGGAAACAGGGTCTGGACCTGTCAAAGGACAATTCTCCCTGAAAAGTGAAAATATTAGAAGTGAAACTTCATTGCAGATGGGCTTTGTCTGTAGCCCTCCTTACTCCAAACAAGGAGCATGAACAGGACACTTATTTCCTATGAATGGTTGGAATTGCTCACCAGTCAGTTACTGCTCTGAAAAGCTCCAGTAGTCAATAAAGCCACAAAGATATCAGAAAAGGGCATTTGTTAAAGAAGTCAGTGGCCTGCGTTAGCTTTCTTCACAATGATAATGTGCAAGAGGGAGAAAATATCAGTCTACCACGGTTTGAATCTGAGAGCACTGGCTGAATAGCTTTGCCTTCGCTTGGTCTCTGCCTTTGGATTCTTATTCACAGGTATAAAGGCAATTCTGGACTGTCTGAGGTCAAAGGAAACCCTGAAGCCTGGACCCACCTTTGCCCTGTAACTTCTGAGCCTTGCAGGATAGACGCCTCACGCAGAACTGGCAAACTTCATACCGTGGATTCACAAGCAAATATGGCATCAAAAGTGAATCTCACCCCTGCAAAACTGCAGATGGCCAAATTCTGAGGAATTAGGCCAGAGTAGGTAATAAAGCAGCTACCAAGAGTTTTATTTCGTTCTGTTTGTACCATATAAGAAAGGGACAAAGAATAAAACCAAATGCTGTTCTTTTGCTGGTCTGGTTATTTTTACACACTGCAATACTTTGCAGTGTTTACTGAGAAAAATATAAGCAGAACAGTTTAATTTCATAAGCAAGATTGGTTTAATTTTGCCATACCTTCAAGAATTACACTCTTTGGCCCCAGCCCTTAACTTCCCTCTGAATTTACCATCTCACAATAATTTAAATTTGCCAAGAACTATTTGGTGAAAACCAAACACTTCAATTTCTGCTCACCTTGCCAGTTGCCCTGCCCTTTGCCAATAACAAAAGGTTTTAAGATAGAAACTGGACTATTTAACCTTCATTAATCATTCATACTGTTCAAACACATCATCCAGTAACTGAAGAGGGGTTAATGGTAGCTAAGCTTGAGGCTGTTGTCAAAAGTAGGTTTAACTTTCTATGAACTCACTGGACACAAAGAATGCAGCCTGCTCACTATTCTGAATGTCACCAGCTCACAGCAAACTGATGACTACTAATGGTAATTAAATACCTCTGCAGCTATTTGTACCAATAACAAAGAGTTACTGTCAGAACTTGAATGAGGTCCATCTGCCCATTTTTAAAGAATGTTAACATTCTGTAAGTGATAAAGCAGATGGCAACCCAAAAAGGGGAGACAAAATCAAACTTCTATATTATTGCCCCTTTCTGGACCTCCTCTGGATTCCCTAATGTTTCTCCTTAGAGACAGAAGTTTAAGAACAAGATTTCCATATAGATCTGTTGTTTCATGGCAGATTTTCCCACTATTCCCTTTTACCACAGGTTGTAAATCCTCAGTCCCAGTGACTTGATGGGGAAGGACCATTCTACTGCCCTGTCCATCCTCACTTTGCCATGGACATGTAACATGGTGTCAGTCAGATTTGAACAGAGCATGAAGACACAGTTGTCCGTCTTTCTCGATAGGCTGCAAAGTGTACAAGGGACACGTGTGTATTTGCAAAGGCATCACAAAGGTTTCTCACAATTAGTCTTGTACAGTTTTAACAATCTGCTTGATTGTCATGATATTTGTGAGTACAAATAGAAAAGAGCTTTTCTTCTCTGCACTTTTTAAATTATACTATGCATTTTTCTAAAACCTATCACCCTAGCATTTATGCACAGTTCAGGAGAATTATTAAGACTGAATCCTTCTGGGTTTGTCCAGTTAATTTCATTTGCATATAGATTCAACGTTCAACCATTTAGTGGCTCTGTATTGATTCAGTAGACAGTCCCTACACAGCATGCAAAGCTTTGATGGGGCTGGACTGTTTCCCACTGTAGAATAAACACTTTATCCAAGTGACTCCTTGGTGACAGCAGCTGGGGCATGATAGGGAAAGTCAAAACTTCTGCACTTATTTACTGTTCTTATCAACACACTGTTATGTTAACAGGCAAATTTATGCAAACCAGAGAAAGACATTTGTTTCGTCTGCCACATCCAATAACTCAATGATCCTACAGTGTGTCAGAGGTGCCTCAGTAACCAGGTATCTCTCCATAGGTGAAATATTCCCGCTCTTGGTGCAACCATTTCCACATCTAGCACCAGGAGTGCTGGCTATGGCCCACCACTGCCACTTCCTTCTATACATCTCAAATACATTTGTGATGACCAATCTGAAAAGACTTTTTTTTATTGTCTCTGCAGGGTCACCTTGACAGACTTCTGTACATATCCAGTATTGTCATGAAAGCACATACATATTACAACTATTTTGCAAATATAGTATCCGATTCCTCAAGGTTTTTTTTACTGTAGCAAATAACACTACTGGCTGCAACTACATTTTCAGCTTTCAGCCAGGATCAGAAACAAAGTAACTTCCCTCCTTGCATTTCAACATCTTTACAGTATGTCCTTCCAATATAGGGAACTCGTAAAAAAAATAATTGTAAAATCACTGGTTTTGATTGCAAGGTTTCTGTTTTCAAAGGAAGGAGCTGCATTACAATCATTACTTTAGATACTCTTCACATTTCTTAAACTCCTGCCTCATTTTTTCATAATTATTCATACTTCCCATTGCCATGTTTGAGGAATGGTTAAGAACTTCTTTTTCATTAATTAAAAAGAATAAATTAGAATAATAAATGAAATTATGCTGTGGAGCAGGGAAAGCCAGACTTACAGATAAAATTATCATCTTTTATAGCATCATCTTCAACATCCCAACAGTTGTTCAAATGAAAAAAATACTTTCTTGGGTCTTATCTAAGCATGTGCCATATAATAGTCCTGCTGCCCTGAAGAAGCGAATCACTTTGAAGTCAGCAGAACTATCACTGTACCCATAGTCATCTAGTTAACTACATGTCTTGCTGCATCAGGAACTGATATGATGTCTTAAACACAAATGTCTGCATATGCATCTACTGCTGGTTTTAAATTATGTGCTTATGTGATGGCTGAGGCTATTACGAAGTTACGCCTGTTGAACACTATAGTACTGTGCAAGTGGTCAGACAAAACAATTACCAGTGTACAGATGTCCTTCTGTATCCATAGCTGCCTATAAAGATGTGTCCTTCCTTCCACCAAAATATACCGAAACACACATCTAAAGAGGTGAAATACTCAACCAATTTCTATCAACCCATTCTGACCACTGGGAGTATAGCAATTTTCTGAAACTGCTATTACAAGCACATACTCAATACACTATCAATTTCATACTGACTTGTATAATTTAAATTTATTTCTGTAGAGATAGCAAAATTTATTTATAATCGGATCAGAAATTCCATGATCACATCATGCAAATCCTTTTGCCATGTCAAATTTGTTCAAAAGCAGCTTGTGGGAACAACACTTGGATCTACGTTAATTCTGCCAAATTTGGTACTGTAGGTCCACATCACCCTAGCAGACTGGCGGAAATCATGTAGCTAACATTAAACTGGTGTAAGACTGTATATCCACCAAAGCTGCATTATTTTACCTAAACTGACTTGAAGTAAACGGATGCAATTTCCAAGTGTTGATTGCTCTGATGGAGAGAAGGGATGTTCAACGTGAGCAGCAGATGGGCCACCGACATCATAGACTGCTCATTTTACAGCAGACTTTTTTCACCACCATTCGTGTTTGACTATTGTGCTGCATATTTTTCATACAGGTGTAGAAATATAAAAAGTACTAAAATTTTCAGCTGTTCTGGTGAAATAAGTACTCATCCATACAGTCACCCAGATTCTCAGGGCGGGAAGCAGCTGTGACCTGACTGGGTTTCACTGACCTTCAAGGACTGACTTTGTGAATCTCGTCCTCAAATCTTTTCCAGTGGACAGCCCCTCCCTCAACCAGCTCGCTGTGACAACAGTGTTGTCTCAGACAGGCTAGAACAGACCCACAGCCTCCGAGCACTTCACAGCCCTCACTATACTGCACACTGAGACTACCCAGGGTTTCAGAGACATAAGCTGGTGAGAGCTCAGACCCTACTACTTCAAAAAGCCCCCCAGGCACTAGAACTAAAGGAGAATTGCACTTCACATGCACTGAAGCACAGCTGACTTCCCACGCAGGGAAGAGCGAAATAATTTTTTAAAAAGTTAACTGGACTTTTTGAACAACACCAAAGGTTCATTTTTGAGATCACACTGAGCTCCCTGTGAAGATCTGGGCAGCTTCATATCCTAGCTGGCAGTATCGCAGCAAGTCATTACTAAGCAGATAACAGTCCAAAAGGAGGAGCATACCTCTCCTGTGCTTACGTCAGGAAAACATATTGAGATGTCAAACCGTAGGTGTTATATGTCTGGCCTGCCTCATCCTGCAAGTAATCGCTCCAGATTTAGATACACTATATGCTTATTAAGCCTTCTGTGAACAAACATCACAAACTGCTCACAGCCTTCCCTGTGTGGCTCAAGGCTGATGCATGAAGGAGGCACTGAGGACACTTCTTGCCTGCATAAATGTCAAAGCTGAGAGAGAGAATCACACCTCTGCAAATTTCAGAGGTCTCATCTCTCCCCAGCTCTGTAACCTTTCCCTGGGGGGAGGGTAAAACCCAACACTCCAGAAGACTGAAGCTGTAGAGTTACTCTATCACCTCTTCCTTGGGGAACCAATCATATCAAATTTTCACATTGATTTCCTTGATTAACCAGCTCAAATACTGCATGGATAGCTGTGAAGCTGTAACAAAGGCATGTGCCAGTCAGATACAAGGTGGCCAAATGAAGTTACAGAACTACTTCTTTAGTGAATGATTTCTCCCTGTGATTAGATTGATTAATGTGCTGATAAGCATTTGTTTCATTAGGAACAAACTGTTGATTTGTCTGCACGATCTGTATTCACAGTGCTCCTGAATGGCTTTTGAAGCTCATTTGTAAAGCTGTCAGGCTCAGTGCAGATAAACATTGTGTTTGATATTGTTTTTGCTGGGAGAGATTTGTAAATTACATTGTTAATCCCTCTTTTAAGGAAAGAAGCATTTGTTGCTGTTTAAGAAAAACAAACTTGTTAGGTGACATGTTTTTTGACGATAGAGAGGTGCAAGCGCACAATATTTTCTCTCTGGGATCCCAAGTGAATGATGAAACTTCTTCCTCTGCACTGGGAAAACTAAGTAAACATTTTCCCTAAAGTAGCAATAAGAAACTCATCATGATCACACAGTTTACAAGAGCCCTGTTCATCTTCACACTACTTTCTGTCTCACTGTGCTCCCACGCTAGTTACAGTTTTGCCTTTAAATTCTTCAGAGAATCAAGATACAATTTGCTGCTGTTTAAACTACACATGATAGTTCAAATAATGTCCCCACACTTAACTAGAGATTGACATAACATATTAAAACCAAGCATCTAACTCGATCATGTAATGAAACATCTAAAATGTATAAAACAACTTCATGTTCTTTTCTCTGCTCTTTCGGGCACTTGTACTGACCTACACAGTGCTAAGGAGCTCCCCGTCAGCTTCCTTTCTGTTTGCCCAACCCTTCAGAATTTAAGATACCATTATTTATCATCATTGATATTGTTATTCTACTGATAGCATATTTGAGACTGGACAGTAAATTAAGGCAGTTATTTTGACTGTGTGTGGGTCCTGTGTGCCTGGAATTATCCCCTGTTTTCCCAACTACTTTACCGTGTCTGATCAAAGGTGTTACCTCTCCCTAAACACCTTGATTCTCTGAGACCCTTAGACTAACAGTGCAATATAGATGCAACCCTATAGACAATTTCATTTTCAAAACACCTAGTCAAATACCTAAGCTTCTAATGGTGTAATAGAATAGCTCATGCACATCTCCCCATAGAAGACCACTATTTGAACATCTTTTAAAACATTTGCAAAATACTTCTGCTTCCTTTAAAAAAATAAAAATGCACTTCTGACATGTTTATTTTACCAACTTGCTTGTTGGATTTCTAACATTGTATTAACACAATAAACCCTCCAAAGAGTTGCACGGTTATACATTGCAAATAGCCTTCTGATACCAAGTGTCAAGCAATGAGCAGAAACAAACAAGAGACAGAACAAATACGGAAGAAAGCTATGTGTCTCAGGAGCAGGACAGGAAAACCAACTGGAAAAACAGACAGACAAGCAAAAATCAGCAACGAATTAAACAAAGGATACATGTGTCTGCCTTTGAGAGTTCACCTGATGCCCACCTACCTAATCTCTCAACTAGGCTCAGAAGTGTCAGGCACCTCCTCTTCAAAAAAATCTTTGTAGGTCCATGTTGGGGTCCCTGGAGGGTTGCATACAAGCTCAGAAACACCTCATACAGAAGTACGAAGTTGGACGATAATGCAGATGAAAAAGCCAAATAAAGTGAGGGACATATTCTTGCAATGAAAGAAAAGGTTGGGCTACAAGCATTTACCTTGGACATAAAAATAGGTGCTTTATTTCTGACTGGTGGGATGAGATACATGTGTGACCTATTAGCAAAGGAACCTACTACATGGTGAACCACCTCTTGTTATAGTTCCATTACCTGTACGTGTTCTATCCATGGGTGCAAAGTTGCGTATTGGTGCCACTGCTGAGCTTACTCACTATGTTCATTTCTGAACAACTCCCCTGACAGCAAAATGATAGTTTTCCCCCAAACATGCATGCAACTAATACCAATCATGCAGAAATCAATGCTAAAGGACAGGTAGCACCATGTAGATTTATCACATATGTTTGTAGTTCATCTCTGTTTGCAGAAAGACCTGACCTTATACATAAAGCAAAATAACAGAGGTCATGCACATCACAGACAACAGCAATACAAGATTTCCTGCATGTTCACCCTCTCAGCCATTATTAGAGAATGGATCTCAAGAGATTGGGATAGGTAGTTCAGTCTCCATGGCCTGCTTGGTCCTTTTTTTCTCATTCTTCTGATTATGACACTAGACATTAAGTAAAAACAATGGTGATAAAGACAGTGGGTATTTCAGCAAGAGACAAACAAGTAACCACAAGGCATCTCTCACATCGAGTCTTCTGAGCTATCACCTCATGAAAAAAGGCATTTCACAGGAAGGTTCAAAAGCAGGACTTTGCAAGTACCTATGAAATTCTAGTACATTGAGTTAGCTAATGAACTTACAGAGGCACTAGCAGTAGAGTCACGTCACCTGAAATTAAGCCCATAATTCAGTCAGATAATCTGTTACCCCTTTATAGTCACAGGCTTCACAGAATAAATCAAGGCACTGAAGTCCTGCTCCATAGGGCCAGCCAGAAACCTCTCTCCTCCGACTGCAGGGGAGATATAAAGTGACTGACTAACAGCCAGATGAGAGGTGCCTACAGCTGGGGTATAAATACCTTCCCTAGGTCAGGTACTTTTAGAAATGGGTTGCTAGAACTATTAATTCTAAAAGATGACAGCCTTCACAGTTCTTGATACTTGCTATTTAGTATATAAGGTGGTTCCCCTTTCACCCCTGGGGTTTAGTGGAGGTTGCTTTGTTTTTTCTATGGACAAGAATTTTCTCTTTCCTAAGTCTGCCCCAACTTTTGCTACAAATTAAGATGAAGAGGTCTCTGGCTGCAGAAAGTCACATTGGATAGAGATTGAAAAGACCTGGTACAGTTTGCAAAGAAAGAAATTTACATCTTCTCACACCAGCCAGCACTGAAGAAAACCTTCTCAAAGAGAGAGAAATCTCTTGTGATGCAGACTGTAGAACAGAGACATCTCTGCACAGGTTCACCGACATGCACTGTGGCAGAGCTATCTCAGGGGAAATCCATAAGAAAAAGAACATTCTCTCTTCTGCCCGTTTCCATTCAGGTCATTAGATTGCGGGCAACAGGATATGGAAGGGAGGAAATGCTGTTATCCCACATTACAGACACAAAGCCAAGTGAAAAGTCCAGGGTTACACAAAAACTGCCACAGTACAGGCAGCACTACACCTTAGAGACCAACAGCCATGCTCTAAGTACCAGATCATTCTTCCTCTCCTGAATTCTCCTGAACCTCCATCTGCCCTTGCACAGTCACACTCAATGGCACACACTAAAACAGCCTGCATAAGGCAGGCCTTATAGCCTGTGCTTTCTCTGCAGAGCAAATTACCCTGAAAGCAACAAGAAGAAATCATATGTCAGGCCTGCCTCTAAGCTGGCTGAAATGAAATGGTAAAACAGGAAAGTATTTCTACATGTATTTTAAGGAGGCCAGGGGATTATCCTGCTTCCTAAACAACAATCTCTCCTGGCAATTTGTCAAGCACAGTCAGCATGACCACTACTCAGCACTTTCTGCATAAGCTAACACCAAGAAAGTGTTAGTCATGTTACTCACATAACTAGTGCTTTGGAGGGATCCTTGAATACAGCTATGTCTCTTGTTGGTTAACGAGGGCTTTGAAAAATTGCACATCTTGGCTGGTACAAAAACAAGCATTCATGGAATGGAAACCTTCCCCCTTTAGCTGAAAAGCTCTATGTAAGCAATAGTTTGCTTCATGTTTGACACTGTTTAGCTAAGCGTGGCAATGAGTGAAGTTTTCTCCCCCTTTACAGAGCTTAGTATTTAGATGCGCTCTCTTTTGTGCTAAAAATAACAAAGGGAGTATTTGGAAGAAATCAGAATAGATGAGCTGATACATTATTGATAGAAGTTTCAAGCAGCCTGCCCCTCTGTTTTGTATTGTGGTTGAATCTCAATTTTTAATGAAGCAACCTATGAAAATCTGATGGGGTGAAAAACATGACCTCTAAATGATACTGTACACAAAACTTCCCATCAGATAGCTGAACTGTCCTCTTTCACATCCCATCAGAGTTTTACCTCAGCTTGACCCTTCAGTTTACAGGCAAAAGAGACAATACCCTGACTCAGACAGGAAAGGTGGCATTAGAGAGATGCACAACTCTGAAAGAGGACTAAACAAACTAGCCTTTTCTCCTATTGTGCGGAGTTTCCATCATGTGCATACTGACTAATACTCCATCCTATTAGAAACACACCTCCAATTCATTGAGAACACGTTTACTAAAACATTATTTGTAAAGAAAAGTCCATGGAAATCATACCATTAAGTGCACCAAGAGCAAAACAGCATGACAAGGAGGGACACTGAATACCCAGAAAAGACTAGCAGAAACAGGTTTCAAAACATACGAGTGTTGGATTAAGAGAAGCCATTTCTGGAGCATTTATTCTTGATGATGCAGGAATGGAGAACTTTATGCAACTGATTTTTGTATGGGGCTAAGTCTTTGTCTGAAATTACTATTCCACTGTCATTTTGACTGTGATTCCTTGTTCCCTATGGTTGTGATAACATCCTCAAACTGCAATCAGAGAATCTGCTCTTCTATCTCCATTTTCTCAAACCTAAGAAGAAAGCATATATAAATAACCGTCTAAATGACCCAACAGTCACTCGCCAAGGCAATCAGCTCTGGTGCAGGCACATCCCATGTGGCGTCAGTGGGGGCTTCCTGAGCCAGGGAAACCCCAGCAAGAAGTCCTGCCAAGAGCCAGCAGCTCTCTTTGGAGGGAGAGCAGCTAACAAGGCGTGCGTAGGGCCACGAGGCCACCCCCCACTCCCACAAGGGGCAGCCCACAGGAGCGCCTCAGGAAGAGTGGGCAGACAGGGTGGGCACCTCTTCAAAAGAGGCGCATTCCGCTGGCTGAATAGAGAGGCTTGAAGTCCACCCAACCCAACAGCTGGGCACTATTCTGTGACCATCTGCGCAGGCCACGGGCACTCACCCTACCTGAGCCTCAAGGCAGAATGGAGGGCACTCATCTGAGAGCAAGGGCTGCAGCTCCATCTGGGTGGGTCTGTACAATCTACCACAGCGGTGGACCATGCCTCCATCCAGGTGGAGCTGCTGAAGAGAGAGACTGCAGGCCAGACCTCAGGCTGCAGGAAGGGCCTAGACCTTTCTCCTGGGGCAGGGACAGGTGGCAGACCTGTCTGCAAATGGTGTGCCCAGGTGGAGAACCTCCTGCAGCAGGTGGCTGAGCTGCAGGAGGCAGTGAGAAGGCTGCATAGCATCAGGGAGCCTGAGAAGGAGTTAGATAGCTGGTTCCAAGAGCAATCTGCAGTGGATCCACAGCCCATGGCCAAACAGCCAAAAACTCCCCACTGGCACACACGGAAGGGAGGGGAGTCAATAACGAGGAAGAATGGAAGCTTGTAACAAGGACCTGCAGGCAGAAGAGACTTCCCCTGAAGCCTGAGGTGCCCTTGCAGAACTGCTTCACTGCTCTGCAGACTGAAGAGGAAAGATTTGTCACATCAGGAGAGAGGCTGGAGCTGAGTAAGGCAGCCCGATCTGCCCCTTGTATAACAACCAGAGCAACTAAGAAAAAGCCAACGGGTGATAGTAGTAGGCAACTCTCTTCTGAGAGGTACAGAGGCACCCATGTGCTGACCTGACACACTCTCTAGAGAGGCGTGCTGCTTACTGGGGGCTTGTATCAGGGATGTCACTGAGAGACTACCAAGCCTTGTACAGTCCACTGACTTATCCACTGCTGATTTTTCATATGGGCACCAGTGATACAGCCAGGAGAAGTCTGAGGAGTATCAGGAAGGATTACAGAGCCCTGGGAGCAGTGGTAAAGGGACTCTGGAGCACACGTAGTTTTTTCATCCATCCTCCTGGTCAAAGGGTTTGAAAGGGCCATTCATATCTGGCAAATCAACAAACGTTTACGGGACTGGTGCCACAGTCAGGGGTTTGGCTACTTAGACTATGGGACTCAGTGAGAAACCTGGTCTCTCAGGGCTGATGGGGTCCATCTGTCAGAGAAGAGCATCTTCGGTGATAGGCTTGCCAAGCTGCTGAAGAGGGCTTTAAACTAAAGTTACTGGGGGAGGGGAACCTCAATCCATCCCACTCCTACCAGTTTGATGCCAGTGCCAGCAGTAGATGCCCAGAGCCTGGAGGTCAATGAGAGAGCACCTGAAGAGCAGCACAAAGGAATTCCAGTCTCTCCAGCCAGTAAGTCAGCTTCATTGGGGGCCCAGCTTAAATGCCTCTGTGCAAAAACATGTAGCACGGGGAATAAACAAGAGGAGTCAGAGAACTGCACATGCCTGCAGAGCTATGATCTTATTGGCATCATGGACACATGGTGGGATGGCTCCTATGACTGGAGTGTTGGAATGGAAGGGTACAGGCTCTTTAGGAAGGACAGGCAGGGGAAACAAGGAGGGGGTGTCACCCTCTATGTCAATGACCAGCTGGAGTGCATGGAGCTCTTCCTGGGGATGGATGAGGAGTTGACAAAGAGCTTATGGGCTAGGATTACAGGGAGGACAGGGACAAGTGACGTTAGAGTGGGGTTCGCTACAGGCCATCTGACCAGGAAGACCAAGTGGATGAGGCCCTCTATAGACAGATAGGAACAGTCTGTCATTCACAAGCCCTGGTCCCCATGGGGCACTTCAACTACACCAATATCTGTTGGAGGGACAACACAGCAGGGCATAAGCAATCCAGAAGGTTCCTGGAATATGTTGTCAACAACTTCCTTCTCCAAGTGATAGAAGAGCCAACAAGGAGACATACTATGCTGGACCTTGTTCTCACCAACAAGGAAGGGCTGGTGGGGAACGTGAAGCTCAAGGGTAGCTTTGGCTGCAGTGACCATGAAATGGTGGAGTTCAAGATCCTTAGGACAGTGAGGAGGACACACAGCTAGCTCATTGCCTTGGACTTCAGGAGACCAGACTTTGGCCTCTTCAGGGATCTGCTTGGTAGAGCATCATGGGATAAAGCCCTGGAGGGAAGAGGGGCCCAAGGAAGCTGGTTAATACTGAAGGGTCACCTCCTCCAAGCTCAGGAGTGGTGCATCTCAACAAAGAGGAACTCAGGCAAAAAAACCAGAAGACCTGCATGGATGAACAAGGAGCTCCTGGACAAGCTCAAGCACAAAAAGGAAGCCTACACAGGGTAGAAGCAAGGACAGGTAGCCTTGGAGGAATACAGAGAAACTGTCTGAGTAGCCAGGGATCAGGTTAGGAAAGCCAATGCCCTGGTAGAATTAAATCTGGCCAGGGACATCAAGGGCAACAAGAAAAGCTCCTCTAGGTATATCGGTGATGAAAAGAAGACTAGGGAAAAAGTGGGCCCTCTCCAGAAGGAAATGGGAGACCTTTTACCCAGGACACTGAGAAGGCTGAGGTAGTTAACAACTTTTTTGCCTCAAGTCTTCACCAGCAAGCACTGCAGCCACACCACCCAAGTCACAGAAGGCAAAGGCAGGGACTGGGAGAATGAAGAACTGCCCACCATAGGAGAAGATCAGGTTCAAGACCATCCATTAAACCTGAAAAGATGCATTCATGAGCCCTGAGGGAACTGGCAGATGAAGGGGCTAAGCCACTATCCATCATATTTGAGAAGTCATGGCAGTCCAGGGAAGTTCCCACTGACTGGGAAAGGGGCAACATAACCCCATTTTTAAAAAGGGAGAAAAGGAAGACCCTGGGAACTACAGGCCAGTCAGTCTCAACTCTGTGTCCAGCAAGATCATGGAGTGGATCCTCCTGGAAACTATGTTAGGGCACATGGAAAATAAGGAAGGAGGTGATTGGTGACAGCCAGCATGGCTTCACACTAAGGGCAAATCATGCCTGTTAAATTTGGTGGCCTTCTATGACAGGGTTACAGCATTGGCGGATAAGAGAAGAGCAACAGACATCATCTACCTGGACTTGTGCAAAGCATTTAACACTGTACTGCATGACAACCTTGTCTCTAAATTGGAGAGGCATGGATGGACAACTCAGTGGATAAGGAACTGGCTGGATGGTTGCACTCAAAAGAGTTGCGGTCAATGGCTCAATGTCCAAGTGGAGACCAGTGATGAGTGGTGTTCCTCAGGGGTCGGTATTGGGACCGGCCCTGTTTAACACTTTGTTGGCAACGTGGACAGTGGGATTGAGTGCACCCTCAGCAAGTTTGCTGATGACACCAAGTTGTTTGGTTGTCGTGGTTTAACCCCAACCAGCAACTAAACATCACACAGCTGCTCACACACTCCCCCCCCCAACCCAGTGGAACGGGGGAGAAAATCAGGAAAAGAAGTAAAACTCGTGGGTTGAGATAAGAATAGTTTAATAGAACAGAAAAGAAGGAAGTAATAATGATAATGATGACACTAATAAAATGACAACAGTAATAGTAAAAGTATTAGAATGTGCAAATGGTGCACAGAGTAATTGCTCACCACTTGCCGATCGACACCCAGTTAGTCCCCCAGCGGTGATCCCCACCCCCATGCCACCCAGTTATATCCTGAATGTGACGTCCCATGGTATGGAATACCTTGTTGGCCAGTTTGGGTCAGCTGCCCTGGCTGTGTTCCCTCCC
>JANZLQ010000089.1:33163907-33211364 GCA_026212715.1 Elanus axillaris
AAGGAGTGCAGGGAAGGGGCAGTTAACACTATGAGAACTAAAATCTCTTTGTAGATGAGCATGTTTGTGTGCATTTCCAACCTAGTTGCAATTCGCTGCCAGCTGCTTCACCATCCCCGAGTCAGGAGAACAATGGCTCAGGAGCAACACTGGCAGAAAAAAAGAGATCTAAAAATAGATCTTTGGAGGGCTAAAATCAGGGGGGGCAACATTTCAAGAAAGCATTATTTGATGGGTTTTAGTCATAGGTTTATTTTCTGCAAAGTGAAAAGTCACCATGTTTATTGTCTTGGACTGTGAGTGGTCCTGAAGGCCTGATTCTACCCACCCTTAGAGGCAAATGGGGAGTTGCCAATCCATTCATTTTACTTATTTACAGGTATGCAACATATTACCCAAGTCACAATCCACTGGTTTGCTGGATGCCTGCCTGATGACAGAAGATGCAATTGTATTTATAAAGCTAGACTACATTCCCTTTCACTTTTTCTTTAGAAACTCATAGGCAGTCTTAATTTGGCAGTTACACTTCAGCAGGGATCACATGAGCATTTTTTCTTTTGATTCACATAGTTTCAGATGCCCTGAACTCCATTCAAATTCAACTCCATGCACAGAGAAGCCAAGTTTCACCAGGACTATGACTGAAATCATACATTTCTGGGAACATCACAGTTTCTATGGAAAACCTTAAACTGACCCCATTTCTGTCAAATCTGGCTAGAGATTCATCAAAAAAGTTCACAAACTCTTTAACAAACCTGAGTAAAAGCTCAGTCCTGGCTCTTAATGATATCCACATGAGTCGTGTTGCTGACAGCAGAGGCAGCAGGATTGGGATCCCAGTTAATTAACCTCCACGTTTTACACTGTGTGCAGAAAACATTTCACACAACTCCACTTGTCTCAATCAACTGGCTCAATTAATAAAAACAGGTCTGGGAAGATGCTCCCACTGGATTTTTGGCAGCATCTTTGGCTTGCTTGCATTCTCTACTTGTGTGAATGGAAGGAAATCCTGTTGATTTCATTTTCATCTTTCTCTCTCAATTTGAAAATAGAATCTATGATTTTCCATCATTTCCACTTAGATAGAAATATGTTGTGAAAGGTAATTTTATTGCTGAGAAATAATCTTCCTAATGTCAGCCATTATTTCACTCTCAGTGTGACAACTAGGGTAAGTGTTGGAAATCACTGTATGTTTCAGCTAAAGTATCTTGACAACACAAACGAAGAAGAAAAAGGTAGTCTTTTTGTTAATGAAAACTGCACTGTTATTTTGGTCTATAATGGAGAGATTCATGTAAATGATTGCCTGTCTTCTATACTAAAGAAAAATAGCAAAAAAAAAAAATAAATTCAGCAAGCAGGAGAAGCCGTTTCCTTCCTTCCTCCTTGAATTTGCTCTTATCATCCTTACTGTAATCAGCCCTTTCACAATGTTTTTGCCTCTGATATAATGCTTATAGGCTCCCTTAGTAAAATAAATCAAAATCCATCACCAGACTGGGTCTACAAGCTTTGCAAAAACTAGGGAAACTACTGAAATTTTAGCCACTCGCTGTTACCAGTAAACATAGTAAACATTATCCTATTTATAGATCTACAGGCATTTGGTATGTAATACTATACAGTAAAACCATCCTAGCCCATGCCATTAGCACAAGCACCAGTTCAGAGTAGAGGATTCCTTCCTTTGGGGATGGAGCTACAGGTAATATCTCCTACTGCTATCATCTCTCAGGGCTTTTCTCAAATGCCACATTTCTCCCCTTCCTCCACTGTACCTGCAGACAAAAGAGTTGTCCTACTATGTTGGCGGTACAAAGTTCAAGTTCAGAGACAGGGAGAAAGAAACATGTTAATAAAGATGTATTATTTGATATTTTTTTCCCAACTTGAAAGTTGGATAAAGAAGATATTTTTCTTGGGTTTTGGTAGCCTGCTCCCCCTTCATACCTAGTGAACAAAGACATTTTTGCTAACTCCTTAGACTAGTTTTCAATAAGCTTCAGCAATCAGGTTTGCAAAGTCCAAGCAGCAGAGAGGGTTGTGAGAAAACTGAAACCACAAATGGACTGTCAGTGGGTCAAACAGAACCCTGCAACATCTTCAGCAAACATGTTTCAGTATCTTAAAGCTCTGCCTACTTCCTATGTCAATTACTGTTCTCAGTAATTTATTCATGCCTTAAAATTCTAGGTCATCAGATCTGCCCTTTGCAATCATATTACAATCTCTTAAATTTACGCTTTGCATTCAACAGAGAATTTCTGATGAAGTTTTTCAGCTTGATTTTCCAACTATCCAGAAACTCCAGATTGTGCTTCAGCAGATGGAATATGTGAAATTTTTGCTTCTCAGATTTATAGATTGAAATGATGAATGCTGGTATTACATTTGAGCAAAGCTTACTCACACAAGTAGTCTTGTCTAATGGAAAGAGCTTCATTTACGAGGGAGCGAGCAAAGAATTTGCCGAATTGGATAAGAATTCCCTGAATCTATTCCTGGTACAAATCTAGCTTGCTTTTCACTGCCTGGTGAAGAAAACAAAGCAAAAAAAAAAAAAATTAAAGAGCACCTCTAGAATTTTAAGAGATTAAGGGACACAGATCAATGGATGGCAGCAACTCACTGCATGGACGTTCTACATAACAGCAAGAAGTCCCCAGGCCCTTGATTTCAGCAAAGTGATCCTGAGTTGCCCACTGGGGAAAAGACGGAGATAAACCAGTCTGGCTTAGGTCCCTATCTAAGAATACTGCCAAATATATATATTAGTTACCTATGAAAAGCACAGTGTAGGATAATGAAAATGCAGTAATTTTCTATGAAGAGTTTGGACCAACTCTGCCAGCAGCTTGTTAATGAGAATAAAGCTGTGAGGGCCCTTGCTTTGCTTTCCAGCCATCATTTTGTTACTGGGACACTGAAAGATACTGGGCAGATTCACCAGGTGAGGGGGCGAAACTAAGATTTGTGCACTGATTCTTCTTAAGCTGTTTCCATAGGGTTTTCTTTCTTACACGCAAAACAAAAGCAAACCATTTGAAAAACCTTGGACAACATGGAAGCATTTCCTCACATCAGACAGCTCCACGGGGAGAGGGTCCACTGTGCATTATAAAGACGGTTTCCCCTTATGTTTTACTGTAGCAGTATTAGGCAACAAGTAGGCATCTTGTTACCCTTCACCAGCTCTATAGTTTGTTACGTGTCAAAGTCTTGCATCAAATTCATTTGTCTATGTTAATCTTAAAAGCAGAGACAAGCCTTTCCTTCAAGCCACAACCCTTTCCAACTGAAGAACTATGGAAAGCCTGGTAGTACTGAATGCTACTCCTCTTGCACAGAAATGAACATTAAGAGGTCTTCTGTAAGCTGTCAGGGTCTGCTGATGTCCAGAAGATTTCGTAAGGCCCTGAAAGTAAAAGTCTGAATCTCTACCTCTGCCCGAACATGTACATGGCTCCTGAGCTCAGGAGTGGCCTAACAGATAGGGAATTTCCCATAGAAATAAGAAGTTACAGCAGAGACAGGTAAAGATCCACAGTTTGCCTTAGGCTATTTTCCAGCATCAACAGGCTGCAACTGTAGGGACATGTATCTAAATTGGGGGAGCCTTCATAACAAGAATGTAATGAGGCGCAGGAAACCTGCACTGAAGCGGGACATTCGCAGAGGGCCAAAGTGTTCCATGCGTGCGCTCATGTAGCCCATCGACCTGCCCATCCTCTACAGCCTGGCTGGAGCTGCCTGCCCAGGAATAGAGACCCTCTGCTCACTGCCTGCCTGCATGCACACAGCTGCCTGCCTGGATTCTGAATGTAGGGAAACATAACTTTCTTGCTTTTCTGCACTTTAACCCAAGCACCCCAGCCTGAAGGAAATGAAATTCATTATTTCTAGTCTCTCAGGCTTCCTACCCCCTTCTGCTGTAGGCAGCGTTCCCATTCCCATGCCAAAGATGTTCCTTCCCTCTCACCTCTCCGATCTGCAGCTTTTTGTTCTCACCAGTTATTGCAGACCAAAGAATCAGTCTCAGATGGTAAGGCAATTCAGTCTTCCCTCTAACTCTTCAGCAGCAGTGATTTTAGGGCACATGCTCCTCTGAACAGACCCACAAACCAGAAATTATAGCCACAGACAGAGCAGCCCTGACCCATGCTTGTCCACACATCACAGCCCAATTTCCCTGCTGGGGGAGAGGGAAAAGGATGATCAGTCTGCAAAACAATACTTGCGTGCAGCATACAGCAATAGGGTGGAAAGCTCTGAATTTGCACCAGAGGCGATTTACCAGCAGTTTCCAATTTAATTGCTGGGAAAGCAGAGAGCAGGTGGTGAGCGGGCAACGACCCGTGCACGTGGAACACAGGCAGCATGTGCCATACCACTGCTACCTTGTGCAGAGCACACGTCCCCCTCATGAAAACACCCAGGATCTGTCCTCTTCACCATAAGGAATATGGTAGGAAAATGGGCCATGAAACTACATTCTCATGACATCATTTGAGGAAAAATGCAGATTTAAAGAAAAACATCTTTCCAGAGATCTACAGAAGCTCAGGCCTGGCCTTGCCACCCTGTTACACGTGACTAATGTTAGTTAACTGGTGCAAACAACCCCACCCATACCACTAGTGAAAAATGCAAAACAAAGATTAATGAGTTTTCATGCACAATTACGGCAGAAATTTAAACATGAATTTGCTCCTGCTTTCTATTAATAGCAAGCTACCAGGTTTAGGTGCCCTAGGCATTCTTGGGAGGTGATTTTAAACCTCACACTTAGGTACTTCTGTGTGGCAAATGTTAAACCAGCATGGACAAGTGCTGATATATTCTGTACAGGAAAGTCCTTAAGTACTTAAGCAGCAGTGGAAAAGGCTTTCCCAAAATATATTCACTGTTGAGATTAAGTGGTATTTCTTGAGGTTCACATTTTAGTCAGAACTATAGTACCAACAGTCAGAACAAGCCTTTATAAACTGAACAGACCAAGAAATATATGGGCAAATTTTAGCTTTACTATAAAATTAGATAAGAAAGAAGGACAAAGGGAGCAAAAGCCTCAGCTCCCTTTGAAATTCCATGGGAATTAGGCACCCAGCATCATGCTTTGAAATGTCTTCATTTTTTTCAGCTTCTTGGTATTGTTGGGGGGGGGGAGTAAATATATTTTGAAAAACAACAGCCTTGTTTACAAACACTGCTGGGGGGTGTGTGCCTCCTTTATATTAGGAGTACAGCAAAACCTCTAACACTACCCTGCCTGAGACAAAATCTATTTATGCTCAAGATCTTTGGACTCAGGAGAGGTTACTCTGGAGAACAGAAGGCAGCAGAGCACACTCACCTGTGCAAAGACTAATCCCAGCCTCTGATGCCAGCCGACTCTTGCAGCAGTTTTTGGCAGCGTTGCTGGCTGGTGGCACTTGTCGGCAGCCACTCTACCAGGACTCACAAAGAAATAAACCAAAATATATCCTATATACAACAGCCCAAACCCGTAAAAGGGCTTGGGGGACACTTTTTAGGGACAAAAGGGGGTTTTAGGGACAAAAGATTACTATTCAGTACTTGTTTATATAAAATCCAAGCTCATGCAGTTTATACTCATCCATATACAATGGAATGTAATTGCAGGGAGCAACTGTCTTATTTTTTCATGAGGCATGTTTATGTGTAGGTGGATAATGGGAGTAGCAATGGGTTGGTTGGGCTTGGTAATAGAATACTTTGCAGGTATGGCAAAAAACCTAATCCACAGCAATTACCAAGGTCAGTCTGCTGTTCCCCAGAACAAAGTCTTTATAAGCCACCCAGAGAATTAAGAAGCAACCAACAGTGTTTGGCACCTGTGTGAATACGTAATGAAGGGACTATTTCAGGAAGGGTGTTTGTTCAGCATCTAACAAACAGGGCAGTGATTTGGGCTGGGGGTATCTGGGTGCTACTGCAGTCTTACTGGATGAAAAGTTGCAATATGCCCATGGATGAAATGTGACCAGGAATATGAGCTAATTTTCACAGTAAATAATAGTAAATACTGCAATTTGTTCAATGTCATACAGGGGCTTACCTGTTCAAACCTTACAGATTGGTAATACTTCGTGGTCTTTGCAGAATCTTCAAATTCACCACCACAATTGTGTTTTTTTTAAAAAAGAGGGAGAAAGGGGGTTTCTTTCCTTTTTTTTCAGAATCAACCATTTTCTTTGAAGGGAAAACAAAGTTAACAGGTTTGAAGGAAGGAATTTTCACATTCTTTTTAGAAAGTCTAATTATGAGGAAGAAAAACCTACTTTTCAAGCCTATACTTAAACTTGAAAAAGGACTGTTGCCTAAAACTAGCCATTTGCCTACTTTCTCATGCTAATGTCCTGTTTATAATTGACACCTTTACTGCCTACCACTATATCAATTTCACTTCCCCAGAGAAAGAAAAACCAGATCCTGTGACTAGTGCACTGGATTGATAATCTAGCCTAATGCTGACAGATAAATGCACTAATTTTCTTCTGAGGTTGGCTCCACATTGCAGAGTAAATCTGCTTCTAACAACTGCCTCAATAGGCTCTGTAACCTGTCCAAAAGATGATGTCAAGTGCTACAAGGGCCTAGGGCTAGTATGGCAGGTAAGAATTACCACTGGGATAAAGTTACAGGTGAGGTTTTGAATGAGAGGGTTATTTTAAACGAAAGCCTGGCTTGAAATACAGATTGTTTTTTTAAAAGTTGAAAGAGTAAAGGAATAAAGAGCAATTTTTACAGTTTGGGGTCTACATCTTCAGTATGAAAATCAGCATGTTCTTACCAGAAGCTAGCTAATGTACTGTAACCCCCAGGAAACACAAAGAGTTTGTATTTATTACACCAGGTAGTGGTGCACAGGAAAACAATGTGCCTTGCCTTGCCCTTGCTGAATTTGGTGGTAGCACAGCCTCTGTGTTCTCATAGAGCACCAGGAACGTTCCTAACTCAGGAGCAGAATACAAGCCTCAACAGTGTTCCCTGAGTGCAGGAGGGTACTGGAGGACACTGGTGCCTGCTCCTGCCTCCTATGTTGCAGGGAGCCTCCAGTGCAGGCAGGTACCAGGGCTGACTCTAGATGCTGTGGGGTACAGGTATTGGTGATTGTGTCTATGGCTCACTGGAGATATAAACTACAGACATCGATGGAGAACCAGAGGACTTGTTTATTTTAATTTATTGCCAATGAGGGAAAAGAAAGCAATGAAAAACAATTAACTTTTTTTTTTAATTCTATGCCAAATATCTGGGTCATTTCTGAGAATGTCAGCAGCAACTATGGAGCCAGTAAGATATCAGTGTTGCTTTGCTCTTATTGGTTTTCTTGTTGAATTCCAGAATCACTGCGCTGGTTGCTACCAATTTATAGCACTTCGATGCTCATTTATCATTTTGACCAAAAGAGCAACTTTGGTGGACATTTATTGATTCCCTCTTTGGAAAAGATCACAAGCAATAGCTTTTTAAATAAAAAGGGTCTTTGGGTTACATGGATAACCCTGGCACTGAGGGATACGTCTCTTACTCTGCTCTCATGTCTAAAATGTTCAGTCAGCTCCCACTCCCCTAACCTGAAACAAAAATAAAACCTCATTTTAATCACATCTTTTTCTCCTGATTTTCTCTCCCCACCTCCTGACCTTTCCATGTGAAGAGGATCACGCAGAACATTTCAGCTTTTCTTAGGCTAACTTTTGCTCACTTTGAATAGCACTTATATAGGTCAATAGCATCACTTCCCCTTTTGCCCCCCTCCCCATCACAGAAGAAATACAGGATCTGACCTCTTTAATGCGTCAGTTAACAGGATGCCTTTTTGTTTGTTTATGGCACAGGAAGTTTGATATTTAAATGAAACAAAATATTCAGGAGAGAGACTGAATTTATAGTCTCTGCTTTTTTTTCATATTTGTACAGCACCAAGCACATCTGGCTCTGTGTAAGGCTCCTTAGGGCTATTTCAATATAAGTAACAGTAACAGCAGGAGTACTCTGACCACAAACTACAGGATTAACAATGGCAGATCTACTCTCATTATGGAATACATGGGAAAAATATGCCATATTAATAGTGTGTACTATAGCATGCACAAAACCCCCTATCGTTCATAGGTAAACTATAGTTCACAGATTTCATTGCTGCAGAAAAAAGCCAAAAAGCAAGCCAATGTCTGAACGCAGTGGGTCACCAGTTTGGTCATATTCTAATATGTTATTATTATGGTCACAAGGAGACAATAAAATGTGTGTAGGAGGACACAGAGAGAAAATATTCTTTGACAGCAACAAAGGTGTACATATTTTGTTCACTTTCTGAAATTTTCTAGAACCAATACACATTTCTCTTCTTTTTCTTTTTTTTTTCTTTTCTGAATATTTTCCTGAACAGAGGAATCTAAAAGTTTCAGTAACATGTCAGACTGACTGTTTATCTGTTAATTCTGTATGACTATTCAGTGAACCCAATCCTGCTCCTGTGGAAGTCTAATGAGAGGTTGGGTACTGCATTCCCTGGGAACTGGATGCAGCCTCCAACTAGTGACTTTGTAAGGCTTCAGCCATGCAAAACCCTGCTGGCACAAGTAACGCATAAGAGCAAAAATAAAAAATTCTGCCTCTTTGAAATATTTAACCATGGCTCATTTGTTAATACAGTAGTTGAAAGGTGAAAAAACCACCCACTGTTTCTGAAAAGTATGGAAACAGGTATTATTTTCTGGACTGTAATGCTTTCACTAGCTGTTAGCTTTGGAAATATTTAGACATAAATCAGTTTTGTCCCAAAATAGAGTCCAAAAGAAAGAATCGTCCAAAGACGAATCCAAAAGAAACTGGAACAAAGTCCTGCATTGTGCTCTATAAAATACTTGTCGAGATTTTTCACTAGAGGGCACTACCACATCATCACCAAAAGGCACCAAGGACAAAGGACAAGAGTGGCCTGGTTGTTTAACTTGCACACTCTGCACAGGCTCCTTTATGGTTTGGGAAACAAATTTTAATCACAGCGCAGAAACGATTTTTTTTATAGTAGTGGAAATTCAATAATCTGCCATATTATTAAACAGTTACTACTTGGAAATTTCACACCATAAAGTTCTGACTCTTAGGCTGTAGAGCTCATTAAAAATAGTCTGCACTGAGTTAGCAGTTCTCATCAAAACAATTCAAGGAGACCGTATTTGGGAATTACACTTCTGAATTAGCACAACAAATAAGTAATAATATGGGGCATAAGGCAAAGGAAACTTACACTTGGGCTGCTTCCTTTCTTTGTATTCAGTGCTGCTCACAGGCACCCTGCCCAAATGAGGTTAGGAGAAGAGCTGAAACTGGGAATCACAGCGAGAAAATAGGGAGAGAGATATAAGGGAACTATGCTTTTCTCCCAGAGAAATGCTACTTACAACAACCTGTGACAATTGCCTAATTGCATTTACTAAAATAGATGCACCTCACTGAAAGGAAGGTACAAAAAAATTTAAATGTTTCATGTTTAGGGATTTTTTTTTTAAGTGTTTTCTTTGATGGGTATGCAATGCTAGACGATAAATACAAATGAAGGTTTTCTTTCAATGCTTCTGGCTGAGAGAGAGGACAGAGGTCGCTTTTAAGGTGACTAGGTTGTAGTTTGAAAATGGTGGGTCCCCTGTTTCTCAAGAAACTCTCTGCTTTGTAGTCCATTGCTATGCACCTGAAAACTTCCCACTGACTTCCAGGGGAAATTTGGCTGCTCAGGAATGTGGGATTGGACTCTGGAATGGCAATCGCATACAGAGAACTTCACAGTGCATGAAAATTTAACCCTTCAATGGTGCCAGTCACATGCTTAAGGCTATGCTTGCATTTATTACTCTGCTTCATATGGAAGACAGCAAGCAATGTGTTTGTTATATTAGAAAATTATAAGGGGAAAAAAACCTGGTGAGGTGGTTTGGGGTTTTTTTTTAAACCATATGTTTCATCCAAACATCTATATTCTTAAGCCTTCACCTGATCTAAACCTGATTTCTGAAAGCTCTTTAAATTTGGCATGTCATTTAGGGTGCAATCCAACCCTTTAACCAGATAAGAATTCAGCCGTTTATAATTGCAGTTAGAGGCAAGCCCATGATTATAATGCCCCACTAAATTCCTGCATTGTTCTTGGAACACTGTGAGTACTTCACTGGTGAAACCTTATTATTAAATTTAATATAAAAATAATTTTATTGAAATTATTAAAACTGACCTGTTTACAGCATCCATCAGATGGAATGGTAGCCTACTAAAATGGTCTCATTTAAACAGGGCTGGGAGAAAAGCAGAGGTGATTCTAACTTGGAGGCCTCCTATGTCAGATAGCAATGGATATCAACAAAAGTTGCTTATAAGCCGTAGACAAAATGGCAGCAAAGCAGGGTTAGGGGGTTGCCTGTGGGGCCAGAATGTCTGAACTCCACCAAATGCTGCTGAGGAAAATAGCTTCAAGGCCAGATGCGTTAATTTGGAAGAGAGTCCAGCAGCTGAGAGGGGATCCTGTGGCCCATGGGATGAGCACCAAGCTCCATAATATCTCACTCTGACTCTTCATTATAGGAGCAAGAACAGACCCTTCGGCTATGAAGAAAGTGCAACTGCAGTAATATTAAAAAAAAGAAGCCGAGTCCAAGGGTTCTGGAAATTTTATGTTTTCCTATTATGGGTTATGGAAAACTAGCCCTGTGCAGACAAGCCTGGGAAGGGATGAGTGAGCAGAATGCAATGTCTTTCCTAATATAAACAGATTATTTTGCATTATGGCAGATTTAGGAATGTAAAATGTTCACTCTGTAGCTAGTTAAAGGCTTACAATAATTGCTCTACTACTGCTATTGCTACAGGATTCCCTGTCTCATCTGACTGGTGTATGTTGCTTGGCTTCCACACTCTGTTTGCAGGGGTTTGCTGGAGACAGAAAGGAGGAGAGTTGAGGACAGATCCTCCATAGATGGTGCCATAGACATTCTGTGTTGTACAACAGTTCATAACTCGTTTAATCCAGGCTGAGAACACGCCTTAGAAACGCACAGAATCCAAAACATGAAAGGAAGCCTTTGCCTCCTCCCTTTCCCGGTGAGCAGCTGTTTGGGCAGCACAAAAATATGAGACAGGGAAAAGCCTAGCCAGACTGAAGCCAACAGCAAAACATCATTGCATGTCAGAGGATATGGAGTTTCACCCAAGACAGTACAGGCTGAGCACTGAAAATTGGGTATATTCCCTTTGCCTGGCCCTGCATCTCAAAAAGGACATCTCAAGCCCAGCAACTGAGTATTTGGCTGGGGCAAATATATTTCTGGATTAAGAAACCCAACCACTGTCTATTATGTGCAAGTGAGATACTTTGCAATCCAAGGTCAAGTGTGTGGAAAGACAGACGGAGGTACAAACTTATTTACCAATTCATGTGTCTATATGAGATCAACCCAAAAAGCAGAATCTAAACTCTCAAAATTTGGACAAAAATTCAAAAATTCTAGTTTGGGCTTGCAAGCAGGTCTGCATGTTCAAATGGATAGTCAAAGACAACCTGGCTTCTTTTGTCAGAGAACCACTTTCTTAACTCTGCCAGCAGCGCTTCAGGCTATCTGACGTTTCGTGTGGTATCTTTTTCTTTAAACACAGAATTAAGGGGGGGGAATATCCTTAACCCAATATCTTAAGGGCTGTTGTTTTGTTTTTGCAACTTTTCTGTTTCTAAAAAGAGCACCAAGTAATCTGTTGATGAGAAAAGGAAAAATATATTTAAGCAAGGAAAAACATGCTGCTACGGTAAAACTGTGTCAGATTCTATTAATTCAGTTTTTCATTGTCTGATATTTCCCAGCACAGTGGGCTTTTTGGTAGACCTCTGAGCTCTGTTTTCTAACAGAGGCATAGCACAGGTCCTGTCAGGAAGAGGCAGCGCTCTCATTGTTATACACCTCAAAGACACAATATAATCCTCATGCCTTCAGAAGGGCCAGGACTGAACCCCAAAACAACAGCCCTGTCTTCCTTTAAAAGGGTGAGCAAAGCTCAGTCAAAGCCTTGTTAGTGCATGCCTATGAATTATTCCCTCATCGAGTGGCCGATCACACTACATTAATATCGTGGGCACATTCTGCTTTGTTAGCAAAACTGAATTCCAATGTGGCACTAATGAAGAACTAGTCCTCATGTAAGACATGGTATCTCCAGGACATGCCTGCTCTGCTATGAAAAGATTTCCTTTTGTCAAGAGCATTATGAGATTACTAACTGGAAAATATTTAAACACAACACAAGGAGGAAAACATATCTGTTTTGGGGAAGTTGCATGAACACACAGTAACATAATTCCAATACAAATGCATCTAGTCAATATTAAGCATCTGTCCTTGGTATGTGAGCCAAGGAGGTGCCGAGCCTTCTACAAGGCACTGCTGCAGAAGCTGGTTCTTTTCCTGTAGAGACTGGAGCACAGAGAGGTTTTGGCAGTCCCTGGTTCTATCCACAGGGTTTTGCAAAGTTCACCTAAGTAGCATCATAGTTTACCTGTTGGATTACGGGAAACTGGATCCTTTCCAGCTCAATATCAAATTTCATAGTAGCAAAATCAAGAATAACAACAGGTTCATTTGGATTATTTTGGAAGCATCCCATGAGGCTGAGGGCAAGAGTTGGACTCATCAGGCAGAGCAGGTACTTGCTGCACACTGCATTACTGCACACTTCAAGGAAGTGCTTTTTGCCTACTCTCCCCCCCCCCCCCATTGCATTCAAGAATAATAAAATCAAAATAAGCAAGAAAAGAAAAGAAATCAAGTTATAGCCAGATGTCTTGCACTGAATTAAAACACAGTGACCCACAAAATAAATTTCCTGAAACTAACTTCTAGTTCTGCCTCAGTAATATCTATCTACCTGAAGGAATGTCTGTCTAAGATTGCATGTCCCTCAGTAACATCAGCAGTAGTGAAATAAATTATAAAGACTGTGTGGGCTGAAAAAAATGCTGAATCTAATCTGTACCGATATCTCAGAAGAATCTCTACTGTTATTTTAAATTTCAGAGCAATATGAATTCCACTCTGAATGCTCCAAAGGCAAAAACTGTAACTGGTACCAATCAACACATCCAGTTCTAATGCCCCTTTGCCTGACTATATTTGCACAAAATATCCAAGTTCTTCCAAAACAAAATTAATTCCAAAACTGATCCAAAGCATTTTGAAATCATCAGGATTCCTTTCACAGATTTCAAAGTGTTTTCAATCTGGTCTATTAAGTAAGTTAATAATCATTTTTAAAACTGAAAGGGCTGATTTAGCATGCAGTTAAGGATTTGAGAATATGTACATAGAAACCAGTAGGATTTTCTAAAGTCTTCAATGCTGTCCAAGCTCTTTTCTCATTTAGGTCAGCAGAAGTTGTAACACTGAGTGTTTTTTAAAATTCCTCCATGCTGCTTAAATTTAGCCACAGTAATCCTTCAGTACTGGAAAAAGACTACACACTTCCATATAGGGCCTGATCCTTTCCAATTTACACGAGTAATGTCATATGCTTACCAGTCTTGGTGGGATTATTCCTCAGTGTCCACTTCCACAATATCAAGAATAATTTATAAGAATCCCTATCAAGATGTGTTATTCACTACAGGCTGCTTGCATATATTCTTCCTTACTGATTCTATAATACCCCTTGCTGTGGATAACTTGGGTTCATTATATTCCAAGCTATTTCTTTTTCCTTTATTATTATATCATGTGAAGTAAAACTCAGTAATAATTTTAAATAAGCTTGTGTATTCCACTTCACCAGTGCTGACAGACAAAATGTCACATATTGCTTCTTTTTTGTTAAGAAGTTACTATTCTCTCTCAGTTGCATAATCCTAAAACAAAGTAAAGAGTATTTGAGGGTTTGTTTAAAATTATTCAGTTTCATTATACTGCTACAAGTGGTGCTGACAGCAAAACCACTTGCTTGCCTAAAATAAAACGAAACATACAGGATTTCTTTTCTTGCATATGGAGAGTTGTGCAGGCTATCTTATTGCATTTGTTAGTTTTACACAGGTAATCTCACTACCTCAGATTTCACTCAACTTCTACCAACTCAACAACAAACTTCTAGTATTATTGCAAACAACATTTTTAATTTTCATGTGTTAATACATAAATGGTTCTCTCTCCTGTTCATTACTGATTTTATGATGGCTAAATTCTACCTCAAGGGCAAATTTGTCTTCCTTCTCCTTGATAATATTCTACAGGAATCCATTAGGCAGAATTTAGTCCTGGCTTGTTCAGGACATAGATGAGTTTAGAGAAGTCTACCATTTCTTAAAGGAAAATCATAGATGAAAGCAACAACCAGAAGAAATCCTTTCAAACTTTCATATTTATAATTAAAGAGAGAATGTGTCTATTTATGAACTAGAGAGAACGTTTACCTCAGCTGTTGTTCTACTCAACAGCATTAAAATAAAATATTTTCTCCTGCAAAGGAGAAAATCTCAGCCCTGGCTATTCCCTAAGGATGCTAATCTCACTTCTGCCACCACTCAAATAGGAAGAGATCAAGACATTGCAATGAAAGGGAAAATATGTAAGTCATTTTTAAGATGTCATGCATGCAGACCCAGCTGCTCAGCCATTATAATTCTTAGTATTTGGCCCTTTGCCACCAGCTGACAGCCAAGCAGAAAATGAACCATAAGGGTTAAATCACATCTACTTATAGACCAAACTTGCTGGCCCAAGGCATACTGCAATGTTGGCCAAGAAAAGCAACAGCACAGGGAATTAGCCTTTTACCATAACACTTGCAGCAGGAAAATGGCAAGCTGATCATGAGGTCATTCCTCTCAACTAGGTGTCCAATAAATTGCTCATGAAACCCAGAATAGTTTTTCTGTAGTACCACCTTCTTGTCATATACTTGATCAGGGCTGGGGGGTGGTAGTGGTGTTTAAAGTTGTTATTAAAAATATGTGCTGCATAGATAAAAAACAATCAGCCAACTCAACAGCACTCTTTTGCCTAATACCCACTCTCTCTGTCTCGAAAGTTAGCTTTTGCAAAGTGAGCACACTTGTGACAAAGATAGAACTTGGGCTACTGATAACACACAAATATATATATATTACTTTCTGCATAGGTTGTTTGGGGTTTTTTTATTTATTTGCTAATCAGTTAATTTTTTATGTGGCACTGGAAAATCTGAACAAAATACTTCAAGGGGACAAAGATCATCTGAAGAACTTTCCAGCTCCAGATCCAGACTAGATAGCTGTGGGCTTTGGTGCCATAGAAACCTCTGTGGAAATATTTATAAAGGCAGGATACTTTAACCACTCTGCAACTAATTTCCTATACTGTACACAGGAAACCCTCAAAACTAATAAAAACCAATGGGTGCTTACCTTCTCTCAGAAAGCATCTGATCAGAAAGATCTTATCCTGTGCACACTATTTCATACAGTACCTAAACTGCCACTCTCTGCCTACCCCTCCTGCAGATTCAGAACAGCACCCAAAGCACAGCTACGATCCTTTATGTGAAACAAAAATGCATCGTAAATTCAAATGCCCAAGCAAACCCTATCAGTTCAGGAGTACAGGATAATGATGTTTCTTGAGCAGGCTACTCTACTTTTCTAGATAATTATATAAGACTATTAAATAGATAAAGAACATTCAGTTCACAATCACAGTCCCAGGTTACAATGGAAGGAGTAGTAATACAGATATCTGATACCAGGAAAGGTACACACGGGTAACAAGAAGATGTGCTCTTGTGCTTACACGTCCCATTCATCACTTATTGAAGAACACTCACAGGAGATCACATCGGCTTCTCGTTAACATCAAGAACCACTGAGCTCTCTGTGCCTCACCCTTTCTATTCCCTCTGCCACACAGCAAGGCAGACAGGCATGGATGCAAACTGATTGTTGATTTTTGAAGCCAAGCAGCAAGTTGTTGCTGTGTGGCTAGAAAATGGGTCTGAGTTAATGATGCAATAACTGGAAATCCCATAAATGAGGCACACTGCTTTTTCCTCTGCACAGCCAGCTCTGCCCTCACACCTGAAGGACTGGGTGCTGTGAGGGAAGAGAGGCTGTTTCCTTCTTAGCCCAGTTTGAGGAGAGTTGTTTCTTCCATTGAACCACAGTCAGTCAGGTAACACCTTTCTGGCATAAAGAGAGTCCAGCTGCCTGCAGGAACCAGTGAAACCAGAAAAGCTGCAGAGTAGCCAGTGGAAAACACTGCAATGCCTCTGCTGTAGTAATGGCCAGCTATGTCAAGGAGTGGTAAGAATGAAGAGATTCTATAGGACCAAACAGGCCTGGGGCAGGTGCAGTTGTTGGCTGAAAGAACACATACAATAATGCTAAACCAGTTCAGGAAAACATATTCATTTCTTGTTCAAAAGTAGATGCACAGCACAGTAGATATGAAGTACTGTTACTGTAACTGTAAATTAATGTCCCTTAATTTGATTTCACCATTAAAAACTTGGTAGTCCCAAATAATTCAGAGCATAGAATAAAAGTAAGTCTTAATTGTCAGATTAGGATTTTTTTTTTCAGCCATAAAGATGTGACAGATATTAGGGAATGAAAGGCTACAATATTCGGGCTGTTGGAAAATCTATTTTCTAAGTATCCACAGGGTCCAGAATCACTGGGACATATAAGAGAATTAAGTACAAGAAACAGAGCTGTATTTAATCTTTGTGTCTGTGATAGGCAGAAATTGTGAGAGAAATGCTCTTATAAATAAAAGGGACACATGTTGTTAAACTTCTCACTCCAGGCTAGGTAAATCTCACAAGTGAAGTGTGTGTGTTCTGAAGGCACTGAAAATTATATGAAGAACCAGAGAAAAAGCAAAAGCTACACTGTCCCAAAAAGACACAGAGGCTGCAAACAGCACTAATGTTTCTGTGGCTGCAGAGCCAAAAGCAACTTGTCCTCTCTCATTATGACTGAGTGGGATCGGTTCATATAAACTTGGGATGTTCACATACAAAGAGGTTATTGCATGACTTCTGATTCATGGTAACTGTCTGTGCATGTGCTCTAAGCTTGCAGCTCAGGTAACTGGAATTAGCTAATTCCTCTCTTTCATTCAGTGCAGAGGGCTAAGCCAACACGAATTACTTTACATTTTTCAGGAGTTAAAAGCATGCATGTAAGATCTGTTGGTGTGCAGGAAATGTTTACCACATATAAGCTTCCACTTATGTTTATGTTTTGGGTTCCCCTTTAATACTGACTGAGGGATATTTCTTTTATTTACATCTTTACACATGTTTAAAAGGAGTCCTTGGCACATACACTGGGAAGGAATAATCACGGGTGGTTGATGCTAGAACATGTTTTCCAGCTATAGCACAGATGCAAGACAAGATACCACTTCTCACCCAAACCTTGCCTTTTTAGCAAAGGCAAATGACTACATATTCAGTCTGTGCTCTCACCTGGGGTTCTCATCATCTGGGCTTCTCCCTGGTTATGCTCAGCTTCACTTCAAATCTGGGTTTGCATTCTGCAATGACTGGGTTGATCAAACTTCAGCTAACCATGCCAGACTCTCTCCCCCCTTCTCATCAGCTTCTCCTATTCCACCAAGTAAGACACTTCAATGCTGCCTCAAATCAGGCTGATAGCCAGTGTCAATTATATAGCACATTGATGGCAAACACCTGCCAATGCTGAGTTTTGGTTGGTATCTGACAGACATTGGATATGAGGGGCTATGCTGAGCTCCAGCTTGGGATATAGATCCTAGCAGCAGGACTCTGTCACCATTGAAGTTCTTCTGAATCATCAGAATAATATTGCTCCACAAAGCAATTTCTGAAAATAGAAGCTCAAAATTTAAGAATATTCTCTCCAGGCTGACATTATCATTCAAATTTAGCTTCTTTGTGATCTTTTTAAGGTGTGAATCTGAATGTACTGTGTAAAACTGGGGAAACTGAGACAAGAAAGAAGGAATCTGTTTCACCAGTGTTGCACAGGACAGAAGAAAATCCAGAAACAGAAAGCACAAATCTTGCACTTTCACATTCACAGTTACTCTGACAGGTCCTACTTACATACCACAAAATTAATATCTGAAATTAATTGCAACTTAGCTGCATGTGGCCCTAAATGAATAAATTGACCATAGAGAAGCTTAAAGACATTTACAAATGCATTCACTTTTTTTCCTACCCAGAATAATCTATGAATTTGAGTTGCAACTTGTTCTTTCCAAATTTCTATGCCTAAAGAAACATTCAAACAATTCTCTTCTAATATCTATGCATTATAAAGAAAGATTTTAATCATATTGTCATTTAAAATTAAACTTAGAAAGACAGAAGCCAGGGGATTCATTGATCTTTTAGCTCTTTATAATTTGTGGGCAAATGCACACAACTATATTACAATGCTTTAATATAATAGAAAATGTAGTTCAAAGATACCTTAAAATAAACCAAAATTGACTGTGTTGGTGAGCTATTGTGATAAAAAATTAACATGTTTGGGAAAGTCTGATTTGCATTACACAGTGCCTGTAATCAAATTACCTCTAAATGTTATGCCATGTCACACTGTGTTTGAGATGTTGCTGTCAGAAACGCATACATACACTTTGCAGTTTGACTCAACCTGGCTTCCTTTTAAGTGATCATGTATGCCTCTGAGCCATTTCAGCCAAATGGTGGTAAAATACAGAGGTTGGCAATTCAATTTCATTCAACCTTTCAAGAAGGAAAGAGCAGATAAGCTTTGCTTGTTCATGTCAATGATAATATTCAGCGCAGCCTAAATCTAATTCAATAGGTTTGCTCCTGCTATCTTGTCACATTGTCAATTCCGAACCCGTTCCCCTGCCCCCCCCTCCCCTCTCCAGCTGCAGCAAAACTTTCTGAAGTGCTTAACCCACGGCCACGGCCACCTCCCCAGCGAAGAGTGCCGCTGTTTAAAGCCAGCCCTGGGTTTTGTGCATGGGGACAGGCTAGGCCAGATCAGGTGGTGGCTGCCGGACACTGTCTCCGCTGACCTCATTGCAGCCACAGATGTTTACTGCACTTTCGGCGATCTGCAGAAAGCAGAGCAGTAAAGTAGGCCAGCTTGCGGGAAGGCTGTTACCCACAATTCAGGGAAAAATACTGGATAGTTCCCACTAGGTTGTGGTCGGCTAGGAAACGGCAACTTATTAATCTTGTGTCAGAGGGCCAGCTGCAAGCCTGGCAGTTACCATATTTCACCACCAACTCCATGTCTGGACAGCCATTGTCTTTTTTTATGAAAAACTCCACAAATCAGCTGCTTTTTTCCCCCCTCTACGTGCAAAAACGGAGCTCGGGGGCTGAGGTGGCTCTGGCGCATCATCCACACGGCGGTCAGGTTTGCTAATTCAGAGCGACTGCTTAGTTTCCAACTTTAATGATATTCCCTCAGCATATCACTATGGTTGCCTGGCGACCGGATTTGAGCTAGGCCTCTCATTTGATTCCCACACATCAGACCCTGAAAAGCACTTTTTTTCCTCCCTCCGCTTTTGATTCTGGCTCCTCTGAAACCCTTCCCCCTGCGGTGTCGGTATGGGTGGGCAGCGCAGTGGCAGAACAAGGCCAGGGGTGACGGGAGGCCTGGAGGCTCCTGGTCACACATCAAGGCCTGGAAACAAAGCCGCCAGGAGCCCTTCCTGACAAACACAAATTCCCTTCAGAAAAAGCAAATTTGGTCTTCCCTTCGTAGCGTGGGTGTCATTTTAAGACTTTCCTTAGACACTTTACTAAATCTGACGCTTTCCATTGTTTTTCGGGCCATTTCTCACAAAGGGTTTCCTATTATCAACAAGTTGCTATTGGAGTAAGCAAACAGCTTGTGAAGGCCTGAAATAATCTAATAAGCAATGGGCTTGCGTGCTTTATGTACCCACATCTTTATAGGATACAACGTTTGTTTGGATAAATAATTTTCCACTTTAGTTTGCTTAGTTTCAATTAAAGTACCCTTTTAAAATGAATGTTTTTGCTTAGCTTCACACCCTCGCTCCAACCACAGGCACAAGCTCACTCTAAAAAGTATAGTATAGCCATAAATACATTTTTCATAAGCTGTTCTAGCCCCAACAAAAGAATTTTTAAAACATTCTGTTTCCTGGTGCAATTACAGGTCTGATCAATAAGACAGGTACAAGGGCTGAATTGACTTTCTTATTCTTCTCTTGGCTACAACTGAAAGTCTTCACAAAGTTAAAGGATTGACTTCACTGGAAGCCAGATCAGCTTACACCAGCTTAAGGTTTAGTCCTGAATCTTTAATGTGCTGTGGCAAAAAAAATGTTTTTAGCTATAACAAACTTTTGTTAACGAGTTCTACGAACAAAATGCAGAATTATATCAGTAACTAAAACAATATCATGCTAAAACAATATAAATCAGTTGGGGAAAGAAGAAACATCACCAGGTACATATTTTATACATAACATAAATAATTTTCAAAGATTACCGCTGAGGAAAATGCAGTTAACTGGGTAATTTACTAAAGCTTTGATATGAGTATCACAGAAATAGTTTAAATACAATGCTCTGCTGCTTGTTTGCATGGATTTCAGATCATTCCCTTTACAGCCTGTTGATGGATATGAAAATTCATAGTCATTTGTTGTAAACCACTACTTAAACATCTGCTAGTACTAAGCACAGTCTTGCTAAAGTTAATGGCAATGCATCAACAGCAGGAGTAGATCAAACCTTGTTAGCCTATACAGTACCCGAATTGCCTCATCTTTTGTACTGACTGCAGACTCGTGTTGTTTGGAGATCCTCAAAAATCCCTAACTCCTCAAGTTATTTAGTTACAGGAGAACCTTAGCTCATTATTTTTTTAAAGAACTTCAAAGCTCTTGTGTTTGAAGAAAATGTGAATTGTTAAAAAAAACCCAGACAACTGAGAGTTCCTTATACTTAGATGTTTTGGTTTTGAGATTTCCTGATTTTTCATAAAGCTTCCACATTGCAGGGAGGGAGTAAGAGTGCGTTGAGCATGGACTGTCCACTAGAGATCTCAGTTGTGACGTGCCATACCATTTGAGTATTGCATGGAGAAATAAACAATATAGTACAATGATAATATGAAACCATGTAAGTTTACATGGCAAGAAAGATGCAGTGGGATTTCAGAATGTGAGGTTTCATTCTCTCCCTCTGTCCTCAACTGGTCCCCCACTTGTCAGTAATGTGACCTCACTAGAACATATGGACAACCTTTTAAATGACTGTCTCATGAGGGACCATCATTCTGTGGTCCAGGCTGAAGAGCAGAGCAGACTGCTGGGCATAACCTTCTCTGCACCGCAGCAGTAGAAGCACCTCATCCCTATTCACCCTGTCCTGGACTTCAAAATCCTCATGGAATATAGAGCTGTGCCCTACAGTCTAGCCCATGTCCTAATTAATGACATTAGGGTTACCTGATACCTCATATGTTTTGCACTACCTATTACAATAGTATGGTATGCCATTTATTGTTTGTTACATCCTCATTTGAAGTCCTCAGTTCAGGAGAAATTCAGTTCCAGAAATGGGATTTGCAATTGGAAGTAGTCACAGCTTAGAAAATCTATTGAGAAAAAAGGTTGCCAACGAGGAAATGTAGGGCAAATGTTGCTACAGCTCCACAGCCACGCAGAAAAGTCTCAAATCTAGTAATGTATTTGCACTCTGTATGTAAAATTAATTTTCCAAGGAGTTGTAGACATATAAAACAAGGAGTTTATTTCACAGCAGACAGTGCTGCTGGTAGGAGCTATCATCTCTGAATGCTAACTCCTACAAGACACGAAGTAAGTTCTGGTGCAGAAGTAAATTGTTTTGCAGATCTACACTGAGACAAATTGTGCTCAGTTACATCAGTAACAACAGTATCAGAGAAGTGTCCTCATTTTCACATTGGTGGGAAGGAGAATTTTTCCCACGGCATAGCATTTCATGGGAAATGCAATTTGAAAAATGTCAGCATATTGGAATGATTCAAAATACGTTTAGACTACTCTAGCTCTAATTAAATGTAGCTCAAATGCACCTTGTGAAGTTTATGCTCACATGAACATAGAAAGGATTTAGATGTGTAGTCCCTACTACTAGCTGCAAATTTTCTTGTTGGGAGAACAGATGCCTGATTTTGTATTAGAGCTAAAAGTAGGACTTCTAACCTTTCTCTCTCACCCTTAACCTAGAGCAGGTACCAGAACATTACCCTTTACTCAGCAACAACTAAGTCTTCACAAGTTAATAGATTTAAGCTCTTTTTTTTTTTTTTAAATCAATCATATGCAATAGCTGTTATCACTGAAGATCTACTACCTGCTGCAACGTTTCTCACTTACTTATTAAGTTGTTAAGGAAGCCGTTTTGTACAGTACACTCCTGACATGTTAAAAAAGAATGTTTTCAGATTAGTGTTCAAGCTTCATTTTTCTTTTCACTGAAAGTTTTAATTAATACATTAAACACATTGTAGCTGTGCAGATGGATAAAGGAGATATCTATTTATACATTCTACTGATTCAGTTATTCTAATGTTTAGTAGCATTATACTATACATGCAACAAGAACATGGTGCCCTTTGAGAATTGCTGCCATATTGTTGAGCCTAAATTGAAATACACACAACACAAAATTCCATCTGCAATAACGGGATGTACACCACATTCTTACCCTCCCCCACCCACTGGAAGTATTTTCAAGAAAGAAAGGTAAACGTTCAATAGTGCTTTGCTGCCAGAAGGCAGGCTGCTGGTCCACTCTGGAAATATGATTGCCCTGTAGTTATCTTGCATCCTTCCAGCTTTGGGCAGAGCACCCAAAAAGGTAAATTTGCCAAATAAGTGCTTTATCTGAATGCTTTATTCTCTCCTATTGCAAGGAGCTATGACACTAGCATCACTTTTTGTTGCCGAGTTTTGGTGGGGGTTTTTTTGTTCCTTTGCTGTAACATGGCATAGTTTTGGCTTTGGGTTTTCACTACAGGTTAGAAGTTTGGTATGGAGAGCCTATTGGGAACTGTGATAATAGATTCTGGATTTTCTTATCTGTTAATTAATTTTATGGTTTCCAGTGAAGACTGGAGACTGGATTTGTTAACCTGGCAAAGCTGTTCTGTTTTCTGTGATCCTAAACAAAAGGCAGTGAACATGGCTATAGTCAAAATGGGTAAGAGACTAAGAGACTGCATGAGCACACAGAATTATTACTTTCATTCACTATCCATGGAATCTTTTAGTTGTCTAAAAAGGCTCCTAACTATAAAAAAGATCATTATTTCTTTTACTATTAACAAAAATATAGTCAGAATATTGATACAAAAATGGACATCATCAGCTTCAGAGCTGCTCCCTCAAAAACAAAAAGAAAAGTAGTTCTGGGTATACTATCTACATATAAATATGCATTACTATTCTTGGTATATTCAGAGTCCTAGATTTTAGAAAAACTTCCATGCTGATTGAGTGATAGGAAATAAAACTGATCAACTATAGAAGGGAAACAACATGCCCAGCATCAGGCATTCAAAGGGAAGGGACTGGAGTACTAGTACATCATATTTCTCGCATCAGAATTCTTGTGTTTTAGTAAGCAAGATAGGTTAAGAAACTCTTTGCCTAAAACATGACTTTTACTTTGATGTGATTTGGTTTAGGTCACAGAATGTTTGGCCCAACTTCCACTGATTTGGGATCCAACCAATAATGAATCAGAAGCAGAACCAAGAATAGATCTAAGGAGTTCTGACTCACAAGCCACCTCTTTCTCAAAACACCCACTCCCTCCCAATCAGACAGACGTCCCTTGTTTCTAAATAAATGCATTTAGTTACAAAATGGATTTATTTATTTTTAGCAAAAATTGCTCATAGTGACAAAATTGTCCATTCAGTTAATGACAAATTACATTCTGTTGCATAAGATTTGGACTTGTGCATAAAATTGCCACTCTTATCATAATTAATGTATAGATTGAAATTATAAGACATCTAGAGATGCTGATGTGTTCCTGTCTGAACACCCCCATTTCTCTTCTCCACTTTTCTTTCACCCCTTTAGAAGACGATAGTATATCTGAATACTACCAGAAGTCAAACACACAAAAAACATTGCATTCATATTACTTAAAAATGCAAACACCAGTTGCCCATATCAACCCAGTACAACTCTGTCACCCTCCTGTGACAGAACCAGCTGTAACAGAGACAGCTACAGCCCTGAGCTAACAGAGCTTGACCTTTTAGTTCAGACCATTGAGGGACTTACATATCTAGAGCACAGCGCTCCCGGGTATCAGCTTTGCTATTGCCAACCTTCAGCAGAACATCTGCTTTATGCAAGCAAACGAAGAATAAATCCCAAAATGGTTCCTATTCCTTACATCACCACAGATATCTCGAGTCCAAAATCTTTCATCTGCATGTGTTGTTAAATTAAGATCTATGAGTGATGCATAGAATTAAAATGAAGATAAAATTATCTCACTGTGACTTAATTATCTCAATTATCTGAGTGGAATAGTGTACCGGCTGCCCCAATGTCGAACCACCTCTGATGAACAAGCCATGCTGGATAAAATAAATAGCAAGTCAAATCACTGCATAAAATTTGAAAAGAAAATAATGCTAAGGATAAAAGACACTTTAATTTCCTGTTCTCCACTCCTCCCTTTTCACTTGCATCTCCTAGATTCAGAAAGGAAAATATCTGACCATGGCAAAACCCTGAAGTTCTGTCCTAAATTTTTGAAGCACAACCTTATTGTAATAGAAATCCCATGGAAAAAGCATCCCTTCCTAACTGCCAGTTGCAAAAGGGTTTGGAGTGCCTGGGAAAATTTTGAATGAACTTCCAAACATACAGGAAGCCTCCTCATAGCCTCTGCTCTTTTCTGAAATGTTTCCAAAAGAAAATAACCTTAATACTACAGAGAGGATCTGAAAACATGTTTAACACTGACAAAAGATTCCCCTCCCCCCTTTTTTTTTATTATCGCAAGCACTGAGTCATGGGAGAGAGAATGGAGAGAGAAAACCACTTGCCCTAGATTTGTGCCAGAGCCTGGCCAGTACCAGGCCTCTGACAGCTCAGTCTCCGGTCCTGTGTTTTAGCGATGAGACCATCCCTTTCCCTGGCACTCACGAGATAACTGGAATGTGCTCGTGGTCAAAATCTTCCCAGCCCTGGGTAAACACACATAAAAAAGAAAAAGCAACGTATGTAAGCAATGTTTTCTCTTTAATGTCATTATATTAGGTGGATTAGAGAAGCTAAGGATGGATTTGAAAACAAAGGTGGGAGGCAATTTCTGTTACCAGCAAAAGTTGAATTGATCCGATAGGTCTATGGACGTTTTCTGATAAAACATGTTTTCATGTCAGCAATAGGTTTCCAAAGCCTGCTATAATTCCTAGTGACTGCTCTGTCACTATATGATGTGAATGAATGCTAAAAATAATACACATTCTATACTGTGGCTACCCAGTACGGATTTCATTCAGCCTAGGTTTGTGTGTAATTCCTGTTACGCCTTCACAGCACCAACATTCAGAGGAACTGTAACCATGGTCTATTTTTGTATAGTATGGATTGAGAATGCAGATTAAATGTATTGAATACACAGCCTCATCTTGATCTCCTTAAGGAAAGAGTTACCCTAAGTCAATGACATTTCATCTGACACGTTCAGGACTAGGCCCAAAACATTTAATTACAAAAGGAAGACAAGCTATGGTACAGTGCCAGAATATAGCCATGAAGACATGAGGTTTCGCAGTAAAGGTAATCTTACTACAGTAACAAAACTGTTGTATTTTCAAGATAGACCATGAATAAACTTGAGCCAACATTTTTCTCAGGGATGTTTATTCTTTATGCCAAAATCCGTCTCCCCAGGTATCTGGTCCCCTTGACAGCTTTCAGTTAAAACCAATCTCCTAGCTAAAGCTTTCTCTCTGTTATTTGGCAAACAATTTAATCTACAAGAGGTGAATAGGAAACAATGTATATTAGAATAAAACTGTTCCTTTAATTACACATAACCAATTTTGCTGTCACCTCTTACACAACATGTACATGGTCATGGGGAGGCTGGCAATGCATCAACCAGACAAAATCCCTAAATAAGCAGAGATTGCTACAGGCAGAAGAGAGAGAATTCCTTCACCCTTTTTATATGACTGGGAGAACAAGTGTTTCTACAGGAAAATGCAGAGGGGGAACAGGAGTAGGGTGTTATTTGGAGGAGAGGTGGCCCCAGGTTGCTGTGCAGCAGGCAGATCCACACAGAGTATACAATGCAGGATTCAGTCAAGGCAGGACACAGAGCCAGTGGGGAGGCTACTTCATGGATCCTCCTAACTACATTCTCCGGTAGAGCTACTGCAGCTTCCAAAGGACTGCCTGGATTCAGCTTCTACACCCCACAGATAACATATTACCAGATGAGCTAGCAAACATGTCACCAACACAGATGCTGGGGAGGACTCCTCAGGACTTAGCAGATGTTTCTCTGGGACTGTGTATTAGCCACTAGCAGAAAGAAACCTGGTTGCACAAGGCAGTCATGCCTGAGGTGAGCATCTCTTCCCAATCTGCCATCACCTTGATGCATGTAGGAGATACACACTCAGGAGCATTGTTGTCAGTGAAATGATAAATTGCCCTCTGGTAGAAATTTTGAGGCTTGGGGGTTTTGGGGGGAGGGGGGGGGCAGGGGTCAGCAAATAAATGATATATGAATAACAGCTCTAGAGAGCTCGCTATAGCTCATAAGGACAGTAAGCAGACTTTGAACTAACATGCCCCCCCTCATGGAGACAATGCAAGGAAGTGCCTTTACAGGGAGACAAACTCATCATGAGAGCATCCTGAACCAAATGGGTAAGTGCTGCAACAACACAGATGTTCAGGGCAAACTTAACAACAGAGCTTCATACCTCAAGAAGCAGAGTGTAGATGGTTGATCCACTCAGGGTAGCACTGAGGTATAGACTTCGGAACATGAGTAGTCCTGTTTAGGCTTACGTGCTTTGTAGAAACAAAACCAAAACATTAACCCTCTTCAGTGGATCAAACTTGAAATATAAAATGGGACATGAATGCAGCTGAGGTTACAATCAAAAACTGTAGAAAGTCAATTTGTGCAGAAGTTAGGAAGACAACAGTTTGAAGCTGCTATGCTCCAGTGGCTGAGACGAGCAATTACATTTATAAAAAGGAATTATCTAGCTTATTAAAACTTTGCAAGTTTCTGTTGTCTGTGGGTCATCTGACTGGTACTCAGCAAATAGTACTGAGGTTTCCTTTTTCCCACTTCGTAAATAATGAATGAATAGAATTTACTATGAAGTGCCAGTTTAATTTTAAGGGGCATTACCAGAGACCTTATAAGTCTGAGAGGGTCTTTTAGCCCAAGTCTTGCACACCCGTTTCAGCACGAGGCTCATATTCTAGACTTTTTTGTCTAAGTTGAACATATATTAAGTACTGATTCACCATGTGTGCTGCAGTAGAAGTCAATGCGAGTTCTGCCTCTGATTTAAAGAGACTGGGTAGACAAGCATATCTTGGCTACTGTTAAAATGATAATAGAAAATATAAAAGCAAAAAAAACCTTCATAATATTTGATAGCTTAGTTAACGGTATTTGTGTTTATAACTATTAGCCTTTAGAAAACAGATCCCAGAACAACCTCCAGAAGAACAAAATCTCTATACAGTAAATTCAAAAAACAACTTAGTCTTTTAAACAATCAAAAATTAACTACTCAAAACATGTCTTGCTGTATGCACTGGAATATTAAAACGGGATACTTGCATGGGCACAGTCCCCCTCTCTTGTAAAGTAAACATGTAACTGGTGATTTCAAAAATACTATCTAAATGCCTTGGGCCAGCAGAGCAATAGCCTGCTGCAGTGGGGCTGCCCTGATTTACAGTGACTGAAAGCGTGGTCCGCAGTACTATATCTAATCTACGGAAGTATTTCTACAGCCTCCATCTCAGAGGGTTTTGTGTGCACCAAGCATCAGTCCTCCAGTTTGTCTGGGTTACTTCCAAACACCAAGAACGCAAACCACCCTGCACCGTCCCAGCAGCGCAGGCCCCACACTTTGACAACGCGACCTTGTCACAGAAGCTGCCACAGACCCTTAACTTCACAGCCCGGCACTAGCAGGTCTGCCTGTAATGTGGCTTGTCCCTTGGCTGTCCCCAGGCAGTTCTACCTCAAAATGCCGATGTACTGATGTAAGCATTTGAAATGAGCTTGCTCAGGAGTGCCTAGATTAGCTGTGTTGCCAGGCTCTAGCCACTCTAACCCCCTTTTCCACTTCAGTGGACTGAGCTTTTGACACTGAAAAGCACCATTTAAAATTAATTAAAGCTCCTTATTTTGTACCAAATCTCACCACTACCAACTCTGTTTATTATGTTTTATGCAGGGTAGGGGGTTCCCGTCAGCAAGGTGTACTGGGCCGTGCTACCAAAACTCATGGATGAGGAGATATTTGCAGGTTAAACAGGATGTGAACAGTGTTTCCATAAATGGCAGGTTTTGCACAGATTACTGGAGTCCTTTGGTGGAATCCACTGTTACACTGCAAAGCAAGGCAAACTTTCTGGCACCAGCTTCTTGAGGAAATTTATTATATTATTTTTACTACTGAGTACATTGTAGTTTTACTCGTTGCATGTGCCAAATGAATTTTTAAAATAATTTGCTATGAACTGTCACAAAATAGTTTAACACACATATGATCAAGCAACCCATTTTCCAGTCTATTTGCTACAGCTGATTTATGAATATTTTTTTAACAGCTGGAGGCAAATATTTTCTTTTGGGTTCCTTTTCTGAAAGATCTTCTGCCCATCTGATAAAAACAATAAAATAATCTAAACATTCTTTTACTGCATGTTTGAACTGTCACCTACAAGATAGCATAATGCAGTCACGTAAATTTGTGCATACAAAATTTTATTAGATGGCTGCTCATTGTGAAGGAGATGACAACAGTGAACTAATCCAGCACATGAAGTGTTCTTCAACACTTCATATTTGGCAAACATCAAATTTCTGAACTATCCACCAAAATGTAAATGGGATACTTGATATTCAAACTAACAGCAGGTTGTCCCATACAAAATAGTGTTCTTTAAACGTTAGGCATTGATTGTACAGCACTCAGCACTTCCATGGTATTTTGAAATATGATGTTGACAAACACTGAGCAGCAAAAATGTAACACAATAGGTGCAAGTAAAATGGTATAAAAGCAATAGTTAGAAGCAAACACCACATTCAGAGCACAGTGGCATGAAACCTAATGTAGCTGCTGTATTCATGATCCAGTGAGCTCAGAGGATGCCCAGCTAGTCAAAACAATTAGTCTGACACATCATTACTCATACTGGAACAGCTTCACTTTACATTACTTTAGACAGGGCGGTAGCATAATAGGCTCTTCAGAGTTTTAGAGCAAAAAAATATCTTGGATTCAAATGCAGCTACAATTCTGTGAAATCCTCTTTTCCAATCAAAACTAAAAAGAAGGGAATGTTTAGATGGAATTTGAGTTATACACAGAGATGACTGCAGAATTGCAAACATTAGCAACTGCTGGGGATTTCTGGAAGTTGTACCTTTTTTTGTAGATCCTGCTTTTTTCAGTGACTCACAGTAAACAACAATTTATTCAACTGGAGGAAATGTGTCAGAATCTAGCCCTAAATCTAATACATCTTATCTCTTCTCCTGCACAGTCTCAACTAATTCAACTACGTGATTATGCCAATTCCCTATTGGCTGTATAGATAGGGCAACAAAGAAAACCGACAACAATATACACAGACTTATTTCTTTTTACATTCACTTGTGTGAGCAAACACTTTGTTAGGAAAACTTTCCTTCAAGAGGAAGGCTAAACATCCGTAAACATATTTATGTCTGTAATTATCTACAGTACTTAATTTAACAGAATAAGACAATACCCTTTCATTAAAGACTCTTACAGGATTCTTCTCTGCTTCTAACCATCCTAACTTGTACAAATGTCCTTGCACTAGTTAAACCCACTTCTCCATTGCTTTGCCCTTTGTGCAGACACTTGTACCTTTGCTGAGTGGGTATAAAATGCTACCAAATCAGAACAGCACAGGTTTATGTACTAGCATCAGCATAAACAAATAGCAACACAAGACATAAGGCAGCAGAGAATCAGTCACTGAACACTACAGCCCCATGAGAAAGAGACCCCAGAACATAAATGCTGCTACAAATTCCTTTTTTAACCAGGAGTCTTCCCATACATCTCAGAGAGCCGAATCAGGCCAATGACAAATATTTCTACATGGGGGGCACAAGGGCAAAGAGTCCTAAGAGGTCTTAGTGGAGATTAACAGAAGTTCAAAAGCAGTGGCACAGTACAGACCGAGCCCTCAAATCATTTCTGTTACAAACCCAAGTGATTAAGATAAATAAATCACAAGCTAAATGTCTTTGCATTGTTTATCAGGCTCCCATAGACCCTGCTGCCAGCATCTCCTCCCAGCCCCATGCCACCTCTCTGCTGGGACGCCACAACAGCAAAGCAGCTAAGTGGTAGATCTTCACTTAAAACACCTCTCAGTTTCTCTGTTATCAGGATTATTTTTGTTCTGGCAAGGTTTGTATCCAAGTGTGCTGTCTTCTCCCCACAACACACTCTCATAAACTGTCATGCCAATACAAAGGAGGGGCAAGTTTTGTGAGCTGGCATTGCTCCTGCTAAAAAGGGTATGTGCACAAATACCTTTGATTACACAGAAACTCTCACAGTAGATGAAACCCTAAGTCCAGCCAACCTTGTGTATTGTCCAAGAGTTATGCTGATTTTTTTTTTTTAATATACAACTTATGCAATGCCAGGCACATTCACCGATCCTTAAATTAGTAGTCCGCAATTATTTTCAGAAAAATGTAAGTGTTGAAGCCCAATATTTGCTTCTGTGGACATTTGTACTGATAAAGTTCACTTATGGAGGTGCTTGTGGAGACTGAAAATAAGTGGGAGCCAAACAAATTTGGAAAATGGACCTGGACATGCCACCCTGGGTCTTCGAGTCCAGTTTCCTGGTATTATAGCAAAATCTCTTACATAAACCAGTCGAGATTAATTTAAAAATATGTATTAGCCCATTTTTCCCATGGGGAAAGGTTGTTCTGATGATCAGAGTCCTCATGTTAAACCTGACCAGTCACAGCCAATTCCTGCTCACTTCTTCTCATGTCAGCAGTAGACCTTCACTACACCTCCATTTTGCTTATCTTTCTGATAAGACAGAAAACATCCCTTCTCAAGAGAGAAAAGAATTCACTAAAAAAGAAGTTATAAAATATTACGAGATTAATTTTGCACCAATAGGATTTTTGCCAAACTATGATAATAGAAAATCATTTGGAAATTTAATATAGACCCCTATGCCAAGGATTTAATCCCATCTCATGTAGATTTCCATCAGTTTTCAGGTGTGCATGGAAATAAAAAACAGGACTTGACTCTCCCATAAATTTTATCTGTTCTCCTCAGAGAAACAAGAGTCCATAGGGTCCCTTTATCTCTCTAGCTAAAAGGAACAAGCCCAAGAGTTCTCACACCAAAACACCATGGAAGAAATCTCTATTAACAGTCAGTTATATATGTCATCACCAAGCTAACATTAGTATGCTAAAAAAATTTTTATATTAAGCAAAACAAAGAAAAATCTCAGCCTACCAGTGACTTGCTCTTTTTCATCACTACACTCATCAGTGACGATCTATCACTGTATGTTTCTACCTTTCAGTATACAAAGGCTGAAGTATATGAACTAAAGCTGTAAACTAACCACTACTGTAACTGATCTATTTATAAATCTCGCATTGCTTGTTGCATCCAACTGAAATGACAAATTTTCGCCCCCCCCCCCCCCTCACACGAAGTACATAAATAAGTATTTAAACAAAAGAAAAACATCATCAGTGCACATTCTCTTTTCTTGTCAGAATGGAATCAACAAAGGAATAATCCCTTGTTGAGAGTTTTCTCTCTTTCTCACTCTCTTTTTTTCCCCTGCTTAAAAGACTCTGAACATTTGCTTCCCTTGTTTTCCTAAACAAGTCTTTGAAAAACATCAATTCATCCTGCAGGCTTTAGGAAGTTTACTGATCCTATCGGCTTAATAGCACACTGCTACACTCAAAAGAAGGCACTAGTGCTCTTGACTATTATGTCCTTTTTTAAAGCACGGCAAAGACATTGCACACTCTAGCACGTCCTTAGCAGTGTACGACAAATTAAGTAACAAGATAGTCAGGAATTACTGGGACCAGCTAGCATTTTTTTCACCCCAATGTTACATTTTACTTACTTATTTACATCATCAGAAGGAAGTGATTGCTCAGCATCCAGCTGGGCCTTCAGTTGTGCTGTTCAAAGGGAAATTCTTTCAAATACCAATACAAAGATCAAGGATTAAGGTCCCAGTTCTGCTCCACTTGCAGATACTGGAAGTTGCTTATTTCAGGAGATTTGGGCCCTTCAAGAGTAAGCATATCATAACAAAACGTCTCAGTGTCGTAGGAACTGAAAGGCCTAAGCCCTTTTTGGATTCACTATGAATAACTGAATTTGCTTTTCTCCCACAAATGGCAATGAATTGTTTGTCTGCATTTATTGAAGGAGGGAGCAAAATTTGTAATAGCAAAAGCACAACATTTTTCTCCCCCTTCTCTCCAGAATTTTAGGGTGGATATTACTGGCCTTGCATCACGCCTGCCTGCTTAAATCCTCCCATAAAGGTAAGATGGGCTTTTACTGTGTAAGGTTACATGGGAGCTGTAGGAAGACAGGTACCATACTTTAACTCTTCATATTTGCTATTATGTATAAGAAAATTGAAAAGATAATTGTTTCCATTAAGACTGGTTTAACAGTTGTGTCTCCTTTTACACTGAGGCTAATGTGTTCATTAGCCTTAAGTTCAGAGCAAGACTTTGTGGAGCAGCTTTTTTCAAACAAGACAAAAAAATTCTTCACCTGCATTAGTGAGGGATGCTATTCCTTAGCCTAGAGAAGATCCTGTTTATTATTTTTTTTTATTTATCTCACAAACATAAACAGACACTGGTGTGAAATAACATCATCCAACTGATTAATTAAACAGCCAACAGCTAAGGGAAACTATACCTCCACCAAATATCAGTGTTCAGCCCACATGGGCCAAATTCTGATTTTATTTCTATTGGAAAGCTCCAGTAAATTCAACATTTTTATTGAGTTTATATAGCTGCTGTAGTAAATGCACTCAGAGTCAGACCATACAGATGTAATAATTAAAGTAAATGTCACAAATGAAGGTTAAGAACATCAGCCTCTTACACATTTGAACACATAACTGTCCCTCAAGTTCTCAGGCTAGTTTTGATTTCAAACCCTTTCTGCTCTAGAATAAAGGAAAATAAGAAACTTGGCTATTAATCTTATGTAGCAAAGTACAGAATATTTTATTGGAGGCAAATCTCTTTGTCTGGCAGATCCTGAACTTGTTCTCATTTCAGTTACAATGCTTCACTGGCTCCATCCTTTCCATACCAGTAGATATGGAAAGAAGGACAAGTCTTCCTGACTTCGGACTTCCATAGCTAACCAATACTTACATATCCCTGTCCCTCAGAACAGTTTAAAATCCCGCCTTAACTTTAAGTCTACAGTTCAGTAAAATGGACAGCATGTGGAGAGACACTGATTCAATGGAATGCTGAGGTTTGCTAGAGAAATGCTCTTCTCAAATGGGACTGTAATTCTAACACATACCTTTATTTGGTATCAGTGGATATGATATTTGTTGTATTCATTAGTGTTTGGTATATATTACATAGTGCTATTTCAGTAAATGATTGGTTAGCTGCCAAACTAAAAGGGTGGGCAAGAGAAGAAACAAGTGTCTTCAAATTAAAATTTCCCCATTTTCCCAGAAAACCATAGCTATTTTACATCAAAATTGGGTCAAAGAAAAATGTTTCATAATTCCAAATACAAAAATCAAAACTAAACCAAAACACCTTCAAAATGCTTAAATATAATATTGTGAAAATAAAAGTTGAAAGCAATCCAATTTTATTAATTCTTTTCAATGCGAAGAGCTAGGAAAATTCAATATAAATTTGTAAATAATTTCAATTTAATTAAATTGACTGTTTTTAGCAAATAGAACACATATTTCACTCTAGAGTTTGCAGTGTTTAAGCATATTTTGTGAGATTTTCATAAAAGGAAGCAGTTACTAAGAGATCCTGAAAAGGGTTTGGAATTTGGTTCTTCCCCCCATCTCAGACACTGGTTGTAAGAGGCTTTTGCTGCCAAACAGTATAATATACATCTTTCCTGTACAATTATAGGAAAACAGATACACAAAAAGCATTAATACAGCACTCTGATAGCAAGATCTAACAACGTGTCTATATATTTCACTGCATAATCAGACACACAATTATGACTGGCTGGTTTTTGCCTGCTCATTTTATTTTAAAGGGGCTGTTCACACTGCAGTCCATGGCATTTTGGAGTCAGGGTGCACTGCCTTTTTAGGGACTGGAGAAGATCAACCTTGGTATTATGAACTAAATGTATACCAATTCATGCAAGTAAGCTGTCTCAAAATAATTAATTACTTTCTAAACTAAAATCCTTTATTAGCTGTCCTCATCACAGGTTGTATCTCTGAATAGCATTGGGGTATTGAAATAATATAAACAAACAACTTTAGAAAGAGAAAGAAAAACACACATATTAAAAAAACATGTATAGCATAACACTGTGTACAATCCTTCCTTATGACCTCTCTTTACACAATTTCAGTGATTTGAAAATTAAGATTCTTGATGAGTCAAACTGAAGTGGATGCCAAAACTATTCAATATCACTGAAATGCAGTTTGGAGTCAATAGGATTGGCCATCTAATGACGATTAAGTATGCTATAAATTTAAATCTTTGAACTACTTGTTGAGATTTATTCAGGCAGACAAACAAAGATAACAAAAGTCTTTTGTGTGTTTGTCACTCATTTCCGTTGCTCTGTTGTTGCAGTGTCAAATAATGTCAGTTATTTAAGCACAATTAATGTAATTTTAAATTCTCAACAAATTAAATTATAAAGACTAGCAGTCCAAGGAGGACCCTACCCATTTTTCTTGCACGTTTTCTTTTTTTCTCTCAGTTTTGTGGAAAATTTTAAATCAATGAAAGGTTAGTTTCAACCTTGATTCTTAGAGAAACAGCCCATTTTGATACAAAATTAATTTTCTTTTCATTAAGTTATTTCTCCCTGGTTTTGACAAGGAGAACTACATCTTGGAGTATAATTCAGGAAGATTTAATGATTTTTATAACATTTTAAAAGCCAGAGAAGAAGAGGCCATATATTCCAAATTACTCTCACCTATGCCAGGATTATTTATTTTCATTTATGTTTGTATGTGTTCATTCAGTGCAGGGGTACCTACCTTTCAAAATCCTGTACTTGTGTGGTTACTAACTTCATGTTAGCAGCATTGGAAGAATGCGTTTTAAAACAGTGCCACAATATAAATGACCATTGAAGGAAAACCAGAGGCTTGATAAGGAAATATACAGTTGTTTTTATCTCCTTAATAAAAGGACGTCAAGTCCTTCATTTAGAAATCTTGAAAATTAATTGAAGACAAAAAGATTGCCTATCTCTAGTCTTGCTTAATTAGAATGTGATCGGGAAAGTTATTCTACAAAAGCAACTTAAAGCTGGTCATCTCAAAGAAGCAAAATTACCACCCATTGTGCCTAAATTATGTTGACTATGTTGAATGTTATATAATTTAGGAGGAAGGGGGTGAGATATTTTACATTTTGTGAGATCATACCTCAAGATTTAGTATAGCATCTAGAATTTCTTTGCAAGTAATAAAGACAATGATCCATTGTGTACTTCTATTACTAATTATTCTGTAAAGATTGTCTGTTCCAAAAGATAATTAGAAAGGGTGAAATTTAATTCCATTAAACAGAACTCAGCTGGGACATAATGAAATTTTGTTGTGAAGTAGTAGACTCACTTTGAAGCCAAATAAAAAGCTTTTACATAGATGGAATGAATAAGATTGTAAAAGCTCACACCTTTTTTCCCCTTTTTTCCTGCACAGGCAGCATTTAAAAATAATTAGACTAAGACTGAATTATACTTGCAACAAGTTGTAGTTCTCAGAAATTTCAGGAAAAAGGGATTTCGTCTTCTGCTTTTTACACAGATCAGTCTTTAGTGTTTGTTTTGCAGAAATCAACAAACCAGGCACAGAATAGAAGAAATCAAAGTGATCTATAGTTATACAGCAACAAGATTCCCAATTCCATAGCTCGGCCTTCCAGCTATTACAGGGAAAATAAATAACCCCAGTTATTTCTGAAGCAGCCCCATACAAGGCTCAGCCCAAGCCAGCTCTGGGTGTGAGGAGACCATGCAGCTGGCTCCAGGTCTTGATCACTTTTCCAAAGTGTCTAACTATATATATCATGCTTAGCTGACTGATGACTTGGCAGTGTGGATCCCCGTCCACCCAAAAATAGTCCAAGAGATCCGGTGCAGAGCTGGAGAACTTGACCATTTTGCCGAGGCTCCCAGAGCAGCCAGCACTGTTGCATGAAAGGTGTGCTTGAAGTAATGGCTAGTAACTGGTTTCAGGTCTTTATTGTCTCATTTGAAGGTCATATGAACCTACTTAATGGCACCGGGCTTATTGTAAAGAAAAGAATGACATGAATACATTAGCAACCCATTTCTTTGAGGCTAACCACTAAACACAATGCAGCAGTAGATAATACGCTTGGGAAAACTCTTTGGGAAAATACATGAAGCTGCTTGAAACCAACTTGCTTCAGTTCACTGGACCAAGCCCAACCATTACAGGCTCGCGTTTGGCTGACCGGAACGTAGAGCTGCTCCTGCAGTGGGATGAAAACATTTCACACCACAGTTGTCATGCCCTGTGACAGTCCTTTACAAAAGCCCAAGCCCTGCACACTCATCCTGGGAAGAAGGGAGGCTGGGAAGGAAGAATAAATGAACAACTGCCTGGCCAAGAGGAGCATGAAGATCCAGGGAAGGAACAGAGGCAAGCTTCTAAACCAGCCTCCTTAACAATATGCTCAGCTTCAGCATTATTTTTACCTGCCTTTAAATGATCAAATTAAGATTTCTAATGGAAATCATTAAAGCAGAGGGCTTAGGAAATATTGTACAATAGGGCACTTCCATATCAGATTTTAGGAACTTCACTACTGCCTGTCTAGCTTGTATGGACACTGCTGAATATCTGAGCACATCCCAACACCCCTGTGGAGAAAGGAAATGTTGTAATTACCATCTTATAGCAGGGCAACCAAAATATAGAGAGAATAAGTGACTTGCCAAAAGTCCCATCGTTAAGGCTGTGCCTTTCTTGACTCCAGGTAAGTGTCCTGAGGACAGGGTATCTTTCCTCTCAAGGATCACAGTTTCTCATGAAGCAATTGCTGGTTTGCAGAAAAAACCAAGCAGCTCTTTTCCTCACAGTACGCTGAATAGATGTGAGTTTATTTTTTAAGACCAATTCCTATTTTAACAGAAAGTGCCATTGCTTAATTCTGAAATTGAAAAGAATTTCAACATACTGTGACCTAATGACAGTGGATGTTAAGAACACATGTGGCTTTTTTGAGCTTTGTGGAACATTCCCATGAAGAGATACTCAGCAAATGCAGCTTTGTGTACATTTCACAGAACTCTGCCAGCATTACTGACTTTTACCCAGGTCTGAGTCTTACTCTAGACTGAAGTCACAAAAGAGGGGATTAGTAGGGCTACGCTGAGGCTGTCTGTCACATAAATAGCTAATTAACTCCTGATTGGACCCTGCTAAATCCCCATTTCCTTTGCATTTTATCCACCCTCCCCACAAAAAATAGTTCTCGTATAGCAGAAAAATAAAAATTGTAGTCAAAGGTAGTAATGAAATAAGCCTCTTATAAACAAAAGTTGTTATATCAATAAGCAACAACAGCATGTTAATATGCTGCATCCTCTTGAAACTGAGTTAATTGCCGTGCTCAAATAATCACTTCTAAATATGACCCAAAAAGGTAAAACTACAACAAAAAAAACCCAAGCTGATCTTCAATACGGCGTCTTTCACTGAATTCTTTCTAAAGTAAATTTGAAATCTCTGTGCTACCTGTTACCTCAACTCAGTAGCAGTGGTGTAAATCTGGAGCAAGCTGGAATAAGACATAAGGTACAAACAGAGTGGAGGTATAATAGAGAAAAGAAATAGGTTTAGGCACATTTGAACTCAGTTTGAACACATTAGAACACACTTCAACTGGTTTATGTCAGATTCAAGGCAATCAGAACTACCCTTCCCTTTCACAGAAGCAAGTTTACACCAAAAAGGGGGCATTGGGACATTTCTCTCCACAGGTAAAGCAACAATGCAATAATCTTCCTCTAAGACATTTCCAATGGCTGCCTTGTCTTAAGGCACATAAACACTATGTGACCTGAATTTAGCTCTTTTCCATTTCCTGAACATCAGTTTATCAATTTTAATGTATTTGAAAAATGAATCGACTACATTTTCTAGGTGCTGATTAGAATAAATAAAAGAAAACTTTTCATCTTTCCACATTTTTGGGAAATATAATATTCTTGAAATTCAAAGATATAACAGAAGAAAATTAAGGAAGTGTATGGCTATAAAAAATGACACAGAAAAAATGTTTACTTTAACTGTCTAAGCTGCTAAACATTTCAATCAGAACTAGTAATTTTTTCTTTTAGAAATACCAAGCTATAAATTTATTTCCCAGCTGCAAGGAGAAATTGCTGATACACAATGTGTCTGATTTTCCAAAGTACTAGGCAGCTACCTTGAGGTGCTGCACACCCTTAACCCCCTCTGTACATAAGACCAAGCCCTTTTCTATATGAACACACATCAAATCTTTACATCAACCAAGTGAAAGAGGATTTAAGAGGTGAGAGTAGGAAGGTAACAGTTTTAAGGACACATCACAAGTGGCAGCATTAATCATCGATAAAAGCAAATTGCTGTTAGATAAAGGAAAGTTTCTCTACTTGACAGAAGAGAATTTATCTCTCGGTCTGAATCAGAGAGCAAGTTGTTTTCATCACATAGAGTCAAACTTTCTACAGAGCCTTTGGTTCTCCAGCCCAAGGTCATTACTGAGTTTAAATAGATAATGTAAGCTACAGGAGGAAAGAGGTAGGCATTAAATATAAACATAAGAACCAAATTACAAAGAACATAAGTCAAACTGAATGCAAAGGTTGGAAACCAACTAAATTGGAATTTCACTCCCATTTTTTCATTATTTATCACCGCTCCACACTACTGGATATCACAAACGGTTCTTAAACTCGGAATTACCAAATTCATTCTTTACTACATCGGGAATATTTTTACATTAGCTGTGAAGTATATATGAAAGGTGCTGGCAAATCATGGCTCACATGGCCTAGCCAGTTATTCTAGAGCTGGCAATCATGTGATGCCAGAGACATACCAAAACCTAGACAGCACCTCAGCAAGACAATTACTGAACTGCCCCCTCAGATTTTAGTTAATGTCAAATTCAAGTATATGAATGTCTGCCATGAAGGTAGAGGCGGGAGAGAGGAGGGAGGGAGCAGTGAGAAAATATCAGCTGCCTTCAGAAATTAGGTATTACATGAAATAAAAGAGCTCAAGACAGAAGGTCAGATATCCTCTGTTATTAAGAACAAGCAGATTTAGTCATGGTTCCAAGCCACTCATTAAAGTGAAATTCAATAGCCATTATTTTATTACCAACTCTAACCTTCCAATGGATACGCCGGTCCTACCACTGTCAGCTTGTTGGAAGCATTCAGAAGATGCCTACTGCAATCTGCAGAGACATAAAAGATGTGATAGAGGAACACAGGAGCAGACTGCATTTTCTTTGAGTTTGTGTATCCCTTATTTACAGCTTGGTGTCCAAAGAATGAACAAGTAAAGCAAAACATAAGTGTTTGAACAAGGAATATATTCTAGTCAGTGAGATACCCTAACATGGCACCTTTAATATGTCAGTGCTGCAAGTCTCAGGGTTGTGCACAGAGCTTATTTCTAAGGATCTTAGGATTTTTTTGCATAACCTTTTTCTTGTTCCTTTTTCCCCAGCTTCACTCTATCAGCACTCCCTGTGTCAGAGGGAGGTCTGGGGAACAGGTTGGAAGAAGCCAAGCTCCCTGCTATTACTCATTCTCCTTCAGGAACCACAAAGGTGAAAATCTGGCTTTGTTGCAATAAATGGAACACAGGCCAAAATCTTGAAGGGCAGGATTTCACCCTGTCAGGCTGTTCTCTGCAATGTTAATGCAGCCTCCTTATATACACACCCATCAGAGGACAGGGGTTTGCAGGTGGATTCACCAAAAAAACAAAGCCAAAGACAGGAAGGGGAAAGTTCTTCCAAAAACATCTGTCCTCAGGGAGCAAAATTTCTCTCTACATGGACCCCCTTCACCTCCAATCTCTCCTACTTTCTCCTCAAACTCCATTCCTTACCTAAGAAGACAATCCTGCACAGTGAGAACCTCACGGACTTTTAGGATCCATTTATTTTGTGCTTCTAAGGTTCTTACCAGTCTCCCAGGGCTGATGTTTCCAAAGAAAAGTACAAATTTACCCTTAAGAACAAAGACTGCAGCAAGACTTGCATTTCTCTTAAGCTTTGAGCATGTGCTATGTGGTTCTCATGTGCACTAAAGAACAGAAAGCCCAAACTTGTAATGAGGGGGAGAAATCACTGCTAAAGAGGAAATTATCCCTGTTAGACAACAGGAACTGAATCATTTTTTGGTGGTTACTCGGTTGGGTTTTTTTTCATTCTCCATTATTTTTAAAGAGCCTTTCCTTATGCAAACCAGAGCATTCACTGATCAGCACCAGTATCTCTTTGCTTTTGGTGTACATTAAGAAAATTAAATGGAATATTCTTAGAAAGACATCTGTGCCTGGGGTGACTCACATTTGATCAATCCCTATGAACTGTTCTTTTCAGAGGATGTGCAATTATTTGCTCAGTTAGGCTTAAACTTTTTATTTATCTAATCACCCCCCTGTAAAGCTTTGATCTGAGCTTCCAAAACCTATTTTTCTAACCACTTTAGCTACATATTTTAAGTCTCATTGTCTAATCAACTTCAGCCTGTAAAACATGCAATGTCCTACTTAATGCATCCTATTAGGAAATCAAGCTGCCGCATGGATTTTTAGATCTCTCATTTTGCAACCCCGTGAGCCATTTGGAAGCATCATTAATGTCATTATTCCAGGGGAGAAGGAGAGAACTGGCAGCAGAGTGAGCCCTCTACATGGCTGTCAGCTTTGCCCTGCTAACATTTGCAGAGTGACTCAGAGGTGAATCACAGGTTTCTGCAGGTGTACACCAGGGAGAGCTGGATGATTTCCATGTCACAGTGGTTGCAAATGTTTACTTCATTAGTTCATGGGGTTACTCAGCAGTCCTAGCCAACTCAATTTCTCAATCTTACTGTATGGCAGTTTAAAAAAAAAACGGGGGGGGGAATAGTAGCTTTGAAATTAAAAACACAAAACCAACCGTCAATTTGTAACTAGTAAATCTGTGCAATGTTGGAATGTGAATGGATTTACATGTAGCTGTCATTAAACACACATTATGAAATATTTCAAAGCATATCTAGTATTAGGTCTATTATACTCTTTACCATAAGAGTAAAGGGTATACTTACTTTACCTGTTTCCACAGCAGTACACCCTGCACAAGGAACGGTGTCTGAACCTTGCACAGAGTGTTATCTCTATCCACTGAAAATGCATTTGCCATAAGAAAACTTACAGTGATGTCTCTACTTAGGAACTACTTCAACAGCTTCTTTGAAGTCTCCAGATGTTTTACAATAAGCCTTTGCATGTGTAAGAGTAGTCACTTGCGATTTACGATGGTGTCTCCCACCCACTGCTGCTGTTGTGGCCATGAGCATTGAACTCCTGTAGCCGCATCTTACATTTCAAGTTTGCAAGTGCTCCAGGTATCATAGGTAGGACGAAATTCCTGTGTGCAGGACACCAGGTAGCCGTGTGAGCCTCTCTACCTTAAATTTCTCTAAACAAGGTTCCATAAGCCACTTATCTACCCATTTTCCCAGTCTATTTAAGTTATTTTGAATTTTACAGTCTTTTGACCTTACATTAACTTGTTCCCCACAAGACTGTGTCATCGGCAAATGTTATCACTTTACTTCATGTTCCTACTTTAAGGTTATTAACATATAAAGTGAACAAAATCAGGCCTCCCAGGATTGATCTTTGACCCGTGCTGTACTATAAGTCACCTCCAGTCAGCATGAACTCCTAAGTGTTTCTACTTACATGAGCTGTTTGTCTTAGATGTAGAAACTTGTTTTTCCCATGGTCAAGGAAAAGCCTCTCCTCACCTTTTCATTATTTTATCTTGTCGATTGTGTTTTGCATAGTTACCATACACAAAAGATTCTGGAAGTCCTGGCCAGATTTTCTTTCTGGTACAAAACCAGTAATGGTTTACAACCAAGTCAGCTCATTCCTGTAATTAAAGTTGATCAAGCTATCTGATACTCAATGCAAATAAAGACACTAGAACCTAATTTTCACTCAAACAAGGCTCACCAGTTCTGCAGGAGTAAAATACTGGCTAAAGATTGAAAGGCTATGAAGAGAAAATGGAGTTGAGACCCACGAAAGCTGAAAGCTCTGTTTATCCCACATTTCATGCAAACAGCTGACATCTTCAAAAGATCTTGTTAGAAGCTACCCAACCAGAGATCAGAGTACCACGCCAGCTATGCACTCAGAGCATTATTATATCAACGGCACGCTTCCTTAAGGATGCACTTAAGGAAACGGTTTTCTACCTAAACTATGAACTTTTGAAAATAATGGAGGATAAAAATAGAAGCTTGTGACAAAACAACGACACTTAAAACATATGTTCTAGGAGCCTTCCAGTGACCCAATATGCTGTTTTGCATGCTCACATTGAAACTGCAAATGAAATCCAGGAAACTTTTCATCTCTGTGGAGTTAGAATATTTCAAGACAAAATTGGCCATGTACTGTTTATTAATAAAGCTAAATGGGTTATTCTGGCCAAGGGTCCTACCAGGTGTCATCTACACATGAAAAGAACTCCACAGACACTTGCAGTTACAGCAGAGTGGTCTTGGTAACCCTGATGGTCCTTTCCAATCCTCCACTCCCAAAAGAACAAGCTGTGCCCTAAAGCACCGGGTAACCGGCAAAAAGCAGAGACGACAGTTGGCACAGACAGATGGAGGCTACCCGGTGGCAGGATCTCGCAGCAGGAGGCTCAGCACCCCTCACCAGGCACCACTGGGCTCTGCAGCACCAGCCAGATTGTGCTCTGTGTAGCACAAAGTTTCCTGGACTAAAATATGAGAGCAGTGTTCAAGTTACCAAGGGGAAACCCAGGGAAGGAGAGCCTCCTGCTCTTCTTCTCAGCAGAAAACAGTATTGTTGCAGCTAATCCAGGTGCCTGTGAGCTCCTCTGCCCCAGCGGTGAGGAGAGTGCAAAGAGAGAGCGGCTCCAGGGATCCTGCATTACAGGTGCATAGTGGTGTGAGGGAATCGTGCAACACGGAAACTGTACATCTACCTGGTCTTGAATTTTATGTATTACTTTAGCAGTTTATGTTCAAATCCAGACCCCATGAAAAAAAATGACAGTCAGGTGAGGCAGGTAATGAATGCAATGCAGGCTCACAGTCATGTTTATTTATTAACAGCTCCACTTAAAAGTATCTTGTTTCTGACACAGCGATAAAACACCATCCCACCGAAGCAATGATTGCATAAATATCCATTTTCACTCAGCAGCAACTATCTAAAAAACACACTTGAAGACAGATCTTTAAATCCCATTAGAAAAGAATAGTCGCTTAATCAAGTTAGCATCCTAAAATTGGCACCAAATTCTTTCCAGGTCTTAAATGCAGATGACAATGGCAAGAGAGGAAAGAAATACATTTGAAAGCAGTCAAAGCATGAAGCTGAAATGATGAGAACACTGCACTGAGCTGCAAATCACATGGCGCTGCAAACCAGTTGTTTATATGTGCTTTATTTAAAAACTATTAGCATGTTATGCTATACTTACTCAAGTAAACTATAAAAACCTTGTAGAAAGGAGCATTAGCTATTATGAATCCATTTCTGCAATGAACAAACTGCCCCCAGGGTAAATGAGCACTAAAGCTTACTACAGCTATAAATATCCTGGTTTTCACATGGGCTGATTGAAAACGATGTAGGTGTGCTTGGCATTTAACTTGGGGAAGTCGTGTCAGCTCCCCTCCCTTCCTCCTCCCCATGCTAACAATGCTGTTTGGCAGCTTTTTCATTTTATCTCACCACAGATCTTTGCCAAAACTTGAATCTGCTCCTGACAGATTAACTGCCACCATAAAAGAAACTGGCATTTTTTTTCTGCAGATTCTGATTAAAAGGATAAGCTTGAATGACAATCTTCTCAAATGGCCTGGTCTTCTCTCAGGCCTGGGGTTGGGAAATGAGGACCAATACAGTTGGAGAGGCTTTAGTTAGTCAGTAACCACACTTTAAATTCAATTATTTGAACAGTACAACAGACTGTAAGACCAGATTCCCAGCTGTTTTGTAACTTATGTTGTCACTTGCACCTGTGCAAAGTGGGCACAAAATACTTCTAATTTGGCAGTTGGGAATTAGACCCCATATTTACATTTGCTTCCTGATTCCTGACTTTATTCATTAGCCAGCATGTGGTACACAAGCTGATGAATTATTCTTTAGCTTGTTTTGAAAACACATCACTTGCAAACATACTTTAAAAAGATCTGCAATAATTAGCTGCATTTTATTTTCTATGCTAACTGCACCTTTTTGTGCCTTTTTATGTATACATGCATACATGAGTACATTTATGTCAAGTTAAATTTAGTCCCCCATGATTAATTTAGGGTCAAAATCAGACCTGAGTGAACACAATTGTAAAGGCAGAGATTTCGGTGGTATTCAATGTACTTATACCAGGTCTGAATTCTGCTTTTTGCCTCAAGGAACATTTTAGATTTCCGGGGTAGAGAGGACATTTTAAATATTGTTTTGCATTCACAAAATACAAGCAAGACTGATCTAACTCTATCCTTACATCTTGACCAAGCTATATTAAATTATCTTGCATTTTCTACAGATCAAAGGGCACACATGCAGTTATATTGACATACAGGAACCTAACCAGGTACCTGAACTCTTAGCAATGTCCAATACTGAAGATCCAGCACAATAAACAGGGTCCTGTCCCTACCTGCACCAGGCATTTTGCCTCTGCCATAGAATATGAGGAAAATTATTCTTTATGTATGATATTTGGGTATTCACAGCAAAAGTCTATTCTTCTCTCAGTTTCTGCATAGAGAGTAGTTACATAGCTGGCTGCTTCCAGTCTCTGTGCTCATCAGTCTTGTCCAGTATATTTTTTTTCCCCTGTCATTAAAAGAGTTTCTATCTGTTACCTTCAGGGGACGCTAGAATGTTCACTGTCTATCTCTGGGATGCGGCAACTTTTTCTGAGGACCGCCTCTTGTCCTCTTAGACTAGCTTCAGTGCAAGACTGCTGAAAGTTGAGGTTATTGCCAAACTGCATGAGAGGGTGTTTGAGCCAGCCAGCAGCTCCATCACCTTTGTGTGCCAGCCTGCAACTTCTGCTGTCCCGGGAGACCATCTCAGCAGCCGGGCTGGTGGGTGGCAACACTCTGTCACCTGCCACGACACAGGGCACACCTGTACACCCTCCCAAAGGAGGGATCAACTGCGCTGACACTGCTTTTCATCATGAGAAGTTTCCTCTGCGCAGAGGAATCCTCACATAGCACTCAGGCCAACACTCAGCTTAATGAGCAGGGTTGAGGATCTGGCCCATCAAAATGAGCTTTACATAACCAAACATACCTCAGTGCTTTTCCCACGCTCGCTCTCATCCTTCCCATAAACGTCACCCCTCCCCTCATTTCAGGCTTTCGTTTGACACCTCTCCTGCACTCCATCAGCAGCAATGTGGGGTCCCTCAAGGTCATGGACCTGTATTTTCTGTAAACCCTTACAAACAGCAATAGCACTGTATAAATAATAAATAACAGTAACAATGATAATATAACAAGTAGGCATCAGCTCTAACAACTCTTACTATAAGTGGTGTTGAGAGTTAGCTGCAGGATTTTAACATCAACTGCTGATGCAGACAATGAAACTAACCTTAAGCTGAGGAAAGATTGATCAGAATCATTCACCTGGGTTACTAACTGTGAGCTGAAGGTCAGAGCATCATTGAAACAACTGTCACATCACCTGGGATATTGGTGCCAGACAAATACAGAACCATAATGATGCACAGAAGGTAAGCCGTATATGAGGCCACTTAGACCCAAACCTCTTCTCTTGAAGTGGTCTTCCACATAAAAAAGTTTTTAAAAGTGTCACACCAACATAGGAAAAGCATTTGCTCTCCCACATTTACAGAACAACTAGCATCGAAGTTTTAATTGGATTTTAATTTGGGAATAAAGGAAGTAAATCTGAAATATTATGAATAGGGTGAGAACCTACCAGAACTCCACTTTGGTTTAATGCAATGACTTCCGCTACACAGATTACTAAAGCATAAGCATCAAGACTGCAGTTCTCTACAGGGAGAGACAAACCTCCTGTAGTACACAAATGTGCTGTTCATCTAATACAGCGGAATAGTCACTGTACAATAAATGTGAATTATAACTGTATAAAGTTGCTCATATAATGCACATATTATGCACTTCTGCTGAAGAACCTGTAAGGTTCCACCGTCATATGGGACTTGCCCCCACTGTCATATGGTACATACTGGTCCCACAGACGTGCCAGCTGCACTGCTTGCTGAGCACTGCAAGGTTGTCTCAGTACAACCTGGGAACCAAAGCGTTACCATTTGCTAGTTTTCTAACCTGACTAGATGGGTTGAGGGGAGATTATATTAGCATCTCAGGAAATGAGAGAGGGCAAATACCTATATATCTGGGCAGAGACAGCTGCCACATCAGAATTATAGGCAGAGGAAAAGATATGCACTCAATTGTATAAATTCTTGTTATACTCTGTTCCAAAAGGTATATATGCATACATATATATTCATGTACGTAAGTGCGTGTATATATACACACACAAAATACAATGAAAATTGTATGCTGTCTCA
>JANZLQ010000089.1:33211410-33223093 GCA_026212715.1 Elanus axillaris
CAAGATTTTAGCCATTCCCCAGGGCAAAAATCACTCATAACATTGTATAAAAGGTGACATTATTGCAAAGTTAAGGACTATAGGTGATACTTAAAAATACTTGAAGGAGTTTGCTTGAAATACTTTGAAATGCACTCTTTTCTTTTGTTTTGTTTAAGTTGGGATGGACAATTGACTATTGTGCAAAGGTAGATTGCATCCACAACTCGATTTTAAAGGTCACTTTAACAATTCCAGTAATAGTGACCATTAGTCATTTTGCAAAGAAAACAGACATTGCAAGATAAACCAAAGTGCTCTGAAAGTTACTGCTATTCTTTCTTCTCTATGTTCCTGAACTACCTTTATCGTTGTTGTATTTGATCACCTTCCAGCAGCATAGTAAGGGATGTGACTAGCATGTACTGCATCTAGTATACTTCTTTGTTTATTTTCTCCCAAACTGCTATTGTGCTATAATCACACCCTGTCTAGAGTCAACAAAATCATGGCAGTTTAATGCAATTTAATACTAATACACAGAGGGCTATCAATACAAGAAACTCCAAAACTACTTGAGGTATTTGTTAGACATTTTAAAAATGTGTCTGAATGAGTTAGACATTTTTAAAGAGTAGATTTTATTGTGGTTTATGGTGTGAGGTTTTTTTCCTTCCAACTGAACAACCCCTCACTATAGTTCTATGAAAAGACACAGGAATGATATTATGGCCTTTGCTTTAATCCTATATAAAATAAACATAACAAAGAATTGCTTATAGTCATCCTCTTAAATGCAGTTGGTACTTCTGACAGTGATACCTAGACTGAAAGTTTCTGCATGTATAGTTGCATAAATATATCCCTAATTACTCAGCTTTTATACAGCCTTGAGTTTCCAGAAAGAATTAGAAATGAGACACGATGGACTGCAACTATTTTTTCAAAGTTGGATTAATTAACATTATCTTAAAGCCAGAAAGAACAAAGCTACCAGGTATATGGAACATTAATCACATCACTAGTAATTAGTGCTAGAATATAGAAATAAAAAGACAAAATGAGGCCATAAAAAGTGAGTCTAATCCAACTACAATTTACCAGAAATACTGTAAGAAATAGGCTTGAAACTACACAACGTCTTTTTTTTAAATGGTGGTGTGGTTTAACCCAGCAGGCAGCTAAACGCCACACAGCCATTCGTTCACTCTTCCTGCAGTGGAATGGGGGAGAGGATTGGAAGAAAGGTAAAATTCATGGGTTGAGATAAAAACAGTTTAATAGGACAGAAAAGGAAGGGAAAATAATAATAATGATAAAAGAATATACAAAACAAGTGATGCATAATGCAATTGCTCACCACCCACTAACTGATGCCCAGCGACTCCCCAAGCAGAGCCCCTCCCCGCCAGCTCCCCCCAGTTATTTTGTTCAGCATGATGTTCCATGGTCTGGAATATCCCTTTGGCCAGTTGGGGTCAGCTGCCCCAGCTGTGTCCCTTCCCAGCTTCTTGTGCCCCACCCCAGCCTCCTCACTGGCAGGGCAGTATGAGAAGCTGAAAAGTCCTTGACTTAGTGTAAGCGCTGCTCAGCAACGACTAAAACATCAGTGTGTTTTCAAAATTATTCTCACCCTAAATTCAAAACACAGCACTATACCAGCAACTAGAAAGAAAATAAACTCTAGCTCAGCCAAAATCAGGACAAATGGATAGCAGGGAAAACCTGGCTGGCTGAACCAGCTCAACAGCATAAGAATTCTTGAGAAAAAGAACAATGATAGGTGGCAAAATTAAAATACGATTGATTCAAAAATGTTACGATAAAGCCATCATGTAGGTATCAGAGGGCAGTGCATAAAGAGCAGTACATATCCATGAAATACATGGTAAATTTTAATCTAACTCATGCAGTCCTTAGGTTACGGGCCTTAGTAATAACAAGATCAAAAACAGAGCAAAGAATTAAACAGGCCCACAGGGACCTGGGACTGGTAATCAGTGATATGGACGTAAAGCAATCAGTTTTGTGCTCAGAAGCTAAAGTTTGAGCATCTGCAGAGCAGCATCATTTTGGAGGATTTCCCTCAGATGCAAAGCTATTGCCTATTCCACCAGCACTAAGCTGTCTCACTCACTTAGTATAGAAACAATGAACACGCTGCAGAATTTTGCTCACGGCCAAGTCCAACTATACCAGAGCAAGCAGATACCAAGAAGAGGACCATAGACTATATACAAAACCCACATTTGTGGCTGCAGCTATCCAAAGTGACACCAAAAATAAACAACACAGAGACAGCAAAATAAGCACGATGTACCAAAGCATCACGTACATGTCTGCTGTCTCCTGATGCTTGCTCCTACTTTTGTCAAACATCTTGCTGCACCTTGTCTCTTTCACGCTGACAGGCATGTTGCTGACAAGTGGTAGAGGTGAGCATCCTAAAAAATCTGAATTCTGGTGACCTACAAGGAAATTATTTCATCTTGAAGAATTAGTTTACACATTCTCATCCATTCTGATTTCTCACGCCATTGTTTATTTTGATATGTGCACTTCCCTGCATGGTCAGGCAGGTTCTCTTTGAATTGCATATGGCAAGGCAATAATTAGGCACCACAAGTACAGAAGTGAGAATTCACTGCAATAGGTCAGTCCTTTCTGAATTTCTCACTAGGGCATATGCATTGTGGGTATTCCTACACAATGATCTTAACTTCAGCAAGTCCAATTATACTCAAGTGTGTGAACTGTGAACAGATTTTTTTGAAGTACAAGAGGACCTTTCAGGTTCTCAAATAGTTCACAGCCTGATCTCTGCAATTGTGTTCCTATGAATGAATGTTATCTGAATGCATATAAACAGATTTCAACTTAAAGAGAGATTGTGAAGCTGACTTTGCTGTACATTATTTGTTGTACTCCATTAGTCACCTAAGCCCTATACATCTGAGCATAGTTTACAGCTGCTACTGCCTCATACCATTCCCTGGAAAGCGGTGAGCGTTCTCAGCCATGCACAGTGACCAGAGGGGGCTTAGGATGAGTAACTCATTGAGGTTACTCTCTGTAGGTCAGTGATATGGAAACAGGAATAAAGCCCATTTCTTTTGCTAGTATGAGACCATCTTTTTCCTCCCTGGGATGCAAAGCTTTAATTTCCAACAAAAGTCTGGCTTCTCATCATTTAGACTCCAATTCAAGAAAGCTCCAAAGTTTGCTGAGCAGCAGTGGAATGATAGGCTTAAACATTTGGCTGAATCAGGGCCTCTGTGATTATATTTTAACACAGTTTTTTATCAAAGAACCTAAAAAAAAAAAAAACCCACAAGTAATAAAGATCTTTTCTTCACTTGTGGCTTACTGGTTTTCAGTAGATAACCGCTTGGTTCCAATAATAAATTAAAAGAAAAAAGTCTAAGATACAATCAGTGCAAAAGCAATTAGCCAAATTATTTAATGGATTAATATAAATTACATTGTTTTTAATTAGAAGATCAAAAGAAATAATACTGGTTTCAATTATAGCAATTCAAACTAGTGGTAAAGCAAGGAAACCAACCAATTTGTTGAATGCTGCCTTCCAACTCTCCCCAAAAAAGGTTACGTTAACTACATGAAGACATAAAAAGCTACAGTAATGACAAATCACTATATGGATACTCTTGAATATAATTTTTCAGCTACTTAGCAATTTGGATTTTACTACCAAAACATGTAATAATCACAATGAGGTGCAGAGAGGGAGAGAGAAAGAAACCTAGAAAGATGTAATCTCAGATCAGATCCAGATATTGTCTGGTTCCTGCACAAAGACAGACCTCTTTGTGAATATGCTTATGTCACTTAGCTTTAAAACTCTAAATCACTGTTGGATTTATAACTAGCCCACCTCACCAACCTTTTCTCCTGTGCTTCCTTCCCCATGCTGCACTGTCTTCCTTTTAGTCCTTTTAAACAGCATAAGGGTGCTCATTTTCAAGCATTGTCCCCCAGTCTGATATCTTGATCTCTAACTCCTTGCCCTCTCCATCCTAGTGGTCATTCTTCTCCAGTTTCTATACCAATTAATCTCCCTCCCCCCCCCAACCTGCTCCTAGCTGCATTACCTCTGTAACTGTGTTATTTAGTGTGGCTCTTTGCATGAAAAATGCTACAAAGTGAGGTCTTTTCTCAAGACTCTTCTTTGTGAGGGGAAATACCAAATTTCCTGCAGCCTAAACTAGCCCAGTCCAGCAAGGAGCTGCATGCCTCCCCGGCTCACGTGCCCGCTGGCGCTCCAGTGCACCACTTCAGCGAGGGCTCTGGACAACAGCAGCAGGCTGCCACAATACCACCCCAGCACAAGCCGGGTGAGCTCTCCTTCCAGGTGCACTCATGCCTATATGCACATGCCCTTCCCTGCTGCTGGTTTGCACACCACTTCTCCCACTTGAATATAACCATCCCCAGCCACACACAACCTGTGTGCCACCCCCGCTTCTCCCCCAGGCCACCCAGTTACACTGCATCACTGCAGTGATGAGAAGGAGCAAGGCAGGCAGCCTGGGTTCAGGGCTTTCCCCCAGCTCCCCTCTGCTGCTACTCTCACCCTCTAAGCAAAAGTACTGCTAAAGCCATCTAGACCTGAGCCACAAAAACCTCATGATGAGCGTGACTCTGTCTGCACACCAGAACAAGGAATTCTGAGTTTAGGCTGTGCAGAAAGAAGCACCTGACTGTTTGATTAATATTTTGTGTGCTGCTTTGAAGCACTCTGCAGAGCCCAGGTCTTTGGCCCAGCACAGCGTGCTTCCTACCCTTTCAACATTACTGCACTGGTTGTTCCATCACAGCCTGTCCTCCCACCCATTAACTAGGGATGAAAAAGACATCCCAGTGCAACCCAGGCTAAAAATGAATGCACCCATCATAAGAAGAAGCTTAATTCATTATAACACATTTGTAGAAAGGAACAGCTACAGCACCTGAGAAGTAAATATCGTGTATACATAATGAAGAGCATGACGACTTTCACTATGGTCCTGTTTGCTAAAATTACGGATACCGTCTCAGAAATCTCATTACATTTTCTGCCCCAACAAATCTCCAAAGCAAGAGACAAAATAAAACATGGGTAAGGAAGAAGGAGAACGAAGAGCTGCTGGGGCCAAGCTGATGGAGGCCACCAGAGCCGGGGCCAGGGCTCTGACAGCCAGCTCCCAGCTGCTTGTCACTGACATCGCAAAGCATATGGGCTTAACAAGTTAGATTTTCCTCTACAGATAACAGCAACCCAGATAAGAAAAAATGGAACTAACTGCTATTAAGGATTTTAATTCACCAAGATAGAAAAAAATGCCAAACAGCAAAACACATTTCCCTAGTGCTTTCCAATACATTTCATGAACTATCTTCCTTTAAAGCCAGCACCTTGATTGACTACAGCGTCATTTTGGCAAGGGCTGGCACTACAGCTCAGGTGAGCACTGGATTCACTCCTCATTTTAAAGGCATTACTGATTTTTTAATGGGTCGCAGGCACTATCAGGGATAGTTTATCAGAACTTTTTTCATACAGGAAAGTTCTGGGCTTGTTCATGGGCTAGATGTGAAATGAATTCAAAAGGTGTTTGAAATGCAAATGTATCATTTGACTCCAGGAGTCGGTGGAGATATTTTTCCAGTAGGTTTGTGGCTTGAAAACTTCATATTAAGCTTATTAAGTACATCTAAAATATAATCAGTTAAACACATTTAAAACAAACAACCCTCATCTAAACATTAATTTCCCCTCTACCCAGTGTTCACTCACTGTTTGGACTCCTGTTTCAGAGGCCGGTGGTGGGGGGGACAGTCAAGAGGGAAATCAGAAATAAAGGAAGTAAAACATCTCCAGCTGGACTAAACCAACAGGAATTATGCTAACTTGCCCCTGTGAATCTGTATGTTGTGTTGGTTTTGCTCCACTGTTTGTATCGACAACAACCTCCCAATGTTGCTTTACAGAAATCCCTGCACAGCCAGTACCAGGAGAGAGTTGCTGGTTTCAGCTCCTGAGCTCTGCAGGCAAAAAAAATCTCAAGCTTGAGCTCACTGCAGCTCTAATTAAAAATAAAGTACGGATGACTCATTTCACTGCTTATTGTTAATGGTTAAGCTACTGGAAGAAGCCCTACCAGAGCTCCTCCTGACCGAACAAACCCATGTGCTAGCTTTAGCAGGGAGCACATCTTGTTGAGAGGAGAAGTAGTGGTCACAGGTTAACAAGGACCGTTTAGGGACCTATAGCCAGAAAAAATTATTTGCAATATATTAAAACAGAGGTCTACACTGGGGGAGGGAAGGGGGCAATAAACACACATGCACAGTGTAATTACAGTAATTTCTTCTTGCATGGGAGGATATTTTCCCCCACTGGTTCCAGCCCAAAGGTGAAAGGCTGTTTCCACTGCAGTGAAAATGAAATCAACAGCAGTGAGGTTGCATAGATGTCTATTTTTGTGCTGTGCTCTACTCAGAAAGAGCAGGGCTTACTGGAACTGCTATTCACTTTCACTGTAACCCTTTTATCTCTGCTGTTAAACTGGGAGGAAATTATATTTGATGCAGATCTATGTTCCAAATATTTTACCAGTATTTCATTGTGGATCCTGCTTTTGCTGGCACTCCTTATTTCAGCTTCCTATCAAAAGCTGAAAAAGTTGTACCATTATCAAAGCTATAAAAGCATGGTTTTCTATTATATCCACAGTGCAGAGTTACCTGAGCCAACAGTAAGTGAGCTACCTCATGTATCAGAAACAACACAATACCATAAATACAGACCTCCACACATGTTAATCTACCCATAAATTCATCCTCTCCAGTAACTCAGGAATAGCTCTCAGGAAAGGCAACTCTACAGCCAACAGTCAAGCCAGCCCATTTACTCTTACCTTTGTCATCTCTATGCCACACTACACCATCTACAATACAGATTTTTATCATCACACACAAATACAACCTCATCATGTCTAGAATGCATATAACTACACTGGTAAAAATTTGGCATGCCCAATTTATGGTCTTTTTCTGTCTTAATGACATTGTTAAATGAGTTTACTGTAAATAAAATTTCCTTCATGTCTCTGGCTTCTTCAGGTATTCTTTCCTCTAGAGTGGTTTGGGTGTTACACATCAAGCTCTGTCTTTATTTTAAAAAATCCCAAGAACAATAATCCAGTACCTGACAGTTCACCACTGTCATACTTCAATGTTATGATCTACTACTACAGATTGCATTAGTCCATTTATATTCTATTTCTCATAAGGGTTTCAAAGATATTTTGGTAACATTGTCCCTTCATGGATGGTATTGGTTGAGAGAGAAAACATTTCCAACATGATCAAGAGTTACAGAGTGGGCTAACTATAGCAGAACCTATTGTATTAACAAGACAAGATTTGTTTTAAGTTCAATGGAGAAAAGATACCTTTGAATTTGAGAAGTTAAAGGGTGTTGCATTACCTAGGCACAATAGGGTAAGTTAATGATGAAGTTTCAGTTTTAACTTGGAAACTGCTGGTTTTTTTAGGCTTCAGCCTGTCACTAATAGGTATATTTTAACGAGATACATGGGGATTTAGGGGAGCAACTCCCATTAATGTTAATGGAATTCACACAGCTAAATCCCTGTGCTAGAAATGTTTCTTCTAACGTGTCTTTAATATAGCCTCTGTGTGCACACACACACACACACGTGTGTGCGTGTCTAGTTAATGGTTAAATGTATAAATAGGAACATTACACTTCGAAGCGTTACTGTTTCATTCCATGATATTTGACTAAAACAGAAGCAAAATATGGGTCCTGGAAGAGTGATTTTTTGACAGTAGTGGGTAAATCTGCTTCAAAGGTTTGGCAGGAACGGGGGGACACCACATCAGTCACACACCTGTGGGCTCGCAGGAGTGAGGTCTGCATCCCCTGTGGCCTTTGTTGTGTCTTAAGGCAGGGTGACTTTTGTACAGTCACTGCTCTATTTCCAACAGGATCCCTGGTAAAGGAGGGCTATTGAAAATCTGGTCAATAGTACCTGGGAGCAATGCATATTGAACAGATGAGAAAATCTGCTCAATGATTGGATGCCCTGCTGATGTGGTGCTGAGCAGCCGCAGGCTCCTTGGGTACTGATCTATGAGGAACTTGGATTGCTACTGGGAGAAAGTTTGCCTGGTACACTAGAGAGCTAGTATACATGCACATGGCTAATATAGCGGCACTAAATGAATTGCAACAGCTCTGTAAAGAGTTTTCTGACTAAAAGAGAGAATTTAATTTTAGAAACATGAAGTACTCTCATATTATTACCCACCAGGTGGTAGGCGATACATATGGGAAGCAGCCGACCTAAAAGAGACACCACAAGAAAAGAATCATGATTATCCGAGGGGCCAAGCAGCACCTTGAAACAGAGCAAACAGACTGCATCAAAGGAGTGACCACCAGGATGCTGGATTTTCAGAAGCAAACCTGAGGGCACAGCAGAACTGAGACCTGAGTCGTACAGAGAGCAGAACATTGAGGGATGAAAAGGAAAACAGAAAGTTAAAACTTTTTTTTTTCTTACCATTTCATCAGTGAAAAAGAATTAGGAGCAAGTAAAACTCAGGTGTCAAAAATAACTTCTAAAACACTGGAACACCAGAGGTATTTGATGAGAAGCATCAGCCAAAACAGAATGAGACTATGCAGAGGGAATAGGCCTTACCCATGGAAAAAAAGAGGGCACAAATTTTACACTCAGAGCTGAAAGCAGTGGTCTGCACATGCGATCTTGGAGACCTATATAATCTTCTAGATAGCAAGCGGTTTGAGCACAGGATATATCTTTGGAACTTAACAAGAAAGATTCACAGGGGAAAGAATTGTTAGCCTAGAGAAACATGCCTCCAGACAACAAGGACAGCTGAACAGGCCCCCAAAAATGCAAAGCAGTAACAAGTACTAGAGCATAAGGAAGACAGAGTTTCTAGCAGAGATAAGGAGCAAGAAGTGCAGATTCCATGCCCTAAGACAGAATATGGAAAGCAAAAGAAAGACAATGCCTGCCCACGGTGAATGGGGAAAATAGAACTCTATGTCCCAATGACAGAGACATGTGAGAAAGAAAAAGTAAATGTACATGCATTGATCATGGTTATAGAGACTCGCAGCGAGAATTAAGACACCTACTGAGGTCTGTAGCACATTTAAAAAAAATACTAGGGTACGTGATCTCAGAAAAATGCTGTTGGCCATGCTGCCACCCTGTTTGCAAGTATTATGTGATCAGTGACCAACTTGCTTTCATCTCTGTGAAGCCAGTGGTAATTTAATTCCTGAAGCACTGACAAGCATCACTCTTGAGAATAAACAATGGGGTCAACAGAAGAATATTCACCTGCATACAGAGAAGTCAAAGAAAGGAAACAGTAACTCTGTTTTAGAAGGACTACTCTCCCACTTGTGAACATGGGACTACCAAACAATGACCAGGCTGAAAGACATGGAAGGTGTTTGGTCATTTATAGATAGGTCCATGTCTCTTTCAGGCTCTCTGCATGCCTCCCTGAAGCAAATACCCTCCTGTTACATGCAGAGAATTTAAAATATAAGTTGAATCTAGACTGAGAGAATGTTTTCTTCATCAGTTGTGTCACAACTAAGTGGCATCGGTCCTGAGATGTGCCTCTGATGGTTGGTGTGATACAAACAAGTCAATAATGAAATTATGTTTTAAAATAAATAAGGTACCCACTGCCCAAAAAGTTTTCCATTAACCCTCTAATCTGTCTTTTAATGCTGAATGTGAGGAACGAAAAGGTCATTCTTTGCAGCTCTAAACCCAGCAGAGAGGGACTCAAGCCTAGACCTGCCATAACACCAAGCTAAGTGACCCAGCTACTGGGATATAATATTCCCCCACATCACTGGTGCTGTACTATTCCACATAATTTATTAAATATGAACTGAGTAAGGAAAAAAGTTACTCTACAGCCTGATGATTAGGGCAGCAACACAGAAAGAAAAAGACACATGTTAAATTCCTGACTTGAAACATAGCCATTTAACCTGGTGGTGCTAGCCACCAGCCTGTCCTGTGGAAGTAGTAATTCCTATAACACCTTGTTAGCATTACCTGACAATGTTTTTAGCAATGTTACTGGAGCAGCAAGTGTTCTGCAGAAGTCTAAATTTACCTTGGTAATGCTTACTCTTAGTACAAAGATTTACAAAATGGATTCAGACCTGTCTGAAACAATCAGCAAAGTGAAGGTATTTTGATCACTCAAAGTAAAAAAAGATTCCCTTTTGTTTTACTTTGCTGGTTCCTTCTGCAAACTTCAATTTTGATTTGAGTGCCATATTAATTTTGATAACAGATCACTCTTCTACTTTGATATCTCACTGCCAAATGGGACTCACCTGTTATCTCTGATTGCAGGCAATTCGAACTTAAAGCAAGCCTGTCTATCAACTACTGTTTTAACAGCTGATTAATTAGGGCTACAGGGATCCTGTCGAGGGCTTTATCAGAAGAGCGGCTCAACCATTAGTAGAAGAAACTTCCTCGTACACTCCTAGCTCAGATAACAAAGTAAGATAATAGTTCAAAATCCTCCTCCAGCTAATACAAATAGAGGCACTCCCTCTTATCCTAACACAAATCCCCATGATATAGCACTATAGCGCTGAATTCTCCAATGTTTCTGAAAATGAATATCAGAAAAGACAACTAAATGACACATTGTTAACCAAAAATGTTACTATCGAGGATGAATTGCCTGCCTCTCTTCCTTTTCCCTTCTTTCTTTTTCTTTTCTCTCTCTCTTTTTCCTTTTTTTAAAAAACCTAACATTCAGAGTAGCCAGTCCCTAAAGAAATATGAGGATGCAGTGTGGTCCTGTACCCATCATGGGCTACCACTGCCAAATGATGAGTTCTGTCTTTGCCTTGCAAATACTTTAACTGACTCTAATATTCTTTCAGATGATGGTTAGTGATCCAGACCATAAGAAATTCACTATTTCTGTATTTATTCCTCTTACTTAAATTAATTCCATCCACATTTCTGCACCTGGCCCATGAACGGCCCTTATCTTTTCCTATGATTTTGGAACCCATACAGACCTCTGTAAGGCAAGTCCATACGTACAATGCATCGATATTCAGAACTCAGTTGTACAAGGCAGTGTTATAGTATGCTTTTGAAGCCAAAACATAAGTTGGCTCCAAGAGTGATTAAACGAATTAATGTGAAGAAAGGCCTATCAAGTATTAATGACAGGCTAGCAACCTGCATCTCAGGAATTCTCTAAATCCTTGGCTTCCAGAATGTGGCTTCCCTAAGAATCCACTACTGGCCATCCTCACAGAAGGCAATATCAGGGAAGATGGGCTTTTTGTCTGGATCAGAAGGGCTGGTTTTATATCAAGGGCCTAATCTAAAGTCCACTGACATTAATAGGAATTCTACTGATTCTAAAGGACTCAAAACCAGACTCATAGAGAGCACTCAGCATCCTGCCGCTCCCTATAGGGGCTTTACTTCTAGTTTTAAAAACAGAACAAAACAAAACCAACCCCTGCCTTCTTGCCCCCCCCCCAAAAAAAAAACCCAACCAAAAACCAAAAGTAAGACACAAAAAGGCTGTAAATGTGCAAAATTTTTTTGTTTTTTTTTTTTGTTTTAATATT
>JANZLQ010000089.1:33224754-33252646 GCA_026212715.1 Elanus axillaris
GCTCAGCTTAATTTGTCATATTTTGTAGTGATCAGCCATTTTCAAATCACCAGTTTCCACGTAACGTGTAAATTGTTACTTGTTCTAAAAGAAATGGTTTTTTCCCTTATTATCTTGGATGCTTAAAAACATTTCCCTGAGTCCTGGCCCTATAATCTGCAGCAGCGATCATTATATTTAAACAAAGAGCAAAACATATAGTCACTGAGGAAGGGGAAAAACAAGCAAAAATTAAAAAATAAGAAAGAGCACTATGCATTTGTCTCCTGTCCAACTGCAGAAAGTCCGAGTTCAGATCCAGCTGCTGAAGCCTTCCTTAGGCCTGCTTCTTAAGACATGTCAGTTCAAAAGTATACACACGTATCAGATACTGAAATGCAAACCTGGATCCGGTTCTCAGTATCCTGAATTTAGATTTATTCACCCAACTGCCACAGCTACATGGATCTACAACACTTAATACCAGCCAAGGTTTTTGACTCTGGGTTTCTAGTTTGTTTTATACAGGACCACTTGCCTTGATATTTAAATATCATGACCTAGGCTAATCAAAAGTCATAAAATTTTCTTATTACTCACAATATCTACAAAACAAGAAGTCTTATGGCATCTTCATGACTGATTCTTTTAGGTTAATGTCCACTTGGAAAATACAAAAGTGAAAAATGTACCACTTTTCATTAAATGAAAACACAGGCTGTCATGTTAACACATGACTCCAGAAGTTATGACTTGAAGAGAAACACTATGTATTTCTATAAACTTAAAGAGAAAAATACCCACAGCTGAGGATACTGACTGTGGACCCACTGCAGGCTTCACACAGGCAAAACTCTGACTCAAGCGTCATGCAGACACATGAGAGAAATCCTGCGGAAACAGAGCAGGTTGTATCTGATGAAAGACAACACAAACGCAGCTTGGCTACTAAAACACTGGGCTGAAGCCTGGACTTTGATGCTTCCTGCTTACAAAGTGAAAATACTAAAAAACCACCAAAACCCAAAACAAAACAAAACAAGACCCCTATAGAATAGCAGGACTACTGTAAGTTAACCCATTTCAAATTGCTTCTAAGCTACCGCATTCCAAGCAGACTGTACACACACAGTGGACAGAGTCCAAATTCAACCATTTGCCAGTCTTCATCTTCACTGTTAACTTTAATTAATGAAGCAAAGGCCTCATCTTGTATTTCTCAAAAGTTGATTTTTCTTTAAAAAAAATTCTCTTTGCCCTCATTTTTTCCTCCCTCCACTAAAACACTCAAACCTTCTTAGTACTCTTGTGGTGGCACTAATAAGATTCCATTATCTGACACATAGTGAGTCATCACAAAGAAACAGAAAACCTTGCTTTCCTATGCAGGAGTCAAGTATCTGCTCCTTTGTAAGGTCTCAGCAAAAACGTCTCTGTTCAACTTAATTCCTCTCTTTACTGCCATGTTATAAAAAATAGGGGTGCTTGAAAATAAGTAAATAAATCGAGGTTGCACAAAAGGTCAACAAAAGTCACATAAAGAGAAAATACGTAGCCGGTTGCACTTTTCACTGCAAAGTCACCACCAGTTGGTCAAAGGTCCAAGGACTTTAGCAATTTTTTTCAATCATACTAGCATATACTTTGATATTGTCCAAGGCCTGGATCCGTGATTCGAGTATAAAATGGAGAGTACCTTCGACAATTGGGCTTTGCACATACGCTTAAAATTTACTTAAAGCTGAACATGGAAAGTGAAATTAGAGAACTATTCAATTTAGAAACAACTTGCACAAAACCATTGAAATGCAAGCTCTGGAAAATCAAACAAACTACATACAGTTTTAACCATTATTGTTGGGTCACAACTAATAGAGTCAAGTTCTAATTTCAATGACCTGGGTGCATCTGCTTTGATCTCTCCAAGGGTTGCACACATCTACCCAAGAATGGTCTTGATAACTATGTGTTAGCTGTGAGCAAAATGAGTCACAGTGAAAACAAACACCTGCACTGTTCTCAATGGATGGCTCACACATTCAAATATATTTTACATCTTTTGGTTCAGATTCTAAACTTCCTACAAATTTGGAGTGATATTGCTGAAGACAATGAGGATTTCTATTGTTGTAACGAAGGACAGAGTCTGTCCATAGAGATTTTTTTTTTAATAAAATCTTCAAACAGCCATTTTAAGTGAATTTCACAAAGTCTTTACTCAAAAATGAGCTGTTCGCTAACTGAAAGTAACAACCAAAAAGAAAAGTTAAGTGATAAAAAAAAAAAAAAGGTTAAAACTGTAGGGACTGGGATATTTAATCATTGATAACACTGACTGAATTGTAAAGAGGCTCAAAAGAAGGTGTATGTGAATGGAGATGTCAGATTAGCTTTCCTACTGGTTGGGATTTCAATAACCGACAGTAGATAAGATACAATTAGTATTCATATATTGAGGCCAGAGATTTGGAACCAGTTTTCAAAGTATTCTCTAGCCTTGAAAAAGTCTGAGCTGCTTTATTAAATTTTTACAAAATGTATATTTTAATAAAATGCACTTTACTTCACAAGAGAAGAAAAGTGTTGGATGATTGTCTTAATGTTTCAACCACCAGAAAACCAGCTGAGAAGCAAATTTGAGAGTCCTGGAAGCTGCATGACTGATCTATCAAGACTTCCACTGTACTTGAAAGGTCCATGGGTCACAACTGCAGGAAGTCACATTTTGAGACCCAGCTACGAAGCTATTCGAATGGCCCGAAGATATATGCCACATCAAATGGCTGACCTCCTGCACTTGCATACTGCAGGTCATTTTACACTTTTTAGCCAGAGGCCCTTGCTGATTCCCTTTGGTAATACCCTGTAACAAAGAAACACACTCTCAACTTTCTGGGAAGTCTCCCTGGGTTACCTAGAACTCAGCTTGGCAGAACCAAGCACAGCAGCTCTCTTACAAACAAGTTCATCTCTTTCAAATGGAGGCAATAACACAATGCATGCAAATGCTAACTGCTTCCCATCTAAGTTTTTAGAGCCCACTGAAAACAATTTCTCCAAATGGAGCTTCTGACTGCCTTTAATAACTTCTGTCCCAAACTTTGCATTGTAAAAGCACTTCAGTTTATTTAGCTTTGTAGAGGTAAAACAATGATTTGCATAAATAAATGTTTCTAAAAAGCTATCAGGTCACCCTTTAGTCCTCTGCTGTTAAAATGGACTTACCAGAGGAACTAGCAGTAACACAGCCAGCTTTCTACAGAAAAACAATCCAGTACATAAAACAGAAAACACTGCCCCTATATGTCATATATCCCACACAGTTAATCAATTAGATATAATTATCTTTATTCAAACATTAGAGCTTCATTTACTTTTCGGATTTCTTTGGTCTCTCTAGAAACATTCACTGCAGGGAAAAATGGTACTGAAAGTTTATGCAACATACATGTGAAGAAAAATTCTAGAATTTTAGTGAAAAACTATGGAACCATTAATGCTATCTTCCACTTGTGGAAATAGCATTGCTGTACAGTTTTGGCTAGCTACATTGATATGTGGGATTACATTCTCCAATCTTACGTCAACTTAACATTGCATACTTCTAGAGCACTGGATTCTACAAAATACAAAAATATCACAAGTGGTTTAAAACATTCATCAATACTATTATTTGGTGATATTATTCATCAGTGGTTTTGTAGGTTAATTTCAGTCTACGTTAAACAATTGTGGTTACTTTGATGAATTTGTTGCCTCTAAAAATAAAACAATAAACTATGCGATTCTGTTAAGCGTTCATAGCAGAACAGTACAATACGTCACCAAATGCAGAAAATGTAAATATGTAAAGATCATGTCCCCAAAGCTTTCAAATGCCCTCAGTTTAGTGGATTTTTTGGCTTAGCAAAAAGAATAAACTTTATTTTTTTCCTTTTTTTTTTTTCTTTTTTTGACATGAGATAGTGTAATCTATCTCTAATACATTAAAGCTTCACAGTTTAGGATTCACATTTTAGGGCCATCTAGCCTCACGGCAAAAAAAACAAACAATAAAAGGCAGGAATTTATCTATGGAGGCACTATCAACAACAGGGTAAAAAGAAACCAAAACAAAACTCAAACCCAAGACAGAGCACCTGTAAATACTAAACTGGCATTCAGACAAACTGTTTTATTGGGCATTAAAACATTTCCTCAGAAAAAGAAACAAAACCAATACATAAGAAAATTATTTTGATTTAATTTTCACTTCATCTATTCCATATGAAAATTAGGTAAATTATTACAGAATTACAAAGACACTACAGCATGGAAAAAACTTGGCTTTCCTCCATTTCATATAATTGGACTGATTTGAAGATAAACTGCATTGCCTGTGAGTTTATTACATTTTTCTCTTACGTAGGATGTGTTTGCATCAAGCAGTCATGAACTGACTGAATCTCTCTCCCCTGGCTCTTAGCAAGGACAAGTACAGAGAAACCACTGCTCCTGAAGCACACAGATATATGTAACTGGGTTCTCAGCTAAGAGAAAGATCCCACAGAAATTTTTTGCACTTTACCCTACCAGACACCAAGCTTTAAGTTTACTTTTCAACAGTAAGTTTTCCAATTTGGGATTTGTGTTTTGTTTTTTCTTTCTCCAAATATAAGTCAAAAAAGTTCTTGCAGTTCACTTCAGCAGACCCTGGTTATTCAGTTCTCCTGGGCTGTTTCCAGCCTCACGGACCCCAGAGCACCTTCAGAAAGGATATAGTAGCTGACTAAAGAGATGACTTCATCCACCTCTGTGGATCATCATCTTAACAGTGTGAAAAAGCACCAGCTTCTACAAGAGCAAAATAAAGCACCACGCAGGACCCTCAGGATTACAGTAAGGAAACACGTTTGTCAAATACAGATAAGTAGAAGTTAGAGAAACCCTGCCAGTTGGGTCCATGCATTGAGAAGATTTTCCAATGCAAGTCACTGATCCATCGCTCTCATTTCCTTGGAAAGTGTTTGCTTTCCAAATGCTGCTTGAAAATATAAGGGTTTTACCATCTAAGGCTGAAATCCTGTGAAAAACAATTACTTGAAAAAAGCTACAGATGTGCAGGATTTGTGAAGATAATGTTGGTGGCACAACACTGCCGCTCATAACACTTCATCCCTCACCCCAACTGCTCAGCCCACGGCTCAACTCCCAGCAAAACCCACGCACTTCCTACTGTGGGGAGATCCCCGCAGTGAGCATCCAGGGAACCACACCACTGGCAACTGCTTGCATATATCAAAAGAGAAAATCTTGTTCTGGTTATTTCAAACTGGGAAAAAAAAAAGAAAAAAAAAAATCAGCCTGCACTCACACCTAAGAGAAAGAACTGAAAAGAACTCTTTATATGCATGTACACACACACACACACGTTAGCTATTAAAAATATGGGTGTGCTTAGCAGTTGAATAGCCCCTTTCTATTTGGAGTATTTTTTAAATACAATTCCCAAAGCTTAGTCCACATCATTAATGCCATGAAAAGTGAGGCTGCGGTGTGGCTTCAAAGCATAATCTTTTTGCAGAAGAGTAGACATCTGCCACATTCATTTTACTGCAGACATTTTTATAGAAAGAAATTAAATAGGAGAGAGAGGCACATAGAGGGAAGGCTTGGTTTTTTTAGTGTACGGGAAAGAGTTCTGCCCTCATGTTAATAATATAGCAATCAGTAGAAGAGCAGTGGGACAGGCAAGCTGGGCTTGGCTCCCCACTTCGGTGGGTCAGGTTAGCTTATTCAGGAGAGCTGGTTTGGTGCTGTGGCCAGCCTGCAGCCCTGGGAACCAGCCTTCTGCTCCTCTCTCACAGCAACCCTGTGCATGCCTTTGGTGAAAGAGTCTGGTTTAGAGAAAGCTATTTACTAAGAGCATTTCTATTAACTAGTTTCATACAGGCAGAAGTAGATCAGGGAGCAATCACATGCATAGGGAGGCTGGTGATCCGAGCAGGACACTACACAGGCAGCTAAGGGGTTGCAGAGGACAGTAAATTTTTCGTCTGCTTCCTCAACAACCAGGACAAGGCACGCAACTTCAGCCCCACATTTCTTTTTCTCCTCTACACTGTGATCTGTCCCCCCCTCCTTAGACCATAAGTCCTTCAGGGCAGGCTGTTCACCATCCTGTGCTTGCACAGGGTCTGGAGAGGGCTCAGCTGAAGTGCCCCATTGTAGCCACAATACTGCTCTGTAATTATAACAGCAGTGTTAGGGCCTCATCCCTCCACTCTGCTGCCATGGAAGTCACTTACTGTCGATGTCACTAAGATTTTAATGCTAAGGATGTAGCTGTAACTTAACCAAGGCAGATGTATGCTTATCAAAGTATCTGAGCCACTGTGCTTAGAGCCACTGACAGACTTCTATTGTTCTGCTGCCTACAAACTGAAAAGCAGGAGGGAAGACACTGCAGCTGCCCATGCATAAAAGGGGATTTTCTCAGGAATACACCAACGGGACATTCTTCCATTGCTTTCCCCACAGATCATTTGTCACTCAGGTCTATTACGCAACTCTGCAGTAGCTGTGGTTTCCAAAAACAACATTCCAGGAGGCTGCATCACCCTGGACAAGAAAGCAAAAATGCCTGTATGGTTTTCCTTTAGCCCTGAAATTCAATGCATGAACACAAGAAGGTGATGATTACTGATTTCAGAGTCATGTTATATAATCAGAGGTCTGGAAAACATGTGGGAAGGTAGAACTGAGGTTGCTTTTCAAGAGAGGACATGGACACAGAAGATCGTCTTCAAATGCATTTGAAGTTGCTGCAGACCAGGAAAGGACAGTCTGTTCTCTGTGACAGAGTAGGCAAACCGGGTAGCAATGGCAGCAGCAGTAAGGAAAGAGCCAGATTAAACCTTAGGGAACAAACCCTGCTGCTGAGACCAGCGAAGTACTGACCCAGATTGCCTGGGTGTTGCGGAGCCTCCACTACAAGAGGGCTTCGAGAAGCATATGAATAAACAACAGCTAGGAAGACGTAAATACAGTTCCCTCCTTCGAGGCCAATGGACAGACCGGATGTCTTCAACAGACTAATGCTACTACACAAAATCATTGCGCCTTAGATTCACCTCCTTGCTTACTTTCCATTCCCTCACTTTTTTTGCTTACCCCAAGAAGATCTACTAACAAGTACCATATCCAAGTGTCCCCAGGCTCACAAACAAGCACTGCTAACCTGGGGAAATTTGACCTATTGCAATGACCTGGGTCTCAGGGAAAGCAAGAAACAAAACTTTTAGTTGCTTTGAATGTTTTGATTTTAGCACAATACTTTTTAAAATAACTTATTCCAGGAGAAAGATATTTGCCAGTATACTGTGACTATGATTTCTACAGAACAATCAATCCCTTGGATTATTTTGCCTCTTTGGGAACAATTGCAGCTCAATCATTTACTAGACAATAGATGATGTAATTTCTCTTAAATCAACAAGATGGTGAGATTCAGAGTCAGCTGCAACCTGACTGAAAATGTTTTAGAGGCTCAAAACTGACAGTACAAATACTCCACGTTCAGAAGGTTGAGGTGGAGACCAATGAATTGGGGCGGGGGGGAGGAAATCGAGCTGCACAACTTACTCCTTCAAACACAACCACTGCTCCACCTCTAATCAGGAAAATGATGAGCTGAAGTATACCACTACCAGGAAAATATTACCCCAAAGTTAAGAATATTTCTTTAATTAACAATATTGCCATCAAAAGAAACAAAATTATAGCATATATTTTTATACTCGGTAAATATTGAATTTCTTTACCATCCTGTCTCTATAATAAGGCTCAGATTTCCAGATCTTTTACTATGACTCTTAGGGACAGATTTTCAAAACAGCTGTGTGCTAGTTAAGTAGGATGAGGGATATTGAAAAGCTGGTGCTTATTGTGGGATATTTAAATGACAAACTTTTGAATTAGAAAAAAAGGGGATGTGCTTTTATATTAGAGCTCTCTTAGACAGACACAAGAGAGCATTAATGCCCATTGCTCTGCTTCACTATCACTTTCAGTGTTAAAGTCTCTAGTGCCTGCTCTAGAGTAAGACATATCCCACATTTTTAGTCTTCAAGCAACATCACTTTAATTTTCATTTTAATCTTTTCAGCAAAACAAAACCTGCATCTTATTGTAAGTAATATAATTTATTTATACTTGATATCATTTGAAAAAGTGATGACACACCAACAGCTCAAGCATGAAACATTTTTAATTCTTCAGATGAAGTGACAGATGATTATCAAATAACATTTACTTAATATTGAAATATTAGCTAAAAAAAATATTCTTTTTAAAGTGCATATGAAACAAAGAAAATAAAATTCTTTATTCTATTTTCTGTGGCCTTCCTGGGTCTGGAGGATACCTGGGGTGACAGGTCACACAGTCATAGAAACTTGAGTAATAATCAGTCCATCCCATTGCGTGAAACATTTTCTGCAATGTATTGCTTGTTTCTTGCCAAGACTCTTACCAGTCACTGTTTTCATCACTTGCCTTGTGTTTATCCATCTCTTAATTCATTACTCTCCCTGACAAGCCCTTTCTTGCCCAATAATTTGCTTTTTTTCTCCCACCTGGTACCATCTACAAGTGATAACAATTTTCTAAACATCCAATAAGTTGGGCTTTAATTACTCAATCTCTTTTTTAAATATTTGAGTTTGCTCAGGTGTGCCAACATAAAAAAAATTTCAAACACCTAGTACAGTAATTCTGAAATTAGGCATCACGACTCAAATGGGGCCACAGAACTTACAAATGGGGTCACCCACAGGATGAAAACATAATTGGAAAAGAAAAGAAAAAATAGGCTAAAAGTCTAAAATGGCATCAGAAGTAGGAAAATCTGGAAATGTACCTATGTACCATAATCCCCATGTTCAAACATAACCCACAGGACCAAAAATCCCATATCCTCATTTTCAAGTTGTGTGTTGGTTTGGGTTTTTTTAATCCTCAAGTCTGACATAGGTCTGATAAAATGAAACATTTTCATGAGGAAAAATCCTAATCTCGTGATGGCAGAACCCAAAAAGTTCTTCTGAGTCCGTTAGAGTCTATTCAAACTTTTGGCATATTCCCCAGTCCTGTCAGATCTCTCATGTATCCACAAAGATTTTTTAAAGTTCACTTGTTAGTAACAGAATTCAGCAATCATACTGCTTCTTCAGTGGCATCACAGTAAGAACAGATTGTGGGGTTTTGTTTTTGCAAAGCAGGACTGGGTGGGGAATAGATTTTTGTTAATACAAGGTTTTGGCTGGGAGCCTTTTGTTTTGGCTTTTTTCCAGCAGAAAAATGCCATTTGGCATCTGAAAACAGGGTTTCTCTTTACCAATTTGGCTCCTCCCATAAGTAACCATAAACCATAATTGTTTTACTTCCAAATAAGTTCCAAGGAATTTTTCTCCTCCACCAATGAGCTGGAGATGACAGCATGTGTGAATGCAGGGAATTCAGTCTATTGGAGATGCAGTTTGTTTTATCCAATTTGTAGTTGAAAACTGAATGAATATGTGGGTGCTAAAATAAACTTTTTTACACAAATATTCATCCTCTAAGAAAAAGGAGATATTTAATACCCTTTTTATGTGGTAGAGTTGATGAGATTTTTGGCCATAGAACAACCAATTTTTGAAGCGCCACAGATTCCAGAACTGTCTATGTTGACAATGTCAGACACAGGATAGCACTACCTCCCCTTTACATCAGTCCATGTAGCTAGAATAATTCTCAGGTCAACAGAATTCTGAAAAATCAAATCTTAATTTTAATATCCATCTATTATTAAAATCACCCCCTTTTAGAATAAAAATACAAATTAATTTCCAATTTAACTAAACACTTCCTTTGATCTCTGTACAGACAGTGCCTGTTGCCTGGACCGAGAATTAACATTATCTAAGTGCAGGCGTCATACTTTTAACTTGTCTTTTGCTAAATAAAACATAGCTGGAGGAGTTAAGGATTTTTTTTCTTCAGTATAGTTTTGTTTTGTCTGTAAAAATCCACTGAATAAGTGCCATCACTTGTCTCTAACCAGTTTACAGATGTAGTGATCTATAAAACCCCCAGAAACCTAAGAAACAAAATCAAAAATAAACCTCCCCTCTCCCCTAAAATCCCTGAGGAAAAAAAAAATGAGGTAAAAAATAAATGAAACACTTTATTAAAACATTTTTTCTCAGAATGAATAGGGAAAGAATGTTTAGAGAAATATTCAAAATTATGTTACTTCTGCTACACTTCATCTTTAAAATGCTCTCCATAACTGATTAAGTTCCTTTGACAGAAATGCTTATTTCAACACTTACTGTATCAGACAAGAGAAGCTTCTACGTATGGTGAACCTTCATCCTCTATAACAAATTTAGTAGTGGACCTTAATACTGTGCCACTATTAAAAACATAGTGATTGTGCATTGAAAGGTCATGCTCATTTTCTAAGCTTTCCCTGTAGAAAACATGCAATTCTACTGTATCTGCACTGTAACTTTAGGGCTGCATTCACTACAATTTTCTGAGCTGTATGGATATAATCTTCCTTTTTGTTTACTTGTCAACAATATTAATGCTTTCTATTTTCAGCACTTTACTTTCTTCTTACTCTGAAGATATGTCAACAGGCAAAAAAGTACACTTAGTACTTGAATATGTAATGCAGCTTCATCTTTAACTCTAGGAATATTTGTCATTATTCAGAGGTTAATAATTTATCCTTATTTCATAAATATAGCATACAGAAAATACTGATGGTAACTAAATTATACATGGTACGTTTCTCACTTTAGAGTAGAAAATAAAATTTAGTATCGATAAGCATATGGGTATTACAAATATTTTCCAGCCATTTGATTCTTTCCCCATAATTTCTTCCGTGCCTTAAAGGACCCCAAAATTTGGTACTGCTAAACCAGGTAATCCCAGAAATGCTGAAAGATCACTCTGATAAAGAATAGCTATTGTAGGGTGCAAAGAATACTGAAGCCCATTAGTGTGATAGTTGTATCACTCGGTCTATAAGCCTGAAAATATTTCACACAAGCCAAGTTAAAAGTTTCCATTAATCACTGTCAGCAGCAGAAGCCAATTCCTGTAACACACCATTAATTTACGTGATGTACCCCACTTTGTTCAGGAATGTGGCATTTCATGACATTAGACAGAAAAAAATTACCAATTCAAGCTCTGAGATTTTTGCTGTGCTCCTTTACATCACTATTTCACTACTGGCAATGTAATCCATAACACAGAAATGCCAACAGTCTTTGGTTTGGCAAGGTCCCCATCTTTACTAGATCTTTATCAAATAGTATTACAAGTTGAACTCTTGGCAACATCCTTTGGAACTCTTGGGAATTTTAGCACTTCCCAATCAAAGGGTCCAGAAAACTGACACACCATAATGCTTCAGGGCTATTTCTTGAACTGTGATACCTCACAGAACATGATACTGGCATTTGGTCACAATGTCTTTTTTTGATATTTAAGATTGACACTTGCTGCAATTACCCTTTCTGCAAGATTCTTCTCCAGAGATGCACAGCCTCTCAAATTACTGACAGCCCTGCCACAAACCTGACTTTGTTCTCTTAACCAGCTACTCCCCGTGGCATTTCATTAAAGGGATATTTTGACGGAAAGCAGTCCTGCCAAATACCTTTCTACTCATAAATTGGTTTGTCATTCCACTTCTGGCTGTCTTTGCTGAATGACATGCAGATTTGGAGGTAATCCAATTAACAAGTGGAGCAATTAATACCACAAACTATCTTCACGCTAACTTTCTGAGACAAAGGGTTAAACATTTTCCAGTGACATGAGATCTAAACAGTCTATTAACAACTCTCACATTCATGAAGCCTCTTCCACCAACAATTCTCTTCTAGCATCTTAAAAGCTGTGAATTGTAGCCAGTCTCTGTTTCTCATGGAATCCCTCTGGGAACTCAACAGAGTTTTTGCATCTATACTCAGGTCAAAACTTATTTGTACGGAAGACAGAGATACTATCCTCATCTGTCAGCATGCAGCACCAGTTCAACAAGTTACAGTAACAAGAAAGGACCACCTTAAATCAATGGAACTGAATCTGGTTTGTTCTTTCTGTTGGGGTGGTCAGTTCTGAAATACCAGTTTGGGCAAACTTCTGCCAGTTTTCAAAATGTTACTACTTCATCCCTTGAGAAGAGTTGAGGCTATTATGCAGACGTATTGCATAAGTTCGTTATCAGTCCAGTGTGTTTAATACTAGAATTCTTCTATGTTCTGAGAGAATGGTCCAAACTACAAAGCACATTTCCTCCCACTGACTTTTCTGGAAGTTAAAGTCAAGTAAAATATTAGTTGTGGTAATTTTATAAAAGAAGGATTTTTGATTATTGAAATGTCTTCCCAGGGCAATTTTGTGCCTGCCTTGCTTCTATGATAAGCATCAGGGGAGAAAAAATCAGCTCCTTACAGAGGAGAAACTGTGTCATACCCACCTTTTAAAAGCAAGTCTTCCAAGATCAAAGCAGAACCCAGTAAAAGCTTTAGAAAAACTGTGCTGTTTTACATCAGGGCTGAATTTAGCTCCAAATCTTTGGCTAAGACTTTTAAAGGTAGCAAAAGAAACTGAAAAACAAGGACAACACAAGGTCACTGTGATGGAATGAAAATAACTGATAAAAGTTTCGGTTTTTCTTTTTTCCCAGATGTTCATAAGTTGTTGTTAGTCAAAATACTGAATTTAACTATATGACAAGAAACAAGGAATATAATAAGGTAGTGGCTCAACAGAACTGTGTGTTTGAGCAGAGACTGAAGGACAAACTCAAGAAAATCAGCTAAACAAACAAAAAGGAATCATTAAACCAGTTGGCTGCCCTAACTGTGGCTCCACTCACTTCTGCCCTTGGATAAAACATCGCTTCTAGAAGGGCTATTTCCCTAATTTGTCCCAGCCAGCATTCAATGTGTTTGGATAGTTGATTTCTTGGCAAATATATGAAAGATACTTTGAGAGACTGCTTATTTCTATCACAAATTCCAACCTCTATAGCATCAGCACCACACAGAACAAATTACTGCATCCCAGAATATGGATTTAGGCTTGACCACTTGAGGCCAGTTGACACACTTGTTAAAGTACTCAGTGGGTATACCTATTGTATGTCCTGAAAAGCATTCTTGCTAACAAACAGTCTGCATTTCATCCCATTGCCAAAAGGGATGGGCAAAGTATGGTTTATTTACTGTAGAGATGTTCTCTCACTTTCACATGTTCCTAGAACAACTAACATATCTGTACTTCTTAACATTAAATATTTGGACTTGACTAGTTCTTTTCATTCCACTTGAATTTCCATTCAGGCCTGGAAATGCCAAACCCCAGCTTGGTCTCATGGACAGTTGTGAGTGGATCAGAAGTGACACTGCTTGAAATCTCACAAAGGCAGAAAAACAGTTTTCTGAGATTCACGGTTCAATAATTTCATACTAAAGAAAATTTGAGAACCATCCCTGAGCATAAGCTGCAGCCCAGCTGACAAAAATATCACAAGTCCCCACCAAAACGTAATGAGACATCCCTCTCACTGAAAGTCCTGCTTGCAGAGCTGAAGAGAAGCCTTGGGCTGGTTGTGGAAAGTTCCTTGCACTGCCTTTCTTCTGCCTCCCCTAAACTTAAAGCTTTCTTAGAAGCTTTTGAACACTCACAGGTATATTATGAAAAAAAAATAAAATGGAGAAGAACTGTTGTTCTTTGATTACTTGGATGTATATACTAGTCATTCTGGGACAGCTCCCTACAATGTGTTACATATAATCAAGGTTACGTTGCTTTGCCCAGACTATTCTTACAGATCCCTGCTGATGCAATATCCCTCACTTTGAGATGTGGTTGCAGTCAGAGTTATACTCATCCTAAAACATCCAGAGGTCCTCAATATTCTTCTAGCCATTGTGTTCCATCTATTGGAAAATAAAGCCTAAAAGGCATATAGTACTCTTCTTCAGCTACAGGTTATATAAACTGCAAAAGTACTTGAAAGTTATTTCCAAGACTCCTGGGGTACTCATCACACCTGTAGTGCCTTCATCATTGTAAAGCATTGTAAGACTCCTGTAATATGGCAAGTGAGCGGGAGTACCAGAACCTAGGTGGAGGCATTTAACTGCCTTTGGCCATAACACAACTTTCTCTATATTTGTGTAATCTTTGTCTAATCTGCATGTTCTAGATCCAACTGCATATGGCTGCTTGCCTGCGGGATTGGCCTCATGGCTATACATTTCAATGTGTTATGCCTCCTGTATAAAGTCAAAATCAAAACAGAGAACAGTCCTATTCTGAAGAGACAATAAAGAAATCAGACAAATATACCTTGAGCTGCAGAACACTTAGCACCAACATATGTAAAAGAAAAATGAACTCCAGTTCACTTGCGGACAAATCCTACTGCCTTGGTGCAGTTAGTCCGACAGCTAGAGCAGTACTATAACAGAGCATAAATCAGATCTTAATCATTTCATCCCCTTTTTTTGGAGGAGCATGGCTGGTAGGATCAGAGCACACCAACCGGGACATGCTATTTGATCACTTCTATTTCCTAAAGCTTGAGGTTTAAAGGGAACCTTAGACCATCAGCTATGTCTGAGTTAGTAAATTCTTTAATACTGAGGCTAACTGAGAAAGAGCAGCCCACATCTACACTATTAATTATCTTACCCTCTGAAGCAGGAGGGCCATGTCCAAACTGCTTATTGGGAATGGTTCCCAGCCTGTGCCACCTCCAGACTTGTTGGATGAGCACTATTTGTCATGAGCCAGAGGCATGTTATTTTAACACAGTATAGAAGATCACATGACAGCACTCAAATAACAGCATGGGAACAGCCTCCAAGAACAGCTTCCCAATTACCACGTGTGTTGCCTCGGTGGCGTGGCGACCTGGTTCAGAAACGGCACGGCGACCAACCCCAGGCCACTCGGGCCATCAGCTCACAGACACCAGTGTGGTGAACGGCAAATGGCGTTTATTGGTGAGTGCCACAGCATTATATAGCTTGGGTTTATAACGTCACTTCCATCTGCTTACATCATAAACTAAACGCTATTGGCTATCAGGAGAGGGGCCCTATCTTTCCGTACAGCGCGATATCTTCCGGCCGCCAGACCCTAACCACCTACACACATGCCCTTACATTTCATACAGTTACCATGGAATTGGACATCTCAACCAGAAATAAGACAGAATTACCATTTTTTAAAATCTAGTTGGTTCTCCTTTTAGTTTACTGTTTGAGGTCTTTAAGGTAGTCACAGCATGGCATCTTACTCAGCCTCAAATACCATGGATTCTTTATCCAGTTTTCAATACCTTTGGAGGATGCAGAACCCTGAACTGTAAGTACCAGTCTATCATCAGCCCAACCAATATCCAGTACCCAGAGCAAAAATCAACTTCTATTCATTATATGCCTTTTTATAAATTATACATTCCCTTTTCTACCACATTGCATTGGAACAAATATTTAATTGCTCCTGCTCTCTGACCACAGTGTAGGATTCACAGATAGGAGGGAACAGAAGAACAGTTTTAATGATGAAGAAACATCAGAAGTGATACCTAATCATTTTTGCTCTGTCTTCAGAAACAGAACAATACAACCGATTAGTTACATTGCCAATCTTCCATTAATTTGAGCAGGATGGATAATGGATGTATCAACTTGGTTTTGCCACTGTAATCCGGAACACTGGCAAAACATTAACACTCTTCCTGACTTCCGGAACTCCATCAGCATTCCAGTATATAAGCACACCCCAACTTTGGGGGTCTTTTTTCTGCTGAACAAACACCACAAATTCATTGCATTTGTGTGTACCAAACAACAGATGCTTTTCTCATCTCTGTCGAGTAACAGAGCTATGCCGCTGTGTTGCTCTTCATAAAAAAAAATACATTTTTAACTTTCTTATTGTCCTTTCACATGGCTTTAGTGGCTGTTATCAACTTTCTACAGTTCGTAACTTCTGAACTATATCAATTGCTGTTAGTGTCCCTTTTCCTATTCATTATAAATTGCTTTTTTATTCCTAATCTCTGCTTTCACTTCAGCGCTGAGCCAGAAAAGGCTTTTAGGCTTTTTTCTTGGCTGTGGAGTCATGGATTTTGGACTATCTAATGTACCTTTACTTTATAAGAACCCTCAATTTTCAGCCACACTTCTCATGCTCTTGTGTCTTTGTAGAGATGATACCGCATTCTTCCCCTTTTTTTGGTGTATATAAAGTTTGCTCCAGGTTTTAGTGGTTTTCCTTACAGGATCCTTTCTTATGGATGATAAATACCTTCATGTTTGCAATTGTTGCTCTGGAGATAATTTTTTATGTCCTCAGAATAACCTGACTAGTACCACTAGTTACTGTTACCCATCTCCAGTGCTAGCAGAGCCAAGAGCTGAGTGTCTGCATCACCCTTCTTCCATCCGAACTACCTGATTTACTGCCAAACTGTCACAAAGCCTTGCTGATTACCCAAGATCAGACTAATGCAGGACTGTCTGTAAGCACATTGATATGTGGAAACATTCTGTCCATGTCCAACCTTTAAAATAAAATTAAGTCATTCTGATGCCAAGTTTGAATCACTAATAGAGAGTAGACTCTTTCTGCACCTTTAGTATTTATGAGATATGCAACAACAGTGTCTCTAAATTCAAGCTAGAGAAAAGTCCAAAGGAAAACAGGGTTCTCTGGAGCTCAGGATGGGTTACGTTTCTCAACAGCTCCTCTCTCTGAGAAAGGCAGATTCCAGTTTTGAGCACCTTTGAGCAGCACTGTTGATGGGGAGCACCCTGAAATCCAGATCAGAATTTTGAATCCTAAGACCTTCAATTTTTCAAGTCACTTAGAGGAAAATGGACAATTATCGATTTTATGAGGCCCTTGGGAAAAGTTCAGAAAGTGTGAGGTTATATTTGAAAATTGTTTGCAAACAGAAAAGGTGCCTGAAATTGCCTCTTCAGTTCACAGAAATAATAGGTTTCAGCAGAGTTAAGATGCTAGGAGTTTTAGAAGTGTCACAGGAAAAAAAAATAATGGAAAGTGCTCAAAATGTTGGTACATCCTTGTAGCTTAGAGTGCAGTATATGCCCATTGTCACTTCTATGCACTAATTACAGAGAATGGAAAAGGGCAACAATAAATAAAAACCAGATGGGGAAATGTCATCCAGTTAATCCAACTCTGTATCCTTCTAATTCACAGGAAACATTTTATTCCTAGGTCACAATGGCTAGTGCTACAGCACATTTTATATGCTGGGAGTTTTTACAGCAGAGGGAGTTCTTACATTACATCTTTTCTTGACATTTTCTGACACTGATTTTTTTTCCCTATAGAAGAGTATGTGTAGCATACACATATGCATAAGCCTAGAAAAGCAGACTAACATTATTGACTTTTCAACTTAGAAAGTACCAAGTTTACAGGTGCCTGTTTATGACTCACATTGCTCTTACCACATCCATCATTAGCACCCAATAAGGGAGAGAAACAATAAATTTAGTACAGAACCACATCACTGAAGTCTGCTCAAGACTCACAAGGGGACCGATTCAAAATTGCTCAGCAGTCAAGTATCCTGTATCCCTCACCTTCTGATTGTTGGACTTAGCAACCTAAATAACTTCATCTTATTATCTTGGTTTAGATGACATCAGCTCACAGCTTTGTAAATAAAAGACATTTAACAATACCAAGCATCCCATACTTTGTGTATAACACACCCAAAACCATCATCATTGCTCAAACGCCAAATCTCACAGCCGATTACCAGGACTAAAAGCTGCTGTGGTACAGGGTGCTACGATGCATGCAGGAGCACAACTACCCCTTCATCACATAACACAGAGCACCAAGCTCCACGGGCTCCTTCCATGTGCTCCTCCATCAACAAATCTGCCTTTTTTTATCCCCATTTCAACAAAACTACCAGAAAGGCACAGGAGACATGAAGAGTGCAACCCAGGTTTCATCCCACACAGTGGTACGGTTGGTCTCTCTGACTGACCAAGAGACCCCTGGGACAATGTGCCAAGTCTCAGACATGATGGGAAAGGGGAGTCAAGTTCCAGCCTTTTCCCTGCAGCTCGCACAGACTGGCAGGCTGCTAAGGGCTTCCTGAAAGAGCAAGCCAGGAAAGGTAAGTGGGGACGTTCAGAAGTCAGGAACTCAGGCTAAATTGAACAGAATTTTACAGATCAAGTAAAAGGTATGCTGAAATGCAGACATTGAGTTCCACACAGTTCAGAAGATGGATCTAGTTGCCTATAGATAATTAACTCAATATCAACATTTTAAATTTAGCATAAGTAGCAGGAGTGGTAAGTTTCTTTTGAGAGTCAGAAACACTCATTTACATGTATACACAAGGAAAACAGTACAAAAATGCACCTAAATCAACATCATTCTTATCATAATATTGACAACAGTCATTTTAGAGCACTGTTCCAGAATCTGAGAGTTCACAGTCCATTTACAAACATTAGGGAGTGGAGGGTAATAACGCACCTGCTGGAGTTAAGTATTGGGAGAGGATATGCACCTTGACGGGAACAGACAAAAGCCCTATGGAAGCAGCAAAAACAGAAAACTTTTCAATCAAATTCTCATACTCTAACCAGCACAACCCACCTTCCTTTCAAAACTGTACTAATGGGGTGTTCTGGGGAGAAAGGGCATGCACCCTGCTAGACTACATGCACCGAATACTACATTTTCTTTGCCTACCTGTGGAAAAATGGAAAACAAAACATAATTTGGGAGTTGTGTGGGGTGTTTTTAATTTCATATCTTCCTTAGAAATAATTAAGACTGATTTGATAAGGACTGAGGTGCCAGGTTTAATATACTCCAGGCCACAACTCCTGTTAAGAAAAACTACCAACAATGGAAACATATTTGAAACAACTTTGAGTGCAGTAGCTTCCCTATTTAATTTCTCCAAAACATCTCAGTTCTTCTGTCCCCAAGCCTCATAAATTCTGGCCTTGTATCAAGCACAGCAAAACAGCAGATCCACTAGCTTATGATCCAATAAAAAAATCAACCCCCAAGACCCCTCCAAAATGACTTGCTCACTCTCCAAATTCCCTTTTCGATGGTAAGAGTAGAATATATTTAGCTCATGTTCCATTAAAAATTGCCTGTCTTTAAACAAGGTGCTGTTTTTTATTCTTTCTGTCTTCAGTTATATAAGACTTCACTGCTGTCTTCACTATGATAACACTCCAACAGTCTAAAAAATACATTTCAGGTGTTCAACATGAAGGAGGTTGTGTGAGTTTAACCTTCCTTGGGATCCTTGTGAGCTTTTTGTATTTAATACTTGTTTTATCTGAAGCCTGTGGAGGTTCTAAAATATTAGAAGACACACTTTCTGAGAACTACCTTTCTAGTAGCCTGAAGATACAGCCTTGATGTTGGGCAACAAAGTTATTCTCTGTAATCCCCTTGATGTTGTAAATGAAAAAGAGGATGGAGCTAACATCATCTGAACTTTGGGCAAACCATTTGCTCAAAAGCACCATCAAAGAATCAAGCTCTGCCAAAAAAGAAAAAAAAAAAAAAAAAAAAAAAATTAAAAAAAAAATCCCAAAGCATACACAAAATGAAATTGGTGCAAATTAACTTCATTGTATTTGGAGACCCATACAAAACAAAACCCACCACAGTCTATAAAGGAAAGTCAGAGAAGACAAGGATTGAAGTTGTAGCTTCACAGTAGCCATCTTTTAACAGCTTTCCTTTTTCAACACTTCAACCTAACAAAAAAAAACTTCCCATTGTTATGCCCCTATTCAACCTTCATTCGAAGTCATTCACTATGCATTAATTACCACTTTCTTCAATGCACCGGGAAGCTCCCAAACATGCTCCTGTTTTCAAAGAGGCACACTTCCATGGCTCAGCTTTTTATATGCAGAGCCTGCTGAATTTTTTTTCCTCTGCATACTTTGAGATTCCCCTAAATTTTGCATACTGTAACTGTTCAGAAAGGGAGGGGTGAAAAGACAAAAGACTGATTTCATGCTTCCAGAACAGTTGTTTGCATCTCTTTCATTTTTCTTTCCAGCTGTGAGAGGCAGCAGAAGGTTCTTTAGCAGGTGTCCTGCCTGCCCTATGGTAATTTTTAACTTTCCTTCACTTTCTTTTATGTCTGTTGCATTCGTAGAGACATTTTCTCTCCTCTCAGTGCTTTATTGCTGTTTTTCCTTTCTTTTTTTTTTTTCCTTTAAGCAAAATATCTGAATTTCTCCTATTATGTCATTCTGTTCAGCTGTGAACTCAGATTATAAAAGTGAGCAAGGGAGAAATATTCAGAAGTCCCAATATATAAATTAAATCTCAGCTGTTTCCTATTCGTTCCAAAGACTTTCATCACTGCTAAACCACATAAGTACCACACAGACACAACTGACAACACAACAGACAAAACCATCTCTGATATCAAAACCCAGCATCCGTACCCTAATCTTAAATCACGTAACCTCTCTCCTGTTAGCCACTGTCCCAGTCTCTACATGTCGGTAGTTGTAAGGACTCGTATGGGCTGAATGCGTGAATGAAATTAAGCATTCACGTAAGTCTTTGCAAGGTTACTTAAAAAGAAGTAGTTATGATTTAAATGATCAAAAGTATATTTTTCTTTAAAGAAAAAGAAGTCTTTTCCAGGGAAAAACTGATTTTAGTTTCCTGTACCAATTTTTGTTTTATTTGCAAAACCTCTACACATGAGAAAACATTGTGGGGGAAAAAAGTGGAAAAAAAGTAAGATAAAAGAAATGGGAGAAAATGAAGTGAAGCACAGAGAACTATGAACCTTTTGAAGAAATTCAAACACCTCCATCAGAGGGAGTTGGTTTTAGATTTTAAGGAAGAAACTCACTGCAAAGCACAGGCCTGCATCTTTTCAGCATAATATGCTACATTCTTAGATTACAAACATACGAACAGATAATGTTAATCAACAATCAAAATGCATTTTGATGAAAAACCTACAGAATTTTTGCAAACTTATTCTGCACATTTTATTCTAACATGTCTAAACTAAACAACAACAGATGATTTGAGGCTAAGGAGAACCGTTATTGATTTTATCAAGGTTAAAAGGTCACTACCATTCTCCATAGCTGTATGGTCACAGCAGTTTGAATAATCACATCACGGGGTAAATGCTCCTGTCCTCATCCCTTACAAAAGGCCTCAGTCAGTGAAAATCATGCAGGTGATTTTTAATAGATACTGATGCACTTTAATCATTTTCAGCATTGTGCAAACCTTGTATTACTACTCTTGCTGCTACAGCCAGCAAGTGTTGTAAGAATGATATAACTTCTATTTAAATGATTGCAAGGTGAGTAATACCAAAGATTTTCTCATTTGACTACCTTTCCCTTACTCAATATAAAAATAAGCATCTAATATAGTATAGTTTCTCCATAGCATAAATATTTTATTTTAAAGGGTAAGATTCATGATAACTCTTTCCCATTTAAAGGTTAAAATAAATGAGGAAAAAAAAAGTAGTAGTAGCAAAATGATCAACCTATTGAATAGCATATATTTGAAATTATTAGTTCAAAAACCACATCAAGTTTCCAGTTTATTTTTGTGACATTTTACAATGGCAACCTGCTGCCTAAAAAAATATTTCCTACCTTTTTTCTGCAGTGAAAGTTGCATCCAGGAAAGAATAAATCAGGAAGCAGCTGGCAAGAGAGGTCTCTTAAGAAAAAAGTTGTCTTTGCTGAAGGGGAAGGAAAAAAAAAAGTTCTAGTTCGTTCAACACAATTCAAGTGCAAGCAAGCATCCAAGCATCCATATAAGAAAATATTCCTATTATGCAAATATTTACAACTATTTTTAATTACTGCTTTTTAATGGTATCTTAAGTGACAGAAATAGGGGGGGATAATTTTTTCACTGTTTCACTGATTATCTTTTTTTATAATAGTTTAATAAATACATTTCTAAAATGGATTTTCTTTTTTATTTTCATAAATAATTGAAGTGCATTTTGAAATATAAACCCTAGTCTTTCAACAAAAAAATACTGGAGAATGCCTTCTCCTTATCTGCTTTTTCAAGTATGCCTGAAAGTTTTCATGTGAATTTGCTTCTCGTGCTACAAATGTTTATCCACATCAAGCTACTGGTTTTAAATTTAGAATTAGTGAAGCTGAGAGGACACACTGCCAATGGTCCTCATGCCCCTCCTGCAGGACCAGACTACTGGATGAACCCATGTCCCTTCTGCACATGATTCCAGGGACATGACTTCTCAGTGCAGTCGCCTGTGAACAACTGTGAAAGCTGCAGGACTAATCCCTTGAAGACAGTTAAACGTACAGGTCACGGCTTGCAAAATCAAGATCTAGTTCTGTATCTGCTTCTCTCAGACTATGCAAATTATATTTTGTGGTGAGCTCAACAGATTTAAAATAACAATGAGAACAACCTCTTTGTTGCACGATTACACAGGACTTGGCACAACAGCATTCTGTTTCACAACTAGGATTTCTAGGTGCTCTAGTAACATAAACAATTTGTATTATCACAATTCTAGGATGTCTTCTGTGTCTGAGGAAATCCCTCAACTGCTGATGGACACATGGTCGGACACTGTACCAGGGAAGGATCCTCTATAGGATCTGATTTCTCATAGCTTGTCTTTTAGCATTATGAGGTGACAAATAAGATGTATTGACTTAGATGGAACTTCGGTTTGATACAGCGTGGCCATTCTGATGTAGCCATGAGCTGAACTTGCTGTTCACAGATTGTGTCTTACAATATTTTATAGCCTGAAGAATGCCACTACCATTGGGTGAATGAGAACTGCTCAGCATGGGAGCGAAGAAATCCATGCAGTTATACCATGGGACATTTTATCTCATTTATTATATTTTCCTCTAATAGCTCAACCCCAAATAAAAGATTTGTTTACAAGAAACTCTGATCTAAGCTGCTGAGTTTCAGTAAGTCATTCAATTATACCGCAGTTTCTGAATGGCTGACATTCTCCTACAGTCGCAAGTAGTGAAAACAACAATTTCAACCTTCATTCTGAAAGAGAGTCTAGCTATCCAGTTCTCCAGGAAGAAGCCAGAGGATCCCACAGACTGTAATTGGAGTAGAAAGAAAGAGGCCCTAAACTTAAATATATACTATTTTAAGCCATCATAGAGATACAGAGCCCATTGAAGGATATTTTAGCACTTGGATTTGGCAGTTGTAAAGGCAGATATGACTCGCAGCCAGGAGGAATGACCAAGGTGACTTCTGGTTGCGGAGCAGGCACACACAGCTGCCAACTACTGTCCCTAAGCCATGGGCTGAAAGAAATGTCCACTGATTGCCTACAGTGCCAGAGCCCCAGCAGACTTCTGCATGGGCAAAGCTGGGTGCACATCTTGGAAGGATCAGGACTGAATGTTTAAAGGGATAACAAAGACATGTAAATTCAAAAAATCAATCACGCAAGTTACCTGGAAGCCCAAACTCCCTCTTTCCACCCCTCATTTTAACTTCAGTGTTTTTCTGACAGTTTGTAGTAGGTCCTGAAGAGCTTTTTAAGTCAAGCAAACATATGTAACCAGAAACAATCTATACTGTTTAATTTCTTAAGCCAAAAAAATAATGCATTCCCATTATAAACACAAAGCGTGCATTCAAAAAATAAGTGTGAGGGGAATGCTTCTTATGAGAAACAAGGCAATACATACAGACAAAAGGTCCTCTGGCAGCCTTTCGCTATTATTTTCCACTAATGTATACTTTTGCAAATTATAGAGCGCCGCAGAATACACTCCAGGCTGCATGGAGCAAGTGCCTTTCATGAAGAGGTACCAAACGGCCTATTAAAACCAAACATTTAACTAATTTGAAAGAGAGATCTATATTTGGTTTATGTTTTGGTACAGAAGGTAAAACAGCTTCTGCTGTTTTCATTACACTGTTGACTTAAAAGAGAGGGGTAATTAGGGAATGTTGTGAATCTGCTTGTGCATTTGGTTACAAATAAATTAAAAATAATTTTAAAAGTAAATAGAAAATCTGCTACCTTATGTAGAGCCAGAACAAAAGTCTTGTACTACAGCTGTTCTGGAGGATTATGCCTATCAATCCTCACCCAACAGCAATGCTGTTGGTGGTAGCAAATAGCCAAAATATCCAGTAACCCAAGTAGGATGCAGCAGTTTCTGAGTAATGACAGCAGAATTATTTGGATTAGAGTTCTTCAGTGTGCACAGAGAAGAAAAGCTGATATAAAAAACTCCAGTCTAATCATCACCATTTAAAGAGCCATTTTCCCCCTCCAGGTACACTGCGACCATTCTCTTTCTCTGTATAGACACTTCAATCCTTTTAAACCAGCTGTTTCTGGAGGACACAGGGTCTGATTTTCTGCTGAAGTGAACTTCCAGGTTCTCATCTGTGTTTTAAGGACACAGGCCATCTTTGCAGATTTGAGACAAGGTCCTTTTTAAATTTGAAAAGCAGAATTTTTGCACAGAAGGATCAAGAAAAGCTTGAAGCTTCCTCTTCAGATAACAAAATTTGCAACTCCCACCTGGACCTCGGCAGTCGCTGGTCACCTCTGCGAACACTATGCACAAAAAGGAGTTGGCTTCTGACCCCTGGGCCTCCCATGCAGCACTTAAAACTAACAGCATTACACTTGGCAATTCTTAGGGGTAGTGTTTGTTTGCTACTTCCCATCTGAATTGCTGTTGTTTGCTTTGCTGAAACCTGGTTTTTAACACCATTGTAGTGCATGAGGATGGTGATGTAGGCATTTATATACACACACAAAGTGACAAGATTCAAAATACATCCTTGACTTGCTAATGATCATGCCAAGTATTAAAAGCATTGATGCACACCATTTTTATACATATTTTTATAGGTATAAAATAAAAAGCCAGGGACTAAGAAAGTAAGTACAGAGCACAAAGACAGGAACACAAGTAAATTTGTTCACTGCAGTGGAGACTTGAGGGTAGAGCTCTGCTACTGAACTTTTATTCACATTTCATTTAAACTCACCAGCACTGACCTGAACTAAAGGTACCAAAGCTGCAGGGAAGGTAATCTTCAAGGCTAGGAATTGTAAATCCTTTCATTGTTCCATTAAATCAGCCTCTTCAGCCCCTCTAACTTAAACTGGAAAGTCTTTGGGGTAGGCACTCTCTAGCTATTCTTTTAGTGTCCAGCACAACATGGCCTGGTATTTCTTAGGCAATTCTTAGTGCTATTGTAACATAATTAAAAATACTGTTTTCAGTGTTTGTATTGAAAAAAAGCTTGGCAGGAGTACCTTGACTGTGAGTGTATTATCACTTCTTTCCAGCTTAAATACATCTGTGGCAGTGTCTACATTAGCATTTAAGGTCAAGAGTATGCTTTTGAAGCAAAACTCCTCACATCCTCATTTAGTGTGCTTTAGTTCCCAACATATTGATCTTAGAGCACACAAACTGGATTTCTTCCACATGAAATTGAACTGGAAAATGTGGTCCATGATTATACCCGATTCCACTTCTAGTTTCTTATGCTGATTTATCACACTGCTCATGGGCATTTAGGTCCATAGGACCAAGCTAGAGGCAGTTCTGAACTAAGACTACCCAAAACACACAGTGTGGATGCCAGGTCCTCAGCACCAACCACCTTCATATTGCTATGGTAGTTATAACATACAGCACCTAGATTTCACAGTCCCAAAAGTGCTTCCCAGGCACTAATGAATCCTCTAAGAAATAACGAGCTACTACTGCCCCTTAACATACAGAGAGGAAAGAAGGCAAACATGCTGAAGGCTTGCTCATTGTTATGAAGGAAACCATGAACTTTTAACTTTTTTAATCTTCTTTCCAAATTCTCTCTGTACAATCATACTACAAAACTTAAGCTTTTTTTTTAATCAATTAACTCAAATAAGAACATTGCAAGTAAACCACTACATTTAAACTGGGGTAGCGGGGAGTCTGAATGCCATGTCTGTATCTTTAATCCATCTTTTTATCTTGTACTACCTATCTTCAAGTACTACTGTGGCCCCATCACCACAGGGTTTCAGCTTTCTGCTGTATTTAGTATACATCTTTTTTCATGTGAAACAGGATAGTACATTATTCCCCTCAACTTTTTTCTTTTTTTTTTTTTTTTTTTTTTTTTTACAGAAAGGAAACAGACAAAGATGAATTCACCCGACCAAAGTTCATACAACATTTGGTGACAAAGCAGGAATTCAGTCCAAATATCTGCAGTTAAGAGCCATTCTATTCTATGTAATCTGTAGTCTTCAGGCTTAATTTCTGCCACAGCCCTCAGATACTTAACTCTCAAGCTGTTTATACACCATAAGCACTGATTTTTAAATACCCATTTTCTTCCTATACTGAAGTTTTTGCATTTTATTTCATGCTTTCTTATTTGAAATATCTGCACAACACACAAAATGTTTTGTAAGTCTCAGTGCACTTCTGGGTAGCAAAAACAACTTAGCACATACATAGATGTAAATTTGTTATTGTGGTCAATTACACAAGTATTAAGAGAATTGAGAGTAAACACTCATCTAGTGTTAATTGCACCTGATTAAGGAGTAGTAAGCACCAACAAACCGCATGAGTCTGACTGCATTAATTGCGTGCTTATTTTCACCTGTAATCCATTACTACTTTTCCCATCATTAAAGAGGAAAACTCCCTGAATAAATGAGAACAATTTCCGTGCCCTGAATTAGAAAAGACAGTAAGGTGAACACTTAAGGTGGCCACAAGTATAGCCAGATATAAAGGGGCTTAAAAAGAGCATTATGGGAAAATGCACTATGAAGTAGTGATCATAGAGAATGTCAACACAGACTGATCTGAGTGATATGTAACCACTGTCCTCTGTCAAAAATCAGGACCACTTAACTCAGGGCTATTAATAATTAATAGCGTTTCTGTTCTAGGTGAAAAAGGCAAGCAAAGTCTCTTGCTTTTGAATCAAAAGGATCTAAATATCGCTCTGAAAATACTGTGCCAAGAAGAAGACATACATACTATCTTATCAGGTGATACTTTTGTTACTGTTGGGACTATCAATCCCAGTTCCATAAGTGACCTGAAAGACAAAGTGCCATGGAAGCCATCAGTAAAACTAACCTGTTGAGAGAAGGGCCGGACAGACCCGGACAGAGAGTTCTTCCTACAGCTGGTTTTAAAACTGGATTTTGGTGTTACAGCTAGGACAACTGATAGCAATATAGAGTATGTATCATGCTAGCTTAGATTTTAAGTCCAATTTTGCTGAGAAGCAAAACTCTGAATACCAAAAGATACCATTTTGTGGGATAAAATCTGTATAATACAGATCATAGAACTTTATCCAGTTAATCCTATACTGAGGCCAACAAATATTATCTGGTTTGGTAGAGAGATTCCTTCTGTCTAGCTCTGATACCTAGTGCTCTCCCTCCAAAAAGGTGACTACATATCCAATTGCATCTTGATCATCTCCTAATAAAGTAAATTGACAGTATCCTGAGGCCTGGGACATTTTGGTGGCTTTTTTCCTGCTCTTGTCAATTTTCAAGAAGCAAGACACTAAAACCTGTGGTCATATTACAGCATCTTCCCAACACCATGTGTTGTAACATATTTCTCTCAGCTATTCTGCTGATTCATCTTCCACATTGGCATTTCCAATATTACATCCTGAACCTGTGTCTGCAAAACAGTTTTTTCACTTTATTCATAACTGATTAGGGGGAACTGCATGCTTCCTTTTAGTTCCACTAATAATTTTTTTGAGCTTTATATCGGGGGGG
>JANZLQ010000089.1:33260198-33324290 GCA_026212715.1 Elanus axillaris
GGGGAATATTGCCATTCAAAATTTTAGTTGTCCCAAGGGGGCAAAAAAGAGAAAAGAAAAATTGAAGTCACCAGGCCTTTACCTCGGAAGCTCGCAGACCTTGCTGTAGCTAACTCAATAATTACATTGTACTGCCAGCAACAATTCAATATTTTTTTTTCTCGCCTGAGGGTTCCAACACATTTGCACCATAGGGAAGCCTTTTCTCTTCACATCTCAAAACTCTACCACAAACTCTTCCTTTATTCATAACAGCCAGATCCCCAGCTGAGATAGGCACTTTCGTATTGCTCTAGATGACAGTTTTCTGTGTTCTTTCCAAGCTCAGGGGGTTTAATAAACATATCTGGCAATCTTTCGATAGCTGGAGGGCCTGGGATGACACTGTGTGCAAACAATATGCTCTCACTGCTAGGGAAACAAGTTTATTCAATTCAATTAATAGATTACAGTCAAGATACTTGTTATCCTGCAATGAAAAATAGGAAAAGAACTCTGAGAATTAAGGTAGGTCGCAGGATTAGCACCTGGCAACACAGCAAGCCAGGCAAAATAAGAAAAAAACCCCACCTGCTGATAGAGCTCTACCAATAAACAGTGGCACAGTCTGGTGGTCTCAACACAGAACTACTTTTAACTCAATTAAAACTGAGGTTAGCCCTCTGAACCTGCAGAGGCTGGGGTGCAGCGTTTTAAAAACCCATCTCTGTTTCCTCCTACAAAATGGGGATATTCCTTTTCATTCACCTAACTACAAGGAGTGTTTTCCATTAGTGGTGAGCAATAACTCTTCCTTGGTGAAACTCCACTGTTTTCAAGCCAACTACAGCTGCCAGGATTTAATTCCACATTTTGAAAAAGTTGAAGTAAAATTCTATTTTGAATTTAAACTCTATTCAAAACAAAGCATTTTCTCAACATAAACAGTTCATGGGATACAGAATTTGCTTCTATAAGAAATATTTCCAGTGCAATCACATTGGTCTAAGTAAGGGGAACACTCATGCTTTCTCTAGTGAAAAATACTCCAGGAGCTGGTGGTCCTGTGTACCCCCTACCCTAAGTGCAGATCTGCAACGACTTGTCCTTTCTGAAATGTGCTCAGAACAAGTTTAAACTTGCAGAAGTTACCACAGGAGAAAAATCTCATTTAACTAACAGTGACAGGTAAATTTGCCTGCAGGATAATTTGTGGTTAGGGCACATACAGGAACACAAGAGATACAAACTTATTTCATACTGTAGACTTGCATAAGTAACCCAATCTCTGAGTGCCTCAGTTCCTGTGTGTAAAATGGGGATAAAAGCCATTCTTTTGTTTGGTTTGCCTATTCTTTTTGGCAACAGGGGTTATATCTGACCATATGTCTTCTCTGTGCAATGGCTGACCAGGTTGTGAAGGGGTCCTCAGCTACCAGTCAAACCCCAGCTCAGTTCAAGGACACATATAATAATCACTATTTAAGTAATAATATTCCTATTTCAGTAAACAGAGGCATCACTGGTTTCTCAGAGCCTAATATAGCACTGGTTTTCGAAAAAAAAGAAGTCTTAAAATAAATGAAAAGCAACATACTGAAACAAATATAAAACTAGCATTGGTGCTGGCAGTCCCACAGCCTGCACAATATGGCATGAGGGACAAGAAGGTAGAAGAATGATAGGAAAAGTAGTTGTGTTTGGAGGAGAGAAGAGTGTCCCAGAAGAGTGAGCAGCTTTCCTAGAGAAATTCTTGTGAACATGGCATTTGAGAGAAAAGTTGCCTTTGGGATCTGGCTAAGGCCACCCATTAACCTATCCAGCATCTGAATCCCAAGAAGGGGCTCACTCTGAAATCAGATGTGCCTTATTGCTGCTCTGCAAGCCAGGGAAGGAGGGGAGAGCTTGCAGGTGCTGGCAGTAGTAAAGAACTTTCCCATTAAACCACTTCTGCTCCACCGCAGCTCTCGGTGTCTGCGAAGTCACAGAGCCAGTGGTTACACACTTAAATGCTACTCCAGCCCATCACTGCTCCTGATAACTCTAATGGCTTTGAAACAAAAAGGCCCGATGACCCATAGCACAAGAAAAGCTAGTGCAAGTCCTCTGCTTGCTGTCACACTTCACAACCTGGGATACACAGTAGTTGCTGTCATAATCACACATGCACAGTGACTCTCAAGAGGTCAGTCAACAACCTCTTTCTCTCACTCTAACCCACATGTTTCTATGATCTAAATATTGGAGTTTTCATTTCAACAAATGCCTGACTACCACAAAGTATTTCACTGGGATCTCTGACTGATTAAGAACTAGGTCACTGTAATTAGTACAGTGGAGTGAATAATCAAAAAATAATTATTTACCTAACTTAGTTGCTCCTTTGTTCTTAGATTAGCCAGAAGCTCACGATTAATTTCCTTAGACTTCATGCATGTTCAGCAAATGTCTTTTAACATGTTTATTTTCTGGCCTACTCAGGAATTTTCTAAATTTCAGCTGAGTTTCAGAGTGTGCAGCACAATCTCATATCATTGCTCATTGACAACTGAAAAATACTACAGAGCAACTATGAATTCATGTAAGTTTTAAATTCAATTGCTAAAAATTTCCAAGAGAAAAGTATTTTAACCCATACAGTCCAATTCCTTAAGGATTTGCAAAAGTCAAAAATACACACTTTAGAAAATGGCTAAATTCTGAATAAAATACAGTGCTTTTGTATTATTGATTTACCTGTTATATTTATTGCATTGAACACACTGGGAACTGGCCTGTATCCAGAGCAGTAACATTCCTCCCCAGGTTTAGATTCTTCTCGTTAATGGAGAAAAGGAATTATGGAATGGAATTATTTATCCCTATGGAATTATGTGAAATCAGTCAGGATAAAACTTCTACGCTTTCCTTCAAACTCCAGCACAGATTACTCTGAAGATCCACAGAATCTAACAGGCAGTTGCATCCTTCCCACTGAACTTTACTCATTGGGTTACTACTTTTACAGAAGATACAGTGGGGAGGGGGGAGGGGGAGGAATTGTCAAAACTACCCTGGGTATCACTGGTTTTGTACTAATTGTCTTAAATTCAGACAGATTCATAAATCTGATCCTGAAGTAAAATACAAAACAAAAAATGCTATCAATCAGTGCTTTAAGTACATGCTTACATTTTATACACTAGATCCTGCTGGCTTTGCAGGGAAAGTTAGCTCATTTTTCCAAGATTAGAGTTCATTTCTCACAAGGGTAAGGAAGTGGCACTTACTCATTCATGAAATGCAGCAAATAACAAGTGAATCTGTATTCCTTAATTCCTTGGTAAAACTCAAATCCTACTTCCACTTCAGCCAGTAATAAACACTAATTAACTTTTAGCAGTCAGGATCAGCACTTAAATGTTATAGCACGTGTTACAGCAGAGGAAAACTGAAAAATATTATACAGTACAGAGCAGGAAAACTAGGCAGAGATATAGCGCAAATACAATTCATATACTGATTTCCCCTTCACTTTCAAGTGGACATTTGTCTGCTTTATAAGAATTCGCTGGCCATAACAAAAGTTCTATTGAAAATTATATTCTCCTATGTTAAGGAAAAGAAAGCCTTATTTCATAAAACAAACAAAAAAAAACCCAAAAAAAAACCCCAACAAAAAAACCCAACCCTGTGTATATCAATCTTACTGTTCTTAAGAAAACAAATGTCACGCTTAAAATTTAGATCTTTTAAGGAATACTAAATAGTATGTTGCTTGAATGAATGAGCCAAATTGTACTACTTACCTACTTGGGGGGGAGGGGTGTCTGTTCTCAGAACAAACACTCCCTGAACTCAGTGTACACTGTGCTTGAGGAGCCACTCAGCAACTTGGAACTGTATATTTGAAAATAGTTTGTATCTGTAACTGCTATTAAATGAAAAGCAGAACATTGCTGGTTGGGCAGCTGCTAAGATTTTATAATCACACAATCAAAAGGATTAAATACATGTAAAGAGTTCATTAGACTAAGTTCTGTACTCAGTTGCAATTGTACGACCTTAGGAAATCAATGGGGTTCCACATTTGCAAATGATGAGGGGTTGGTCCATTCCTTTAAAAAAACAAAACAAAACAAAAAAAACTCAAGAAAGTTCAGTTTGAGAGAAAATGATTGTGCTTCTCCCTCTACTGTTCCATGTCTCATAGCTAACATCTGGTGAAAATTAAGAAGCAGTTTTCCCCCCTTCCCCCTCACCCCCAATCAAACAACAACAAAAAAACCCCCACAATACAAAACCCCGCATATATATCTGATGTATTTTATACATATTCATCCTCATAACTTGACAGATGGGAGGAATCTTGCAGTCATTTCTGAAAGCAGACAAAAGGCCGTTGGTTCTGCTCCACATGATGATTTGTGAAGACAGAATATCACCCGCTTCCGTTGATGATTATATAGTTCTATCCATCTGTCTGCCACTGGAGGTTGTGAGAGTGAGATACAGCTCACACCGTCTTCATAAACAAAAGTAGACTGTGCTGTCAGTAGTCAGACACGCCAACTAATTGGAGCTGTCGACAGACACAATATTCTGTGTCAACAGCTCTGGTAACAGTTTGAAACAGCAATGATATGTTGGGTGATGGTGAGGATGACACATATGTCTCTAATAGCATGCTAGAAATCTGACATAACTAGAAAAGAATTACTAAAATGTAATTCCCAGCCTCTAGTTCTGCTGTTAAGACTTACCAGTCGGCACAGAGAGGAAAGAGAAGCGTGTGTGCGTTCGTGTGAGTGTGCTTGTACTTGTACACATCTTCCTCTGTATCACTTCACATGCTGACAGCTTAATTTGATACTCACAATGCCTAACTTAAAAACTAAGCTTTCCACTGAATTTCAAGGAATTCACAAAAATTCCTACACAAATTTAAAACTTAATTGAGGGACCTTTCCCACCACTTCCTTAGGAATTGATACAAACTAAAAGGGGTCAAACAACAGCCATGTTAAATGGACAGTTCTTACTGCATCTGTGCAGGGAAGTAGAGTTCTATCATATTGAAAAGTGGTTTGGTGGACTCCTCTAAAAGATAAATTATCCTCTGATCTCTCTGAGATTAATAAAAATTCTTAATTTTAAATTTAAGCTCAGTAATAAATATTTGCAGGATTAGGGCCTCAGTTTCTCTTTAGCAGAAGGTTAAAAAATCCTTCTCCATCATCACTCCTTTTGGATTTGAAAGCAGAAAGAAATCGGTGTAAAAGGTTGATAAATAAAGTACTGGGGGAAGAGAGAGAAACTGATGTTTGCTTTGCTCTACTCACACATCTATCTGCTCAGCTTACACATTTATCTAGCTCCTCCCTTGCCAAATGTAATGCAACTTTGGGCAGACTAGATTAAATAACAGTGCATAACATGCTAGTTTACAAAGATACAGCATTTTAAATCTCCAAAGAATTAAGGAAATGCTATACACACTTCACAGCAACTGAGTTAGTAACATGCAGTCATCTCTAGAGCATTAAGTCCTCATATATGGACTTGCAACAGCAGGTCTGGCACCTCATCCCAAGGCGCAGAACACAGTAAACTCCAATGCACACTTCACATCAACTCTACATGGCAGAATGACCAAGCTGGCACACTACTAGATTTGAATACCATCTTTGAAATCTAATAATGTTAAAAAAAGTGCAATCATGAAGCCACCCTTCCTTCCTTAGGATACAGCAAAAGACACGGGCTGACTCCTTGATGCCCTGCAGTCATATATTCATTAAGGCAAGCTAACCGCAGGGCAAGTGTCAAACCTACCCAGCATTGAGCTTTAAGGCAAGGACCAACCTTCTTGTTCTGTGTTTCTGCTGTACACAGAACCCTGAGATCGGGCAGTCACCATGATACAAATAACAGCACAAGAGTGACAGCCCTTTTGCTGATGCATGTGATCGCACCATAGCCAGGATTTGAACAACAAGGCCTGAAAGACTTTTTCATCCCAGAGAAAGAAGAAGATGAAGCAAGCTGGAAAAGCCACACAAGGACTCAGAGGAAGTTCTTCTGCAAAGCCCCTAGGAACAAGGCTTGCAGGGCAGGCGGCAAGTCCACAAACTGGCAAACTGCAGTGATCACAATTTGGGAAGGACAAGCTGGATCCCAGAACCTCCTCTCCCAGATCTTCACAGTCAACTGCAACAGTCCAGCTTTGCTCTGAAGGGAGGATGTCAGCACCCACATGCAGGCATGACCTCATTAACCAACAGCCGAATGCTGAGGACCACCAGGCCACCCCACGGGCTGCCCTAGCACCTTCCTGCCAAATTTACAGGGCCAGAGCTGAAGGAAGCAGGTTGGAAAAGATGTGCCTAGAGGGCAGGAAACCTGGACCATTACTAAGGAACATGCAGTGACAATAGCTGAGGTTACGGAGGAAGAGCCTAGTCTTGTTTGCTGCATAAATCCCTATATTATCTCTTGCTACTTGACCTGCCAGAGCAGCCAGCACAGGGAGCATGGCGTGCTGGCCTGAGCTGGCTGCTTCCAGCCAGGAGAGGGCACACAAGTCAGTTCACCGCAAGACTCTCTGCTTTGCAGCCACTTACTCTTCCATCTTCATGGCTCTTTCTTTGCACTGATGCCCCTTGTTAATCATAATGAAAAAAAGCCTAACTAAAGAGATAAGCCAATACCAGCTGTTGCCAAAGCCACAAAACTAGAAATACCTGTCAAAATATTTTAAGAGGAAGAATCTTTAAATAAAAAAAGTGCAAAAAATAAAGTCAAGCAATATCATTTTCTCCACATAGCCAAGGAGCAAGTTGCTGCCCAAGAAGTGTGTATAAATAGTGTGTCAGCCATTTACTGTGAGTGTGACTCTAGCAGCTGGGCTGTTTGCACGAGATGCAAATTTGGAGCCATTCAGGGAAGGAAGAATGAAAGCTTTGGCACTTGCAGGGCAAACACTAACAGGTTCGGGAAAACGGCCAGCAAAAGACAAACCACACAAAATAGTGGGTGGCCAGACTTAGGACAAAATACCTCAAATGATCCAGTGCAAGGCAAACACTGGACATTTGAAAAGTTTTACTTTTCAATTCCAAAGCATAAGCAAAAGACCTTACTGCAATCACTACACTACTGGAGACACAGCAGCGTTCACAGCCCACAGACACTCACTGACATTCATCTTGCATTACACTTATGCATGCCTACTGTGTCTGGCTCCGAGTCATCACTAGTCACAAGGACAACACTATTAATTGCCATGTTCAAAAGTTAGTGAAAAAATACCTATAAAGTTTCTGCCCCTAGACATCAATTGAAAGATTTTGGGAAAGGTCAGGCTGCTTACAGCTTTAATCTAAACAAATAGGTGGGTTCTGACACTGAAATGCTGCTTACATCAGACTGTAGCTTATGAGTAAAGCGTGAGGGTATTTCAGGACTCTATCCTCCTGCTACTTCTTCGAAACACCAAGATTTTTATAGAGTCTGGTTTCTGCCTACAGATACCTATGGCAGAATTACACCAGGTCTGTTCTGTTTTTTTCTTAATGAAGCGAATCTAGGCACAGCATCAGCACTCTGTGTGTTAAATCATGTGTGTTTATTTCACCAAAACAAGCCAGAGCCTAATGCATTTGAAGATTAGTTTATTATTCAATCTTCTGATGCCTTTTCATGCTGCTTAGACTTGCTGCCTTATACCACACTGGTATTTCATAATTATTCTAGCTGTCTCCAAAGCCCTTTCACCACACCTTGTGTGGCACATTACAGACAGCTTGGATTTTTCAGGTACAAATTGCTAAACAATTACTGATGAGAGAAAGGTCATAATAATAGGTTACAGAAGCCTTTGCAGCCTGCCTTTACTTCATGGCCATTTATAAAGAACCATTTCATCCCATTGTTATAATGATGAGAAGGAAGCAGTTTAAGGTAGTTGTAGACAAGCAAACAAAAGGCAGGAGAGCAGTGCTGTGTAACTTCTACTTTCACTTCCTGCCTACTCCATTACTTCTGGCATTATGGGAGAAATAACATGATTGGAATGACCTAAAGGTTATAACGGGTGGGCAAGGTTTACCTTGTCGAAAGCAGTGTGAGCACTGTTGGCTAAACCTTTTTGAAAGCTGAAAGTGGTGCCGTTTAACAAAAATACTAAGCTGTCATTGAAAAAAGTACATTACTTCGAAATAGTATTTCTTTACGGGCTTTCTTATCTCTATTTTCCCCCCTTAAATGTTTCTTTTTTCCCTTTAGGAAAAAGAAAAAAAGAAAAAAGGCACAAAGATGAAATCTCTCTGAAAAGTTGAAAGAGTAGAGAACAGATTTTGCACTGGTAGAAACTCCATTAACTTCATATGAATACCACTGGCTTTAAAACGGCAAAATCAAAGTCCAAATGATCCAATCTACATCATTACAAATCAGGCAGGCAAACTTCTTTGGGTTCTTGGGAACAGTGTGGATACAGTCATTTTTATCGCCCCTAATTTTTCAAGAAGTGTCTCTGCTAGCTGGCTTCCTCAGTATTTGAGGTACAGGATTTGATCCCAACAAATCAAGGAATTTCAAGTCCAGTCACAATTCACAGAAACATCCAGGTTATAGAATAAAAATCTGCCTTTGGGAAGAGAAAATCTGGGACAATTTGATTGACCAGGAAAAAGCGACCTCAAGCACAGCCAATACAACCGTGATGGAAGGAACAAGGCAGTAGTTTGGCACTTTCAACAAAAAGGTAAGACTCCCTCAGCCTTGCTTAAAAATTTCTAAAAATTATACAGGTTACAAAAGAACATAGTACTGATGGTGATGGGCCAGCAATACTTCCCAACATTTCCACCCATGTTCAAACACTTTGTTCAAGAGCAGCCTAGTAAGCATGAGGCAAGTCCACCTGAAAGATAAGTGATACGGTAAGTAAAGCAGAAGGTAAGACCTGGATCTCCATCAGGTAGTGTCATGGGCTTCCTCCTTTCAGAAACCTCATGCTTCACCCTGTGGAAATCACTGGGTGCAGATCCCTCAAAATACCAACTTCCATTCATTTCCCATTGATTTACATGATGTTAGGCCTTATTTCTCTAAGCTTCACTTCCCCTTCCTGGAAAATGGAGATTAGGACACAGGTTTACCAACTAGAAGAAAATTGACCCTTGGAGCGCCCCCATTGCCCATGCCTTTCCTATATTCACATGTCCAAACCTACCGCAGGTGCAAAGCTGACAAGGTGGCCAGCCAGGCAGATTTCTGTATTACTTACTCCAAAATATCTTGAGGCTGCATCACATATTCAGCATGAATCAGACAAGACTGGCCAAGCTTTTTTATTGAAGGGTAAAGCCTCACTTACTGCAAGGGACTGAAAGACATACACAGTCAGACTGCAGTCCGTGTGGCTGTAACATGCGCAGAGTCACACTTCGCCTTGCTCTCAGCTCCAGACCGCAACAAAAGAGCCAGAGTTGTGTGTCCACAGAAAGTCCATGAGAGGAGATTTTGCTACTTCTACAGTTCTAGCTTTAGAATGGGAAGAATTGTATTCCTTGCTTCATCAGACTAAACACAGGGCAAAAGGATTTCATCATAGATTATTTTTATATTGGCAAGTACAGAAGACAAACAAGCTCTGACTTTTAGCAGATTTCCACTTATAGCTGTCCAAAATTTAATCCACTAAACTGATAGTCAACTATTATTTTTGGTCAAAGGTAACTTAAAAAGTAAAAGCAAACAAGTCTGTAAAACAATTTAAATGCATCAGAGTTTATATCCCACATTATGTAGTAAATCCTGCTTTCCTTCAGGAATCCAGCCAGCCAAACTTTTGTTCCCTTGGCCAGTTGCTGGAATAATAGCCTTTCCTTTGTTTCATCGTGACTTGATTACTATAATTATTTGCTTGCTAGACTTCCAGCTACTGCTCCGATTGTGAGGAGTACAGAATACAACTGCTAGACTACATGCTGCATCTAAGTCTTTCCATCACATTACCCCTATATCCCCATATTAAGAGAGCTCCATTGCTTCCCAATGCAGCGGCGGCCTGATTTTTTAGATCTTCCTACTAATTTACAAGGCTTTACATTGGAAGCCTCAGATAAATCTTTTGCTTCTCCATGTCTGAAGAGTCTTAGGGCTGTACTTGTATATGCTTTTGTCTCCCCCATAGTGTTTTAGACCCTGAACTTGTTTAGCCTTACTCACATGAGCAGGTTTACAGACTTCAATGGGACTACTTACATGAGTAAGAAGTACTCCTATGAGTAGATATTTGCAGGCTCAGACCCTAAGTGACTTGGAGAGCTTTACCATTATTCACTTCTTGAAAAGCACTTGCAAAGAAACAAGAGAGGACTTACCGTATTTATTCAGAGTTATTATATATTCACCATGTCTTCTTCTTAAGCCCTCTTTGTTCTTGAGTACATGTACTCTATCTACAGTAGCGATACACAATATTTCTCTCAGAGGATTTTCACATGCAAAAATAGTGAGGGTTTGACACGTTGGACTGTTGCGTTTTTTCTGTTGTTTTGTTTTGTTTCTCCCTGTGAGAATTTGTAGATACCAATTTGAGACAAAGAAGATTTTGTTATTACTTTTATTGCAGCAGCACTAACAAGCTTGTGCCAGGGAGTAGGACTCCACTGCATAAAAGCATGGTTCACACACCTTACAACAAGCCATCTCCTGCCCCTAAAGAGTTAAAGCTACAATTTCTCTATAGATTAAATTGAACGCTGTCATTTTCCCCTTAAAACACTTGTTTTCTTCATGCATTTTCATCTATGAAGACGATCAATTTTGTCAACAGACTTACAGCACCCAGGTCTAGAATGGCTCATTTTTATTAAAGTTCATATTTCCCACCTATATGATACACATAACCAGGCACACACACATTTTTTATATAATGAGAGATGCTCTCTTCTCTAGAAGACTTGTATTCCTTGGGAGTAAGAGGGGCAAAGAAAAAAGGCTGCATTGTTCTGTAGCCTGCCATGCTAAGAAGTTGCCCTTGCTGGGAATGCTAGATATGTCACAAGAAATGTGCAAACTGGGCTCACTGAACACCCCAGATCTTTTAAAATAAATTAAATATCTTTTCCAGCAGAACACAATGGAAAGGTACAGATAGATCATTAAAAACTAGAGGCTTTTGGAGACTCTCAATGGTGATTTTTCTTTCTGAAAACACCAGAAGAGATGACAGACTTGATCCTTTGCAGTGCAAAGTGCTCCTGAGCACCCTCTATTACCGCAGATGGGATGGAGAAAGTGGGGGCATTCAGCACTATGAGGACTTCTCATCACCTTGCAATGTTGTAAGCTGCTAGAAAAGTCTTGCATTCCACACATAGCAAAAATCCGTCCCTCAGTCCAGAGCGCCCGCTGCCTCCAGGATAAAGACCCACGAACTTGTTTCCACTGGAGATTTCTGTACCTGGCTAGCAACACCAGTCTAGCAAACCTTTAGTATGGATTTGCATGGCAATGGGCCGACAAAAGCGCAGCCCATGTTGTTTTTCATCCAGGTGGAGTTGCACCCTAGCCAGCATTAAGTCTCAACAGCACAGGTAGTTTGAGGGTCTGCCCTAATGTCTTTGCAGTAACATATACAAGAAACAACCTGGATAGACAAGGCGAGAGCCCACAAAAGGGCAGGGTGATGTATGGGTGTGGTAGAAAACTGCTACCGTTTTCTTCCGTCTACCCCTATTTCCTACCAGCCAGAAGGTTAGAGGCTTTCTTTTCCCAAAAAGATGACTTAAGTGAAGTAAAGAAAGCCTGGCATGGGGAGGGCACAGCAGAAGGCAATGACCCAGCGTTGGCATGGGGAGGAAGGGACATTCAAACTGTTTTGTTTCAAACAGCTCTGGTCCTGCACAGGTTTGCATGCTCTCACCTATGTACTTAAACGTTAGTAAGCTACCAGAAAACAGCCCACCTCCACAATACTGTCTACCTGCCATCACATACTGCTTGTTTTACTTTGAGTAGATCAACTTAAGGGAGTTAAGGTAAACTTAAGGGACTGCAGCAGGCAGGGGAAAAGCACAGATAATATAAATGCAATGTATTTCTAATGGTACTGAGCCTGGCCAGAGCATGAACTAGCCCGAAACAGGGCAGCAAATGCCTTGGGTTCAGTCAACTCTCAGTTTGTTCTGCACTGCACAGATCTTTCTCCACTTTAAACTAGATCACAAACCTGGGAAACTTTTTGCTAGCTGAAAGGGAGAGATAAAGCTTGCTCCCATGGCTTTTTTCAAAGTTCTCAAAGCTCTAGTAATAAACTGATTTTCCTTTAAGAAACGCTGGCATACCACTGTCTTGTGTCAATTTTCATGGGTCACCATGAAAACAAGATGGGTGGCATGAAATTAAAAGAGTTTCTGTTAAGCTTGCAGCCTTTGAAATCCTTTAGGTCTGAGAGATGGCAACCTTCTTCACTTCCCCAACTCGTGCTTCTGAGACACAATATATCGCTGCACTGATAACACTCCCTTCATCCTGCCATTCTCAAGGGAGAGAAAAAGCCTCTAAACCAACTCACTGGGCAACTGGATTTTGGCAAGCATAACATACCAAGAAGCAAAACCAACACTTAGTAACAAACTTATTTTCATTAGCTTTAAACAACATAGTTATTGCTTAAGATTCTTATAGTTAAATTCCAAAGATGTGTCATACCACTATTAAGCTTAAACAGAAAAGGTAAAAGGAGATACCAGTACAGTAGTAACAAATAAGTATGAAATATTTTATTTTAAAAAGTTCCATTCTGCTAATTAAATTTTCTATCAAAATATTGACAGAATATTTTCTAATACCAATTTTCACAGTTTATATTTTCTGCTCCTATTTAATATTCCAGTAACAACACTCATATCAACAACAAGAAAATAGTAATGCTATGACTGGTATTCTGAGGTGATGAAATATAATCTACTGTGATAATACCTAATAATCTCTTAGATGCAATAAATCAGCCTGACAATAAAAATATCAAACAGCAGCATACAAATTCCAAAATTACTTCCTCAAAGTCTCTCAGAGGTCTGAATTTTTTTTCTATGCCAACACCAGAGCAATGAAATGCCTCTGTGTACTCTAACTTGTAAATCAGTCCTAATATTTCTTAGAGTGCGTATTTTTATCCTACAGTATTTTTAATGTTCAGAAATTCTACTGGTTTTTTTTTCTTCCTTTCTTTTTTTAAGAAGCACCTCAAATATGTGGTCCTTTATTTTAGACCCTTTAATTCACTCAAATCACACTTCACTGCAGATGCAGCATGTCATTAAAGATGAGACCTGGAATGGCACAGACTGACCATACAATAATGAAGCTCATGAAACAAGAGAAATGGGAATGCTTTTGAGAACCTGGGACATGTATTTTGGAGGACTAGTCTTGAAGAATCAGGCTTTCCAGTGGAAATGAAGGCATATTTGTTGCAATACCTTTAGCCACCTAAATATACTTCTCTACTGCTTGAAACCCTTACCTTTTAGCCAAAACATCTCAGAGAAAAAGACTTAGTCTTATTAAAAGTAACCATAATGGCTACGTATGTCAGTGTGAACTACATTGAATTCACTGGTGGATAGTCAAAAGAGCTGAGAAATTGTCTCCCATGATAACTTTCTAATCAGAAATTCTGTGCTTGCACAGTTGGAAAATTGTGTGAAATGTTTAAATTTAACAGAAAAAAACCCAAAATTATTTCCCTAGATACAATACTTCCGTTAATATCCCTCCTTATTAAAATTCCAGAAATCTTCCAGAGGAGAGGAGAAACAGGAAGAAGCAAGGGGAAGAGCAGTGTGCCAGAAACAACTTCCCTGTGTTTATGGTGCCCCTTATCTTTCTGCTTCCTTACCTTTCTCCCCTCTCCAGCTTTGCAAAACTCAAAATGGGACAGGAGCTCCCAGAAAGCCGGCTAATATGCCAAAAACACACTCTTTTGTTTGCTCTCCTAAAAGCTGGATTCTCCAAGAAACTCCCAGCCACCCACTCACATATGCAAGTACACATGTAAAAGTAAGGTGCTTTTTTTTTTCCTTAACATTTTATTCTCATTCATCATACAAGCTATTTTAAAACCTTGACTGTTTTTACATAGGAAAAGATATCTAATTCCTAGCTAGTTTAAGGTAGAAAGCTGCCAGCTCTTCTGAAGTTGATTTAGGAAATGCAGACAGTGTGTGAAACATGCCAGTGCTGGAGGCATTTCAGAGGAAGGCTCAGCATCTCCTGCTCTGTAAAACAGTGGGACACCCAGAGCACCAGAGCTCCCTGAATCCCCTTTCCTCCCCAGCTCATCAGCAGCTGGCATCAGGTTGTGTATCGCAGAGCAAACAAGGATGGGAGCAAGGAGCCAGCCACAGAAGAGCTGGCAGGATCTAGTAGCCATAAAATGAAACAATTAACTTTCACTGACTAAAGTTAGCTTGTACATCAGTGCATCCCAGTGGACCTAGACACATAATACAGACTCATCAAATTCCATATGCCTGTTTCACAAAAGGCACTTAAGTTATCTAAAGGAGCTCTGTTTCTTGTACACAACTTGGCCTACCTGTAATTGCACTTTGAATATTTTATTCGTCACCGACACATGACTAAAAGATAGGTATGATGTGGCACTTTCTTTATAATTACTTGGAAATCAAAACATCGGACTAGGACTAAGCTGTCCTCTAAACACATCCAACTGTTGGATTAGTTGGTAAAATGAGAATCACACTTTCAATAACTATGGAGCATGTGTGAACAAGTGGATACATTCCCATGGCTTTGAGTGATTGAGGTTTTACCACTTCCTTTTACTCTGTAATTTCATATTTTAATCATGAGAAAAATAAACCTTCAATACAAAGTATTTGCTTTTAAGCAAATCCTGCCTTATTTTAATGGCTTATGGTCACCATTATCACATAACACACTGCCATTTATGGTGAGAGACTGAGAAGAACTCCCCCTGCAACTTCAGTAAGCGCCCAGGTTATCAGTGATTAATTCTGCCGTTTAACATCACTTATGTTACTGATCAACTGATCCAACAGCAGAAATAATTCATTTCAAAAATCATCCACAGTTTGCTGCCATTAAGCTACTTGTAAATCTCCATGGGATTACGTGGAATGAAAGAGACCATATAAATGTAAAATGTCATTTTGTATCACAAATTTGGTATCTTACATGCATTACAGTTCACTGCTGAGGAACAGGAATACACTTGTACACATAAGATGTAAAGGACCAGTTCTTTGCTTGGTTATTCCAATTACACACCCACATATCTCCACAGAAAGCAACTGAATTACAGCAAAGTACCAATGAAGTTTAAAAAAGAAAAAAATATTGAGAATGGGAATTTGAGAGCCTCAAGCAAAGTGCAAATCAAGTCCTGCATGGTATATATTGGCCTAACTCCACTGTGATTAGTGTAGACAATTTACACCAGCTGCCAATCTGCTCCTTGAAAATTAAGGACAGAAACCTAAACATATTCTGGAAATCTTGGCATTGTCAGGCTAAATATGTACACATGCCTGATTCTTTTCTCTTGTCCAGTAGAGGATGCAGCTTGTTAAGACTTTTTCCAGCAAAATATATATGTTTAATTTATGTGATTAATTTCTGTGTTAATGAAGGTTGAAGGCCCGAGAAGGCTGAATGCATCTATTTATCCAGGGGCCAGATAAAAATTGCTGCTCAACTAGCCAGCCCGACCCTAATATGGAAAGCCCCAGCCTTATTCAGGGTGAGAGGACAATTAAATTTTTATGCTCATTTAATCCTGTGCCCTTTCAGAGCAAAGGCTGACAATTGTGCCCAATTTTTCCAAATGTTTGCTGTTACATAACCTTGACGAACCCACCAAACTCAATTTGCGCAGGGCTTGTTGACAAAAATCCGATCGCAACAACATTCTGACGCTTTCTGGGGTTAAATCCTGGATTTAGAGGTTACAGGAAAAGAAAAGCCCAGCACTTTAAACGAGCACTTTATTAGTTCCTACCTGCAGCAACTAAATTCATATTACTGTGTATATCTAGTCAACAAATTGCTTCTGTATGAAAGGAAATGCTTTAAAAAGCCTTTCTGCTTCTGAAGAGCTGTCTGTAAGGCTGGTAATGTTTTGCTCTGATACTCAGAAAAATTGATTCTTTCAACAAGTTAAATAGTTTTAATTTTTTTTTCCTTTTCATGGTCCAGTCTGTCACCTGGTCACTTCCTCTAAGAAAGATTCATTTAGGTGAGCTGTATTGTATTATTATCTGTGCTTTTGCGGTTTAGTGCAGAGTCAGTTTATCTTATTACCGTTATGTTCTTCAAGAGAGATTCATTTAAGTGTGACCTAGTCTATTATTCTAGGTGCCTCTTGCATCTCTATTGGGCATTTAAGAGTTGTAGAACTCTCTAATTTATTTAAGCAGGGTACTTTAAAGCAATATCTCAGTAATTTTCATCGAGTTTAAGGAGCCCTTCTGTGTTTTCAAAATGCTTGAAGTTTTTCTGCTCTTCTGAGGACTGCAAATATTTGAACAACAAATAAAAACGTTTAAGAAAAGAAAGTTCAAGACAGACATGGAGGCAGTGAGAGGCACAGAGAGACAAGAGAAATTACTGCAAGTGGACTTTTTTTTCTACACAGAAAACTCTACCAAGAAAAGCCATGCCAACATTTTGATCAGCAAAGTGACAACTGGTCATTTCTCCAAAAGACTAGTTCATAATGCATTTCTCTTAAATCTCGGATTTTCAAATTGTCCTCACAAATTCTTTGTAATAAGTCAGAACAAATAAATTAGGACAAGGAAATACTTGCAAGTAACTTTTACAAACACTGCAACAAATGTTTTCTCTATGAAACACTGCTAGGGATGACAGGGATCTTATCAGCTAGAAAGAGGATTCAAAGGAATCAGAAGTCGCAGTTCTGTACAGGGAATACTGGAAAAATATGGCATATGAATCTGATCTTAATTACACCAATGTCAGAAAGATATTTACACTTACCCAGCTTAGTGTGAACACTGGTTGTGCAGTCCTTTCTTATGCAAACCTCCCCCACCATAGCTTTCTACATAGGAAACGTAGGGCTGTGAAAACCAAACCTAGAAAGATATTTAATGAAGATTAAAAATGAAATGAGAAAATATAGAACAGATTCTTAAAGTAAATAAATAGATAAATGAACAGCATTCAGAGAAAAGCCTATGAAGAACAGGAGACATAAGAAACAGTGCAGTGCCCTCCCGCCGGCAGGGTTGGAAAGGTAAGTCCATGTTACATGAGGCAACACATGAATTTTAGTCTAAATCCTTATACTCCTCTCCTCCTGAGGAACAATTAAGAGCAGCTGGAGTGCCAGGCCAACTTCCAGTGCCTATAGTTTTAATTTTTTTTTTTTTATATTGCTGCATGCCATACAGATTGCCCTTAGGCTGATATAGTGTTCCCGACCAGTGGTTGTGCACCTCTCACTGAGGGCACTAAGAACTGCCTATGCAAACTAAGGACAAGGCCCTCAGTAATTTAGGGTAATAAACATAATGAAGATTGCCCTACCACTTTCTTTTCTTTCCCATATTGCCAGAAACGTACTTAGCCACTAGGCATTTGTCAACTTTCAACTGATTTTTTTTTTTGCAGGATTTGGCTTGGCTTTTTTCTCAGCTTCTTACAATTTATTATACATGATGAAAGACAAACAAATACATAGTTTGATTTTACTTTTGGAGGGGGAATCCTAAGTGTGACAGCTCCCAGGACAGCAAACACACCAGCTGTTCTTTTATTTTCCAGTTCTTCACAGGAATGACAGTCTCAGCTCTTGTTGCCAAGCCTCTTTGGAAAACATTTTAAAAATAAATGTAGCACACATGAAAACATGCCAGAACAGCCTCCTTCTCAACAAAGATTCTCCAAGAACAGAAGATGCAAGGGCTGGTGGGTAGTTGGGCTTCATTCTGGCAAACCAGAAAACTTACTAGAAATTACAGTGTTTGACAAGCCAAGAAAAAATGATTCCCACCCCAACCCCAGCTAATAGCTCCTGACTAATTCCCTGGATGTCAAAACCAAACAAATCTGAATTAAGCTAAAGATACCAGTTCTAGCTATGGAAGATTATTAACCACGGTCAGAGTAGCCAACCACAAGAGCTATTCAAGAAGATTAAACATTGCAATACATCAGCATGGGAAGTGGTAGATTCATCTCTGATTTTACAAGTCAAAAAATCATGCACAATGTTTTGACTGAAACAGAAGTTATTGGTCCCAAATCAGATCCTTTGCAAGCATTTATAAAGCATATTAAATTAGGTGAACTCTTGATCTCCTCTTTGAAAGCCATTTCTCTTTACATCTGTGAATGAAAGACTTTGGAACATAAACTTTAGTGTCCTCCTTTCCAGCCAGTTCCTGGTAATTCATCCATAATAGGCATCTATTGTACTCACAGTTTAAATCCTCAGATGCTTCAAAGTCCACTTTGGCCAAACTTCATCTACTCAGGGGTTTTGAGTTCTTTCCTCATAAACACACTCCATCAGATCCTGGCCATCTTTTGCAGCGTTGCTTTAAATTTGCTTAAATATTTTGCCATCCTCCTGAATAGTCTTCTGTTTCTTCAGAAGAGAATAAACCAGGCAAGCTCTCTGCAGCTCTCTTGAAGGCAGCAGCATTTCTATACACTGATAATTCAACAAACAGACACTTCCACCCAACATTTACCAAGTTTAAATGTCTCCCTTACTCAACCAGTATTATTTCTTCACAGTATTCCAACCCCATATATAACTATATAGAAAATGTTTTTCCCCGCAGATTTTCTGTATTTTCAAAGGTTTCTTCTCATTTTACTGCTTTTCCTACAGTTGACGGAATCACTAACACCTATAAACTGTAAAAGAAAAGAGCTGGTTGTTCTGTTTGCTAGTTTGTAATGCTGTGAACTGACATGAGAACGCAGAGCCTCAAAGCCCTCTTGGCAGGTAAATGAAGGAGGATGCTATCTCACCTCAGAATTTTCAATTGCACTGGAAAAGCCATGGCTTGGCCTAGGTATAACACTGTGGTTGGTCTCAGGAGACATGAATGGGTTAAGTTTATAAAGCACTTCATTTTCCAGCCACAGCTATGGTACCTTGGGTAATTACTGCAGCTTAAGCTAGACCACACCTTAGATAAACCTGTAATGCTGGCGTTTTCTGCAAACATTTTCTTTACTGCAAGCTGTGGCTTGCCTCTCACATATATTTGCTCTCCATTTCCAACTTGGTTTTTCCTTAGCTAGTTTGTACTCAGTTGAACCAACAAATCAAAATTTGTTGATTTAGTTCCATACCTCTTCATTCTTTGCATGACACAACCATACCAGTTATGCGGTAACTACTGCTGTGGGGGCCTGATGACTCGCTTTCTGTGCTACATGGAATAGACTAGGGATGAAAGAGGAGAAGGAAACAGTTCCATAGAGGAACACTTTTTTTCCTTAAAGGTGAAAGGGGCCACCTTGATTATAGCTAGTGCTTAGAAAACTAATTCAGTTCTAGTGATAAATTGACATATTCCTAGCTATCCAGGGAACATTTTCAGCATACTTCAGAAATGCTGGTGTTAATTTTTCATCAGACTTCATGGAAAGAAAACATCTCTGGGTATAGGCAGCTGAGGGATGTACAAACAGCAGTAACTATGGAGAAGATTTTCAGTGACCAGGGTGCCTCCAGGTCTTTGTTATCACCCCTGCTAGGGCTGCCATCCCTGCAGATCAGCCAGTACCGCAGCACACAGGAGCACTTCCACTCAGGGCAATCTTCAGACAAGCAGAGATCTGCTGGACCTGTCTCCACCAACCCAGCTCAGTCTGGAGGAAATGTCTTAGGGATGATGTACAGAATCACCCCACAACTTCTGCCAGAGGGAGGAGCAGTTGCAGATGAAAAGCTCTTTTCCTCACAGGGCAAAACCTGGAGAAGGATCTCTGTCCACAGCATCAGGCTTTCTACAGGCTGATGATAGATGCGCTACACAGTATTAATTGCGGCAACAATCACTAATCTGATAACTCTAGCTGAGTACATTCCAGCAAAGCAAAACAAGGTAATCCTCATGCTACCTGACATTTGCCCTTATAAACATGCCTTTATGAGAGCCAAAATACATATGTTAAAAGCTAAGGAAAGAACAAGATTAAAGGATAAGATTTTTAAAAACACCAAGTATTGGCCTAATATTTCACCCAAAGAAAGCAATCAGTGGCTTCAATTAGAGCAGTATTTGGCTAATGCTGACCACACTGGGGCATCACAGCTTGGACATGGATGACTAAAAGACTAAATAATTTTTTCAGGATAACAATCAGATCAGTTAATTTTGGCAAAGCTCACATTTGAAAACAAAATGAGTAGCTTAACCTTATCTAGCAGTTTGAAAAATGCACACTGAATAAGTCTTCACCAAGCAAAGAAATAGATTTCTAAATAAAGATAAAATAAGATCACCATTGTTAAGATCTAAATATTTGTACGAGTCAAGATTTGTGACCCTTTAGAGCTTGAGCTTGGACACCTGGACCTAAAAAGCCAGACAAAGCTGATTTTCCAAAATGTTGAAGTTTCAAAGAAAAAAATTGACATAGCAGCAGTTAGTCAAATCTCAATGTGCTAAAGGGAGAACATGGATTATACACGTTTGTGGATAGGAGTCTGAGGTCACGGAGACTTCATGCTTACGTTGCCCAAAATACAGACACCTTCCTAGGTGATTTGTGTGCAATGACTTGGCTTTTGATTTTAAGATGTGCATTGTTTGACATGTGACATTAAGTGCAATAAGCATAACAAGAAGAATAAATAACAGCCTTAACAGCAGGAATCAACTATATACCAGCACAGAATTAGTATATTAGAAACTGTAAATACCTAGTGCAAATAAGACAACACATCTCAGTTAAGCTGCAGGGGTATCTGACACTTTCTGGAACCATTATGATACATCTTTGACTGCCTTACCTGCCCTCTGTTCACTCATTTATGTCCCTTAAGACTACTATTAGCATGTCAAGTTCCTGAACATCTTCCCCAACAGATCGATGCCAAAAAACAAAAAAAAGTGCTTCAGAAATGGTGGTGGTGGTGGGAGAGACAGGTTTCTTCGAAACATCATGTTTTCTACAAGAATTAAACTTGCCTATAGCATCTTTCTTGGCAATCCTTAGTCCCCATTTCTAAATTAATTTCTTCATTTAGAGGAATATCACTAAAGGGCAAGGAATTGGACCAATATGCTACAAGGAATAGGAGATTTCCTCTTTTCAGTAGGACCACAGACTTGGCTTCCAGACCTGGCAGATTGCGGGATGCTAAGTTTTAAAGCCATGATATTTTCACCTCTACAATAGCTATTCTAGGCTGCTTACAGACAGTTTAAACAAACAAACCCTGAGACTTCCTCACTTAGGCTACAGCAAGCAAGACACATGACTATGCAGGTGGAGGAATTTGAAAAGCATACTAATATTTTTTCAAAGTTCTTAAACATTCTAAACCGACGTTCTCTTTCAACACGCAGAGAGCAATATAGGCTGTTACATTTCAAAAAGGGTTTTCAGCACAGATTAAAGATGAAGATCACAAAGCCAGTTAGTGGCTCCTAACCAATACAAAACCTTATAAGGTGCTTGCACTGTCATTTATTTCAAGGCGCACAAGTCTGCATATTCTCAAATGCAGATTCACAAATGTGAATAACACTGCATCGCTGCTTTGTTCAAATTCTTTCCAGTTTAACTGGCCTTGCATAGTGCTTTGAAGTAAGGCCAGTTATTTTATATATGAACTACTTATTAAATTATCATTTCAGAAGATTATCCATATGAAGGATAATTCTGAACCCTAGCAGTTTCACTTATAACAGATACACATGATGTTCTTGATTGAAAGAATTAACATTTACATGGCCTAAAATTCAATGGAAATAAAAACAGATAACCCAGAAGCTTTGTGCTGACTGCATATCTAAGTAATACCACCTGAGTCCTGTTAAAGATTCTTCTATTATTAATTTCTAAGCAAAGCAGTTATTTCAATTTAAGTTACAAATAACTTGAACTCATCAAGAAGCTCAAGATCTACCTCTTATATGGCAGCCCAAACCCTCTGGAGAGTCTTCTGCAAATCTTTTATTTTCATCTCTTGCATACAATATTAACTGGACAGTAGGAGACAACTGCAAAAACATACTTGGAAGTAATGGAACATGCTCCTTTCCCAGCTTAGAACTTCACTCCAGGTATCAAACATAAGCCATAAAGAGGTGTGAATTGGATTAATATATTCTTGAATATAATTTTTCATATTCTTATATGCAAACACACAGCAAAAGACATTCCTATTGCAGATAGATAGGTGTAAGGGAGGTATGCAAGTAAACTAATCTGTTCTTTAGGTTAAAATAATTTTGGACAGGTTCAGATCCTAATGTCCAACAACTAAACAACACAGTTTAAAGAGATTTCATAAGCAATAAGAGGCACAATAAAGGACTCTTTCTAGGGCTAAACTCAAATAGTTGTAAGTTTGCTGATAGCAAGGGAAAGTAATTCTGTAGTAGAATGAATACAGCAACATGGAATGCTAAATTACATTTTGAGTTTCATCAGTGGCGACTGTAACGAAGCTTGATCTTATTGATAAAATAATTCCTTTTACCAGCAACCTGAATTCCACCACACCATTAACTCATAGTCACCCAGTTGTAGATGTTTTCTGGATACATGCTGGTTTAATACACAAACACATCAACAGATTCTTATAACTGTAATCAAACCAGTGATCGGAATAAGGCCAACTTCATTTACTGATTCTCAAATACACCTAAATTAAAACCTAAGATTAATTTTAACAGGACCTCATATATTTTGCTCTGTCAGCTTTGTACCTTTCTCTTTCAGAACTAAAATATACACAAAGAAACCTGTGTGTGATGACCAAATGCATGTATTTGTTACGGTGAAACTTTAGCATGCACTGAAAGATGAACCTTCCCTACACTGAGCAAAAATATGACATCATAACTAGGCAGGTAGAGGTGTGGTCAACTTCAAACAAACAAACAAGCAAACAAACAAACAAAACACACTTAAACCTGACATTTTCCTACCTTTATGTCCCCTACCACTTACTTATTTTCTTAAAATTCATAAAGACTATTAGAGGAAGTAAATGAATACCTTCAAGTGTCCGCTGCCGCAAAGCACTATCTACTTGTGCCTTCATCAATGTATGTGGGTTTGTTCCTACAATACAAACAACTAGCTCTACCCAGCCAACAATAGTACAAAAGTAATGGGAAGAACAACTGGAAGGTATCAATGTTTTATATAGACAGTACAGCAGCTTCACAATAGAAAATGTGCATGGCAGTCTGGCTGTATATTTATTCCCAAGTACAAACTTCAGCATTTAATGTTCTCAATGGCTCAAACATTTCACAATATGGTAGAGAACCTCTTCAATTGTGGATGTCTGGTTCACAACAAACATATACCTTCATGAGATTTAATCTCCTGTTGTAGTTTACCACGGAGTTTGCACACTCCTGCAGAGCCAACAGTTCAGTTTGTAGCAGGTGTACCATGGAGAAACCTTCACAAAAATTAATGGTGAAAGCACCATTTTATCAAGAGGAAGTATGTGCAGGAACATCACCTCTTCCTCCCTTGATGGTGCCCATGCAACTCCACCTTGATGCAGAAATGCCACCTCTGGGAAATGAATGCTGTACTCCATTATTGTTTCTCCAAAACCTAAGGAAAACGAGGTACTGACAGTTCTTGCTGAAATTTTAGTTGTGCAATCCTTTACCCCTAGATCAGCAGTGCTAAATTTGAAACCCAGGTAGGAGGGACTGGCCAGCTCAAATTCAAAGATGGCAAGTAAGCAATATTCAAGGATTCAAAGGACCCCATGGCCTGAATCCAGTATGATTTCCCAGGGCTTCCTGCTGAAGAACTGAAGGTCTCCAAAAGACTTTCTACTCAAATACTCAGTCTGCTCTTTACTGAAAATAAAGCTTACACTGAATAGCTGATTCCCTCCAACACCTCTCAGAACTTTGACTGAATAGACCAGCCCTTCGCAGGTAAGGGAAATAGGGAAAACCATCATCTTTAAAATCTCCATAGAAACTTTGAATCTGCATTTTGGCCTCGAGCTGGATACATTCCTTGGAAGCCTACAAAACACACACCACCTGTGCAGAGCCCATAAGTGCCTCAACAAGAAACTGTGGACACACTGTTATGTCTAAAACTGCTTGAGCTCCCTATTCCTTTAATCCACAGATAAAAATTCTCTGGTTAAAACTGTGACCGGTCACTGTAAGGAACAACATCAGCATTTTTCAATAGCATACAGCATACTGGACTCTGGTCACATTCACAATGCAGTCTGAGGGTATTAACTTCACCAGTCTGCTCCTGCTGATGCCTTTGCATTCTCTAAGGCTGGAGATGCAGTCATTGTTGATGAATCAAGGAGCTTGCTTTGAATTTCCACATGCTAAAAGGAGGAAAATCAATCTCAAATTCAATGCTCTCTCCCCCGCCTCCTTCCAAATGGAAAAAAACTGCTCCCGAAGGTCACGACGGCACTACCCTCCGAATCTTACAAGAAAGACATTAGAGCAGAACACGATCCTGCACTCCGTCATTACGGGGGGATATTGGAAAGAGGACAAAGGAACATGCACACATAAGTGGATAGTGGGCTCTTTTCTTGTATTGGCCACATTCAACTTGTTTGTTCAAGAAAAAAAAAAAGAAAGAGTGGAACAAGACATGCATGCCTGATGCTGTTAGTGTTTAATACACTGGAAAAATTGTTTAGGAACAGTTCATCCTTAAAATTACGCTGTAAAACAATCAGTCATTGAGATCTTAGGTTATCTGTTGCATATATGTTTCTTGTAGTCCACCATATTTAAATACACTTATTTTTACTGTGTTTTTAGCTTGACTTTCATGCTTTTGATCTGGATGACTCACTGAAGTTTTCATCCCTTTACTGGCACTGCTGGGCCAGCAATATTGCATATACCTAGCGCTACTGTTATCTTGAGAGTATCAACTCTGCGAGAGACCTTTCCATGAGGAACAGAAGCAATCTGCCTGTAAGGGCAGCTTATGGCCCAATCCTGTTCGCCGCTAAGTATCCTATCCACTTAACATCTCAATTCTCAAACATTACTGAACTGAAGAGGGCAGCAGCATAAAAAAAGCAGTTTGTCCAATAACAGCATGCCACAGATACTTTCCTAGATCTGTCATGGGCACTACCTGTATTAATACATTATTATTCTTTCAGTTAAGAGAGCAGAGAAAAATTGCAGTCTAGTTAGTAAATTCATCACATATCTCCTGTCTTTCAGCTGAATGGCTGCACTGGGGAATATCCCAGTTCCTCCACATACCCCCCCTCTTTTTTTTTTTTTTTTTTTGAAGAAGGTGTGTCTGGGGTTTTAAATAGACTTGACACAGAAGAGATATTCAAATAAAGGAGTCTATCACCAGCACTCGCATTTTCTTAGACCACAAATCAAATTTTAAAATTAGGTTTTAAATACTTCATTAATATTTCTACTTTTTTAATGAACTCTGATGATTCCAGAATAAAAGTGGTACATAAGGAAGCCAAAATCATTTGGTGTTGACATTTGTTTTAAATAACCCAGCCTTGTGTACCAAGGAACTTTAGCCTGGAGTGGAAATGGATCATGAGTTCCAGTTTAGTATGGGCAGCTGCAGTCCAGTGCCATCACAGCAATGACATCATAATTCTCACTTTGATAGTAACAAATCTTCCGATTTACAGTCTAATTTTATTCATGGACAGTGCTTCAAAAAGAAAGGCAATAAAGTACTGTGCTGTGACTTATGCCTTTTGTATTACTTAGATTATAGAAACAATGAAATATGTCATAAATGTCATCCGGTGTTGATGCGGAAGTAACGGACACTGCACATGACCAATATGATCAAGCAAATGCCACTTTATTGCCCAAATAGCTCGGTTTATATATACATTTTAGTTACTGTTCATGCATAAGCCATTTGTTGATCGGTTAGCATGTGCTGTGTATGCGCTTAAAGCAAAAGTTTGATTGGTTAAGGACTTCCAATCATGCGAATGATTCCCTCTGCCAATATTCTGCCTTGTATCCTGCTTTCAGTCACGTACGTCTAACCTTGTTCTACTTTTTGTGCCTGCTTCATCAAAACTCGTAGCAACAGTTCGTCCTTGCTCTGCTTTTTGTGCCTGCTTCATCAAACTTGTAGCAACAGCTTGTCCTTGAGGCCTGCTTCTTGCAGAGGCCTCTGGCTCACAGCATAATCAGTCCCATTGTGTCTGGATTTTTCACTATGTGCCCATTGCTTTCCAAGTATCCCACAATCCGGATTTATTTTGGTGTGCTGCTGAACTACATTCAATGGTTGACTCGTCTAAATTAAGTTTGAAGCACTGGTTAATTCATGTCTAGATCGCAGCTGAACAGTAGACAAAGTTCATTCTGCTTTGGTTTTCTGCAAAATTTAAATCAAGGAGAATGCTTAGCATTTTCCTATTATTCTTATTCTGTGAGCAACTTAGACCACACCAGAGCTGAGAAATCTGTGTCAGCACATGGGGGCTCGTGTATAAAAAGCCAGGAAGCTCAGAGATTCTCTAGGCTGACAATGCCAACCGTTTTCTGTGCATAAGGTAGATTCAGCTTCAAGTTGCTTCTTCCTAGTTTGCAAATCTGACCCCTCTCAAACAGGAGAGGCCTACTGCCTAGGGAAACTGCACAGGGACTTCTGCTGCAAGGAGAAAAGAGGAAATTACTCTGTACAGTTTTTAGTGAGGCCAGTCTACAGCTTTTGCATGGGTTCAGACACAGAGGAAACCCTCACTGCAAGGAATGGGAGGGAGCTACCTTAAGGCAGGAAAATCTTTGCTACCCAAGTCACAGCCACTGCAGGTTTTGCAGCTGCTTTGAATCAGTCTGTGGTCAAATTGGCATAATGTACCATCTTGTGAACTCCCTTCAGCAGCCTAAGCACCAAGGACTGGTGCAGCCTGGAGGCTGTGTGCACTCCAACCACCTCCACAGCCACCATATACAACAGTGCTCAATAAAACTGCTGCATTGAAGCGGCTGGCCGGGGTTGTACCAGCTCTAGCAGACAAAAACTCCAGAAAAATACAAACTGACATGAGTTTGTCACAATATCTTGCAACACATGTGCTAGGATTACAAGTTAAAAGGTGATTCTTTCAAAGAATGTTGGCATAGTGGTGTCCTCATTCAAGAACAGTGATAAGCGCATAAACACACACCATAACAATCTAGAGAAAAGCAGCGTAGATGTGGGAAGGGGAGGCTATAAATAGTAGAGCAGGTTGAGTTTCCCTAGTTGAAAAAAAGGCAGAAAACCAGGAGCAGACAAAGTTCTGCAGGGCCTGAAGGAGAAATCTGGAACATGTGTCAGAAGCACTAGGAAACATCAACAAGTACAGAAAAATACATTGCAGAGTGGCAAATCACTTCTGTAGCACTCTTACAGGCAAAACTCAGCAAAAGTCATTTCACTGATTTTAGAATTTACAATTTCACAACACCCAAGTTTTGTCATGCATTGAGAAAGGTACCTCAGAAATTTAAATCAAAATGTGTGTCCAAATCCCAGGTAAATCTAAATTTTGCTGTGTGCTGAACTTATGATGTAAACTTATTTCCCCTGCAAACCGAGACAAATTTGCTCAACAAATTCTGAAATATGCACTTCAGAGTCTCCTATCTAAAGTGCATCTTGAAGACGATTGCCAGAAGAGTTCTCCTAGGCATTACCTGTCTTTTAAAGCCTTAAGAGAACATACCTGAAGTTACATGTCTCTCTCATTCTTTATAGCATCATTTACTGTGATGTTTATGAAAGAGAGATTGTCAACAGACTCAAGCATCTGCCTGCTGTCACCTATGCCAGAGGTAAAAACTCCAGGAGCAGTTAGGCAATCAATGAGCATGTTCAGAAATCATTTGTGCAATAGATAACATAATAAGACCTCAGCTTGGTCAGGCAGAGTAGTGACACTATAGCATGAACAGTAAATTCCTGGCTACACACGAGCTCTGGTCATAATCTCCAGTGAATTTAAATAGTCTAGGGATTAGTGCCTTTTCTGAGAAACAATTCTTCTGCACTGCCACACATTGAACTTGTACCAGGTCATCTACATGACAGCTTCAAGGATAGCCCTTATTCCCAGAGAAGTGTGTTCTTTGTCATACAACAAGTAAACTACATCAGAATTTACAATCATGACTCCAAATGATGTGTCCTTTCAGTCAAGCTACATGGAGCAGATGTACATGATGATGGTGTAAAGGACATGATGCCATGCTTCCCTAAAATTGCATCTGCATTGTTTAACTCAGGAATATAAAATTGAATTCACACAAAAGAAAATACAGGAGGGAAGCTATCAGCTGTGTCTGATACCTTACTTCTCCTTGCCCCCCATATTCCTCAGGCAAGGTAAGAAACTTCACTGTATGGGGGAAGCAATTTTTTCCCACCAGCTCTCCTACAATTTCTTGGCAGCTAATTATTTTGTCCTACTCTGCTTTTGCATGTAGGCTCAGAATTTTACCCAAAGCCAGCACAGAGAAGCTGCAAACAGAACTTTCTTCTACTCTCCTAGGTACAGGACTCTTGTCATTTGTTACCCTCTAAATTATCTACAATTATTTTGTTTAGCAGGCTAATATGGGAACTCTGTTTAATATGACAGAAAGAACAATTTAACTGAGTTGTGCTTTGTATCACACGTTAGCAATCAGCACGTTAATAAGTCTGGAAGATTGATATCAGTTTGAAAGGCAAAACCTACACAAAACAATTAATTAAGAAAGTTAAAACAAATGAACTGCTCAGGATGGAATCGGATCCATGAGACGAGATGGTAAAAGCCCAGAAGGAAATACTCTAATTGAAAACGGCAGTGGAAGGCACACAGTACAGTTAAACATTATCTTATCAGAAAATTAGCAAAATGTAATTTTTTTTATTGGATTTTTACAGATGTTATTTTTAACCACTTCAAAAAACCCCACCTCATGGCTATTGGCACAAATTGTCATAATTACTATAATTTGAAGTCTGAGCTGTGGAGTGACTGCTCAGATAACTATCTCGTCCTCCTTATGCTGTATTAAGAAAGCAGCCGGGAGACATATCTTCTCATGTTTTTTTGTACTAGGTTTGGACTTCATTTGTGTCTATTATCCAATCTCATTCTTGAGAATACTAAAGAATAAATTCTTTTCCCCTACCTGAAACACTGGAGAAATTCAGGAGGTTAATATTAAGAGAGGTAAAGTTGACTTTAATTAACATACCAATTACCTCCCATTTGCAAGCAAATTGTTTTATTTCCTTCCATGTGCTCCCTAGGGAAGTTTTGTTTTTGTTTTTTTTTATTTAATACATGGTCATTGACTTTGGGAAGAAGAATCAAGCTCTATGCTTCCAAATGAAGAGAGAAACAGGAGTAAAATAGTCAGCATTGTAGCCTATATCTCAGGAACCCTGTGCCGTGGGGTTAGCAACACTTTCTAGCCTTGCAGATGGGTGTGAAAGTGCTTTACACATTGTGAATTGCACAGTAGTGGGAAATTAGCTATCTATTTTGACTGATCTTTCCAATATCCCAAATCTCTAAAACGCACACACATGTTAAAGTGTCCTTCCTTGAATGGATTATCTGGGAAAGTTAAAATGAAGAAAAGTAACCTGTAGCTGGGGAAGAAAAAGAAGATGACAAAAAAAAAAAAACCCACACCATACAAATGGGAAAATTATTTTTATGCAGCATAACTGTAAAGCATTTTGATAATATGCAGCCAAAACATTCTTTGGACTGTGGTTGCACTAGCTCCCATGAAAGCTAAGCAAGGTTAGAAGTTATCAGAATTTGGATGAAGGACTTTCCAAGGAAAATCTTAAGTACTTTAAGAAATGGTGCTAGTAAATCAGTAAGCGACCTTCTTCCTGTAAGTCAGGAACAAGGCAACCTCTCCCTCACAGTATCACAGTGCTGTTCTGTAGAGCTGCTGTTCTTACAAACAAACAACAAAACACAGGTCCTAGGTCCTACATACTTGGTAACCTCTAAAAGATCCTTCTGAACTAGAGTTCTTCCTCCAAGAATCAGAAACAGGCATCAAGGTGAGCAACACTGTGTTATACCTACAAGGTAACATGCAGGAAGAGGAGGAGTTGTTAGCTGGGGGTGATGAAGAAAAAGGACGCATTGAAAACTGCTGTAAGTCAGTATTATCATCCCCTGCATCCAGCATAAATTTCACCCTAACTTCATTCATATGTAATTTCAGCTATATACATCACTCCTGTTTCCCTTCTGTCCTAAATTCTTGATCAAGGCATAACAGTGCAGGAACTCTCTCCGTTCTTCGCTTTTGAAATACCGCTACTCCTATTCTTATTACTGATGTCACCAACTTTTCCAAAACAGTGCAGAAGAGTGAAAATATGTCCTCTAGTATAAAGCCTGCTTCAGTACTTGTGCCACTTGTTAGAGAAACAGGGACAGCTCCTTTCAGCAACTAATGTTGAAAACTAAAGAACTATACGTTAATTTATGACGAAACATTCAGACAGATAAATAACATTGAAACAAGGACAGTAAATTACTGTATTGTTCTTCCTGGATGACTTACTATCTAGGACATTTTACATGCACGGTGCTATTCTAGGAGAGTATGTTCCATGAACACGTGCACAAAACGATTCAAAGCTACAATCCCCAGAGTTTCAATTTTTACCTCTCAGCAATGTCAGATCTTTTTGCTTACCTGCACAACCCTGACATCCCCTGTACCATTTCACCAGGCCATGAGTGCATGTAGAACATTAAATGCAATAGCTGAACTAAGTTTAATCCATGAAGAGTCCAGATATGAAAAGCAGTAGTGGCAGATGAAAGTCTTAGGACCCCTGCATGCAAGCTGAGTCACTCAATTTAGTTGATCCTCAACTTTCAGGAGTTCTGCAAATCCCCTACGCCACTCAACCACATCTCTTAGTAGCTATGCATCTTTAAAGACACAATTCCTGCTTCTCACACAGCCACAAGATCATTATCAGACTACATAAAAACTGAGTACTATGTAGCTATGTTTGCCATCTAACCCCTAACTTATATTTCTCTATGGGATCTTTTTTCTCTATGGGATCTTTCCAAACTGTATGTATTTAACATTTTTTGCATGAGCCAGGTCGCCCCAAGTCTGCCAGAGTTGCTACCCTTCAACAGAAACAGAGGAGGCAAGAGGCCACAAAAGTGCTGTAACTGCTAATCACTTAAGGACTGCAGTACAACCAAAAGATAGGCTGTTTGGGAGGAGCTACTTGGGAGCATATCTAAGCAGTGGTCAAAAGCATGAAAGTAGGAGAATACAGTCCAGAAAGCTGAAAAAATATGAGATGGCTATAATCTCCCTTTATTTAAAGCTTGGTTCCATTGCCTAAAGCCAGGCCACAGCATGTAGCCCAAGATGCCTTGTGCTATCCTGCCTGGCCTCCACCTGCTCCAGAAAGATAGAAGTCTCTGCAATGTCTTGCATGATACCTGCTGGCCCTATCCTAGAGCCTCTCAACAGTCCTTGATCTTCACAGGAAAATCAGCAACTAGATAATCATTGTCCCTACTTTATTCCTAGGCGTGCTTAGTCACAGAGAGAATAGATAATATCCTAGATGTCCCTGTAGAAGTCAATCCCAGAAACTGCAATACTCTGATTATTCATGAAGCTTAAAGTATGAATAAACAGAAATACAAAATTGTAAATCACAAACAACACACTAGTCCTGATTCCCATCACACTGCTCTTACACAAGCAAAAGGATACAGAAGATGAAACCAGCACTGCAATACATACCCCATCAAGGCTATCCGGGTGTAATTCTGTAACTTTACCATACTGTGAAAGCTATATGGGTCATATGTTCAGTAGATCTAATATCCAGGAGGTCTTGCCAACATCCCACAGGTGTGCACAGGAGTGCAGTATGTGAAAGGAAAGCAATTATGTGGGTGGGTACACATACAAAATGGTGTTTCTAAATCCTGGATGAATTCATTCCACACATCTGCATCCATTTCACATTGAGAAATTAGATAAAGGGGAAGAGGAAAAAAAAATCTCTTTTAAAGATATCTGAGCATTAATGCTGCTCCTTGGCTGGCTCTGTCCTCAAGACCTTCCCCTCTCCCAAAGACCTACCTCAGCAGACCCCTCTAGAAACCAGCACTGGCAGGTCCAACCCAGGCATCCTGGGGTCAACACACAAGTTTCTGTTAGCTTCAACGCCATCTCCTATGCAGACCGTGCTTCTAGACAGGAGGGAGGAAGCTGCGAGTAGGAGGAAAGTGAGAGCCCCCCCGCCTCCCTGCCTCACACCCCTTCCAGTTCAATTGACAGGAAGGATTTTCTTGGGGATTTTAACTTGAAAACCAAACAATAACCTACAATCCAGCCATTGTTCTGGTCACTTTACTCACATGTTATAGGCCTTTATTTTATTCTGTGTCTGGTTTTGTCCTCTCAGTTTACACTTGTAAAGGCAGGGACCTGCGTATGTATCTCCTGTGTTTTTGGAGTGTTTCCACAATGCAAAGGAGAGGTTGTACTACAAGCAGACTAAGTGTGACAAAGTGACATTATACCAGGCCAGCAAGGAGGGGAATAAAAGTTGAAGCAGGGTCTCTTGGGTCTCAGAGAACACAAACTACAGAGTCAGTTCAACTTTGTCTGTAGATAAGGAGGGAAAGAACAGCAATCATACCACTGTATCACACTACCCTCTTTAAAATATATGCTTAGAGAGAAATAAATATCAAGCAAACACAGGTGATTGTTGCATTAAACTAGCTCACACCTGGTGGATCAGGAATGCAAAATACAATCTCCCCTTAAGTGCAGAAAAATTGGTGCCGAGAAATTGGATTAACCTCCTTTGCTGAGGAATACTTTAATCTTCTCTGTACCTCTCCAATTTCTTGTTAGTTTTTTAAGGTGCGCTTTGCTTAGTGTAAGTGCCCTTCCCTGTTGGCAAATAAAGGGCTATATCCTGCAGTCCTTTCCCTGAATGATAGAATTTGGACCTTAAGCTGCAATATATCATTTCTACACTAAATTTGTGTTGAGCTTAACCATCAGTGATTTTAGCAAAATGTTAGATTTACTGGTTGTTAATATTAAAGGTCAGCAAATAAATTTTATTGATATATTAGATGCTATTATCTATTAGAGTCTAGGTGTATTAGATAGCATTTTTTTTTCTGAACCTCAGCATCTGGAATCTTGTTTCTTGTAAACAGAAACTTTAATATACAAATTTAAAAATATGAACTTATAACTTACAAGATTTCAGGAGACCCCTGAAGATAAAGCCTGAGTGGAATTTAAAAACTCATAATGCAGAGCAATATTTACCTAGAAGATCAAAGGCATCCAGTTCACATGGGATATATCACCTCTAATTTTTCCACTGCCCATTCTCTCCCTGCTCCAATAACCCCACATTTTTTCTTCTTCAGCAGCACCTCCCTTTTCACCCTATTACAATTTCCTAAATCTGTCTCATGTCCCTTACCTGCTGTAATACTCTACTCCATACACCCAATTGTCCTCTAGCATTTCCCTCTGCATTTAGCCTGCCCAATGCTTTATATGCCCAAAGCAGACAATCTCTCTCAGTGGATCCTTTCCCCTTTGCTCCCAAGACTGTCAAATGCATTTAGCACCCATGTATACTTGTGCACCGTGTATGGTAAAGCCCAAAAACCAATCATGCCTTCAGCTACCTGGTCTCCACAGATGCCAAGGAAGACAAAGCACAAATGAGCTGCATTTTTGCTTCAAACACAAAATTCTTAAAGTGGGCAGAATTTTCCATTGACTTACAAAGTCCTTGGAAAATGACTTTCCAATAAATCTGGTTTTATATAAATACATACAGATCTATCTATGTATATAAACAAATTTCTAGCCATGCTCCAAATCTCACTTTACAAGCCCCAGATAACTCAAGCCACCTGGGAGAAGGAAACCACAGTATTTAACTTCTTTCTTTCCCTTTTGCACCTCATTTAGCCCTTTCTGACTGTGCCTGCTCCAGCCCAGGGTGCTCCACTATCCCCTGGATTAGCAGAGATCTCTGCCGATTGCTCACACCTGCAATTCAGACGAACCCCGTTCCGCTTTGTGCAATCAGCCTTACCTCTGTAAGGCCATCAGCTCCCAAGCTGACAGGCAAACAGAGACCCACCTGATGGGTCAGACCAGACACCTGCAAAGCAGCTGGAGCAGGAAGGAGAGGGGAGAGGGAGGAAGGGAAGAGGTGGAATTACACAATTAAAAGACCAGGTTGATGTTTTGAGGGGAAGGAGTATTACCTACTACCCATAGGTGCATTACAAACACCTGACTGTGAAACCAGCACTCCTATAAAACTCCCAGGGAAGTTTGCTTGTTTAATACTCCATGGAGTGGGTCCCATTGGTAGAAATCAGTCTATGGGTTTTAAAACAAGAGGTCAGAGCTTCTAATAGCTACTGCTTAGGAAATGTAAATTTAATTTGCCACCAAATCTCCATTACCAAAACGTATAGAAAGACTGGTGAAATACGAAACTACTACTTTTTCATAGATGCACCCTGAATAAATTAGGCTGATTGAAACAAAGGGAAATCAATTATATCTGTGAAATGACATGAAACACTGTCCTTCTACTATGGCTGAATTATGCCTCTGCCAGACAACTGCCTGTTACTGAACAGAGAGAGCACCCTAATACATCCATAAGTAAATATGATCTGTAGAGTGTATTTATGCTTCAGTGATTACTGTTAACAAAAGAGCACACAAAACCTAAATTGTGTATGACTATTGCTGTCTCTAGCTATATACGTGCATAACAGCAGTGTTCCTGAGAGGGTATTCACAACTCTCACACAAGCATCACCGCACAGGGCCAATCACCAATTCATCATTTGAGAAGAACAAACAAAACTGTATAAAACACACGTGCAAGGGAATGTCTTTGTCAGAAGCAGCTGTTCACCCCTGCCTATTTCCTGCCTTAAAATTCATTTCAGATTAATTCGCTGTAGGAAGGGGGTCTGATCTCATTATTAATATTATTCTAAACCTTGTTCTGGAACACAACAAAGCCCAGGCCTCAGCTGATGTTATTTAGTTCTGGGCCATACATTCATCAAAGCTAAGGATGTGACCTTGAACCAGTTTTAGCCCTAACTTGCCAACTGAGGTTTAAAGACAGCTCTTGCAGAGGGGATGGCCGTAACCTATGCCTCTCCAGGCAGCACTGAGCGCTGAGATCAATTCTTCTCTACTGTCACTCCTAGTTTCTGACTACTGCAGAGACCATAGAAACCTAATGTTGATACAGGAAAGAGAAGACATCATCTCCTTGCTTTGTAAAGGGAGTGACCTTGGGTTATTTTGGGACAGATCATGGGCATGCTCCTTCACAGGCCTCTGTACTTCATGACTAAGCAGGCTTATTTTGTGTTGGGCACAGCATTTACCCTTGTAGCAATATCAACATGGCCAGAAGACCTGAAACCCTTGCTAGAAGAACCTCACCATTTACCTACTAGAGAGGCAGACAGAATGTGTAGAGATGGGGATGCATACAGTGGAAATGGAGAGGCAATGGGCCAGGTCTATGAGTATCCAGTGCCCACCCAAGGCCTCCCACAGACTGGGTAGGGTACCCATGTGACGTACAACAGCAGTAACTGAGGAGGACAAAGATAACCAAACACCACGGTTCCTTTGGACAGACTGCATCGCACAGCCATTGCTAACATGTCAAGGGCTCCTTCCCCTCTTATTGGAAGGATCGCGCTAGCAGTGATTTTGGATTGGCATGGCTGCCATCCAGGTACAGACTTGTTGACACTTCCCTGCCTCTGAGCAGGAAGAAAGTTACTTCCAACTTCTTTGCTTAGCAACTTTTCTTTCCATGACCAGTAAGGAGCAGGAATTGTCAAACCTTTTGGATATAGCCAGTTCACAACTGCATGTAAAATCTCTGAATACCCAACAGCATATTGAGAGTTGTTGCCGAGCCTTGGATATTATTTTGCAGCTACAATTAACGTAAGAAACAATTAGCATCGTCCCACTTTGTAATAGAGTATTTTATCAGTCGAGTAGAATGCAGAGCATAATTATATGGCTACATCCAGAGATTACACACTGCGTCAAGTGTCAAATCATGTCGTGTTAACCACCAAGTTATCCTGAAATTGTTCAGCGATAAGTGAGAAAGAATTTGGTCTCTCTCTGTGTGGTCTCTCTGCTGGGTGCATATTTTCTAGCTGTTATCCCCCTGACCTGCATACCTGCCATGGACTCCTTCAAGCTTATCAATCAAACTAGAGAACAGAAAGCCTAGCCTGACATCTGACTTCAGCTAACAGGAAGCAAGCAGTAGCCCTCTGCTACCTAGTCCCTTTCTACTTATCCCTGTGATGTAGGAAATGAACCAACACCTTGCAGAAGAATAATGAATGGAACTGATACATCAAGGTCAAACAGGCCTGACAGGTCCTTTTTTTTTAAAAAAAAAAAAAACCAACAAAACCTCCTTATTTATTCTTAAAGCAAGTCATTCCAATACAGTCAACATTCACTTATGAACAATTAATGTAGAATGGAAATTTCCTGTTATGTCTCTAACTTGAGAACCAGGAATAAGTAGTGAACTTCTTCATAAAGGCTTTCATTAGAGGTCCGGAGAAGGTTAGACCAGCAGCTTGTGCCTTTGAAAGATCATTTCTACTAGGCACATAGCTTCTCTTGATAAGCATTGACTTTTAATTAGTGAACATAATATTTTAAAGGAAAAAAGGACCAAAAGCAGTAAGTTCTCATGCTCTTCTGCCTTACAAGTATTAAGCCCACTCACATGAGTGGAAAATTGACACAAAATATTATTAGGTGACTGGAAGAACAGGCAAAGGCATTGAAGCCAGGCCTGTGGCAATTGCAATAACCATGTATAAGACATTTCAGCCAAAACTTCTACAGAAGCACCAGTCTGTACAGCTTCATATGATCTCTCTCTGGAGACTCAGGAATTTTGCTTCATTTGCAAATTTGATTTGTTTGATTGAATTTTCCTTTGTGAATAGCCAAATAGCTGTAAACAGCCCCAGATTGCATTTTAGTCTATTTAGTGCTGCCAAATTTTGAAAGTGTTCTTTTCTGATCTATTGGCACTTTAGGTTTTCCAAGTCAGTGGAATACAAAACATCACGAGTGGGTCTTCCTTCACAATTCCCAGTCTTTGAAGTGACCCAAAGGTATTACAAACAAGATCAACCTCACCTTCCATCAAGGATGCCCCAAGTAATAATAACTGAAATCAAAGCAGCTAACTTTCTTTTAATCCAGTAAGAAGGAAATGGTGAATTGGGAAGGAAATTCAGGACTGGGTATGCTGGTTTTGAAACCATTACAGACAACTGTATCTGTATCCCTCAAAAAAAAAAAAACCACAACCAAGAGAGACTGCACCACACTTAGAGCTTATGTTTTTCTTTAACCTATATCATCCCTTTCAGTGCAGCTGTCTGCCATCATCTCTCTAAGTCTGAGGAGAATACATGTTTTATAGGAAAGCTTTGTCCAATTTTAATAGAAATTTACAATAACCACCAAATATTTATAAAAAAAGAACAGAGAAGAAAAAAGATTAAGAGGCTTAATTACACCACACCTATGCAACATGAGGTGCAAGTAGCAACAGCAAAGAGACTCCTTTTCTCAGAAAAGATCAGATATGAGGAAGTACTGAAGCATTAGCAGAGCCCACCTGTATGTTAGTTTTTGACCACACTAACGTAAATTTGCTTTTTCATTATTTATTTTGCACAGAGTAGGGAATTGTGAGAATATAAAGCATAACTCTAGCCACCCTCTGATAACTTTCTAGTATAAAAATTCATTAGCATTCCACAAATAATGAACCTTTTAAGCCAGATTGAATGCATTGGTTGAGTTGGGCCTTCTGAGATTTCTGGCTCCTCCTTTCCTCATCCAGCACTTCAAAGGAATGCCTGTCTTCTAATAGAAGTCTGTGTCTTGTAAAAATTCACCACACCTGAGGAATTCCCCTCTTGGAATACACTATTCAGACTTGCAATTCAGACATCTTGGTTTTAGAGAAAACATTTCCAGAATAACCGCAACTAGAACATGATTGATCAGAGAAGGAAGAGGAGGGTGTGTTTTGATAATCATACTTTCTCCTACTCCATAAATCACAGAAATTCACACAAAGTAGTTTTTCCACAATCCAGAAAGAGAAGCCACATAGAAGTTTGGTAAATCCTTTCTAGTCCAGAAAGATACAGCTCTGATGTATCAGAACTGGCACCAGAACATAGCTGTGTAACACAAGGCAAAGAGGGCAGTTGGGCTCTCAAAGGTCAGTATTAGAGAAGTTTTGGGACAGTATACCAGTGGGAACAGCAGAAGGCAAAACCCAAACTGACTCAAAGGTGGAATCAGACAGACTTACAAATAGGATTTATATCCAAATACTGCTTGAGACAGAAAAAAAAAAAAAAGACTTGATAATCCAGTGCAATGCTAAAATGAAACATGCTGCCATTACTTGAGCCTCTTCAGACTGATGGCAAAAAAAGGCAGCCATTGCCACATTTTGTCCATGCAAATGAAACTCAAATAAGGGTCTGGTGCAAATCAATTCCAAATATTCCCTAATCTGGTAAATTACACAGTTCAGGGTAAAATAAGGCAGGCAGGAAGCATCTCAGGTAGTTTTCTAAATTAACTTATTCTTATTTGCACACAGGTTAATGCTCTTGAATCACTGTTAAGGAGGCATAAAATGAGAACACATATATAAATGCTGCTTCATATCCTCTTTTTAAGCAGAAAAATCTGAGGGTTTTTTTAGTCAAGTTTTACAACTAGCATTAAGATACAGATACATATTTTAAAAAAAAGGTAGGAAGGATTAGTGCTGGCTTTTACTTCTCTTATTATGGTTTTATGGAACAAATAGACTGTAGACTGGAGAGATAAAGGAATATGAAGTCATCACAAGTAAGTTGATTTGTTCCCACTCTTCTACACAAGTGTCTTACAGTCCAGAGTTATAATATCATCAGTTCTCCAGTCATTTCCACTGGTACAAATACTGAAGTGTGGGTTGAGCCAGGTGAGCTATGTCTTTGAGGCTCCCAGACACCACAGTAGTCAACAATGCACCTGACAATTAAAAGTACCAAAGCAACAGTGATTAATAAATTGGGATGCAAAGATTTTGAAGTAGGCATGGACATTAAGCATGGCTTTCTGTTCAGTGCAGGACACGAGAGTAGTATGAGACCCTCTAGAAACCTTAACTTGGCAACACTTGCTAAATGATAAAAATATACTCTATTTCCCATCCAGGGTCAGAGGTAACAGCATAGCAAAACTCTTATGTCAAGGCCATCTTTCCAGATCATGCTCAGACAGTCACTGCCAATTTTAATTACCTATTAAGCCACTATAACAAAATGTAGGCTTTAATTTAGCAATTTCCACTTAAAGACCTCAAAGTTTTTGCAGAAACAGGAGAGTAAATTTAAATAAAATATTCCTTACTTTTTTAAGGGGGGGAATATTTAAGCAGAAAAAAATGGAGACTGGAAATGGAATTTACCTCTCAACAGCCACTACCATTAAATCTATTGGAGTACACTTTTTTCTTGTTAATAGACAAATAATGCATATACAAGCTTATACATCAAAGTGAATGTAAGTGGGTCAGCCATGGTTGGAACATGCTGAACAGGAGCTTAAATATTAGTGAATGAATAGGTTCATCACATAACATGAGCATTATTCAACAGATGCTGGTATGGACTGAACAGGGAGGCTATTTGATGCCATATGTGAAAGGATTTGGTGGTCTCACTCCCAGTTCCTACTCTGCTGCTATAATCAGAAGTGCCATACAATGAAATCTACATTAACTTCTCACTGGCCTTTCCTCTCAGGCATTTTAGGAGACAATTGAGTATTAAGGCATCTGATGGCCTCAGGTCTGCTGATAAAAATAACTGTTAATAAAATGAGAAGAATTTGCAGTACTATTAGGTATGAAATTTGCAAGCAGGTAATCAATGCCTTGCAGGGACACAGAGTGAAATCTGCTGCCTTCCAAATGCTGTGTCTTCACATTTGGAGTAAAAGGAGCCATAACTAGTTCAATTCTGCAGCTACTCAGCTGCGGATTTTTTTTTCTCCCTCAAATCCCTGGTTTCATAAAAGGGAAAGAGCAAGGTAGTATCCCTATCCAGCCCACTCCTGGCTAGAGGAATGAAAAGAACAGAAAGCTACCTAGCACAATGACCTTCTCTTACAATTTTGGTTAAAGCCTTAGATTCAAGTTCTCCTCAGCCCAAACTGCCATACATCTATGAAAGCATCTGGCCAAGACACATACACAACAAATAAGGATATCCTCTGCCACATACTACATGGGCTTTGCAACACTCGTCTCTGTGTGGCTCTACCATGTCCGTCATTGTGGTATCTGAACATTATTTATTGAAATGCTGCCTACTCATCATCAAAGTGTGCATTTATCACTATGACTGCATAACCATAGCACACATCGAGCCCTTGTATACAGCACATACTCCTGTTCACTTGTCCCCTTTTGCACAAACAACTCTAAGAAAACACAGACCAAGATACCAGCTATTAGTCACCTCCATCATAGAAAGGCCCTTAGTATTAGGCTTCAACTCCCTTGCACTGATTCAGAGTACAAAGGTGTGTGCAGTGCCTCCTCATGCTATCTCCTCAGATAAAAGGAAAAGGCCTCCATCTACAGTTCATTAAACACAATTTTACGTTTGCATCTTCCACATTAGAAATAAATAGCAGCTTGGATTATCTTTGTTTATTCATTTTTAAAGGATCACATTTTTGTCATCAAGGACAGATAAAGCCTCCAAATGAAGAGTGCCCTGGACAATTATCTTTAAATATGTTTGCTTTTGAGTCACATTACATAAAAGAGATACCACCCCACATTCACACACACCAGAAAGGAAAAGGAAAAAAAAAAAAAAAAACCAGACAGACACCTTTTCTTTCCCAGTGCAAACTGCACACAGTGCTAAGGGTATTTCAGCAAAAAACATTGATTGCATTGCTGCTATTTGAGTTCAGACTCGCTCTAACTTTCAATCACATCACCTGCACTCTTCCAAAACAGATTCAAAGGTCTAAAAGAGCAGCTTGATAACAGAGAGGGACCTTTATTTATTTATTTATTAAAAGGGCATTTTTCCCAGACTTTAACTAAACCTCATCTACTCTTGTCACTCTGGGCAGACAGTTGAAAGCAATATTAGAGGAGGTAATTGCATAGATCAGTCAACAGCCTTTGTCCCCTTGCCTCTGAGACTTACAGTAAAATGGGCACAAGAAAACATTGTATTGGATTAAAGGCAGGTCTTTTTCTCCAGTTGCTTGCTGCTTACCAGCTGTTGTGTTCAACAGCAGGGACAGAAGCTCTAGTGGTATCTATAGGGAAAATCTAGCCCGACACTGTCTTTTTTTCCCCCCTTCTCTCTAGGCTTAAAACAGGTTACTCTTTGTTTTCAAAGTGAAACTTTACCAAAAAGTATTCTATCTTCTCATCTACCATTAAATCATTAATCATGTGTGCAAAAGACTTCACTAGCTATGAATTTTTAGGATTCTGAGTTTACAAGAACACCATCACTGTAACTTCGCAGATTGACAAACATTTTTCTCAACCCTTTGATCTTCTTTGGAGCAACTCATGAAAAGACTCAGAGTAGCTGCTTAAACAAACACAGTACAGGGAAAAGACAAATTTTATTAACATTTGATTGTAAATCACCAGCAGCAGCCCACACGCTGATAAAAACAGATACTGCACTGTCAAAGAAAAACTGTACCTGTTATGAGTATGTCAGAACAGTTGCAAGAAAGCTTCAAGTGTACCTTGTGACAGAATTACAGCTGACAAAGTACAGTGAGATTGGATACAAATCGAAGGGCACTGAACAGAAATGCAACAATAGAATTAAAGAGTCAAAGATAGAAATTGTTTGGTGTCAGAAAATACATCATCAACACCATCTTTAGGAGGGGAGTTATCACTCGGGTTTTGACAGCACAGGCTGTAAATGGATTCTGTTTCCACAATAGTAGGTTTTATCTTTGTGTTCTGACCTAATTCAAAAGCATTGAAAAGCATAGTATTGAGACTGGTGCTGGAATTTTTAAGCCAAGTCCTATCATTTCAATCATGCAGTAGTTTAAAAGGACCATTACAAACAGCAGAACAATATCAGCTCCATTGCAGCCTTTGCATCACATTAATGCATTTTATGAGAAACATTTAAAGCCAGCTCATTTACAGATGTATGCTTAAATAACTTTTCCACCTGAAATTTACATAAAAGATCATATTTCTGGGGAGTTCAAACATATAAAATTCTGTAATCAATGTACATATCACAAGTTGCTACTCATCGCAGAAACTATGGGTTTAACTTTTCAGGTAGAAAAATGTTCATTCTGAAATAATTACTCTACCATTGTTAGATAATTCTGTTCATCTGCTTTTTAAGGAGAGATTACTTTAAATTCCAGCTGAAAATCAGAGAACAGGCTAGTGGAAAAATTCATTTAAATCAAAAAAACTTTCTGCTCTATTTTTGTTCTTTTAAAAAAGTCATCCCAACTCCTTTGTCAAAGAAAATGGAATTAAAATACAATATCACCTCGGAAAAGTACAGTTTAAAAATGCCTAGCTCTGCAGTGCATTTTTGTTGCTGAAGCTTCTGAACATACTAATCAAAGGTGTATAAGAAGTTATATGGCTTTTTTTTAGTAAATAAATTTCTACCTCACTGGAACAAGGCAGACCCGAAACCAAATATATAAAATACTTATTACCCTTGTAGAAATTTTAATCCAAGTTTCTGATGCACACTTCTTTGTGATTAGGTACTTATCTCATGGACTGAGCCAAAACCTCCGTCCCATCTGAAACGATCTACAACAAAATTTGTGTGTGAACTGCCATTAGAAACAACCAACTTTTTTGTTTTCCTTTCCCTCCTTTTTTATGAGAAACTAGTTTTCACTCCTTTAGACTTGAACAGAAACCTCAACTCAGGTTTTCTAAGCAGGTGGCTCCAAGTCAGCTTCCTGCTGGAAGGGGGAGAAGTCGTGCATAAATGTGCGGTCCCAGCCCCAGAAAGTTCAAGCACGGAAACCCCCTCCCCACTGTTTCCCCAGCCATTCTCACTCCTGCCTCTGTGCCACAGTTTGCCACCTTGTTTGCCGTGTTATGTGGCAGCATAGTCCGCAGGAATTTAATCCGGCTTCCCCACCAAAACCTGTATCGTACGCCTGTTTCAGCCTTTCTCCCACTCTGCACACCAATCTTTCCCAAAGCAACACCCCACTGGGGCCTCTTTGGGAAAGGACTGGAATTCCTGAGCATTCGCCTTTGTTTAGAGTGGAAACAAGCGATTAACTCTCTTACTGCTAATGGAAGTTAAGGGCAGTGGTTAAACTTGCCACTTTCAGGAAGGTTTAACACACCTGAGAACACCACCTTTTACAGAAGAAAACAAGAAAACATGCCAATTTTAAAGAAGCAGTTCGCTTTGATGTAACAGACCTCTTTGCAAGGTTAACTGCATTGAAGTCCGTGGAAAGGTAGGGCTGCATTCAAAGAGCTTCTTGCAAGGGACCTTACTCACCTAGCTTTTATGTTAGGAGACTCTCTGCAAAATTCAAGTCCCAGAAGCCTACAGCACAGGCGTATAAGAAAGCATGTTTCTGTTCCAGGATACCATTGAGTAGATATCTTTACATTAGCTGTAAAAATGGTCCTTGGAAATATGTACCTGCATTAACCCCTTGAGAGACATGTTTGATATCTTTACATTGCCATATAGTCCCACCCTTAATTCAAGACAGACCAACATTGGGATTACAGACATAAACACATCCCGAAGGATTAAGGCTTAATGTAGGAGAGGCTGCACACATGTTTTATGATTCCCTTTTTTGGCTGTTAATTGTGGCCATGTCAGAACACCTAAGCAGTTGCTTACATGCCTCACATGAACTTGCAATTAAGTTTCTATATCTCAGATGAAGACACTGAATGTTGAGCCTGAAGCTTGTTCTGTTCACAGATAAACCTATATAGCACAGGATAGAGTTCAACTGCTAGAAGAGCTGGTCTTACTTCAGGTACCACATCACTGCTTACAAATTGGGTGAACTAGCTCCACTACACCAACCTGAGAAGCAAAACACAGAACAGGATTCCCAGGAGTTTGCAGATGCAAAAAGGTAGGTTCAGTTGCACGACCAATTTGCATGCCAAGTTACCACAACTGCACGCGATAAAGGAAAACAGTCTGTCAGCTGTGGATTTGCATATGTAATTAGCAGGGTTAAACAGACACAGGTAAGTTTTGCCCATAAGTGGTTTTGCATGTGTACACATACACAGTGCAGAAAATCGGTCCTGGAAGTGTCCTGGTAGAATAACACATAAACTAAGAGATCCGTGATACTGAGAGAGTCTGGGCAAAGGGCCAGAAGCTCCTGAGTTGTAATCTCATCTCTGCAACTGAATCACTGTAGTTTTAAGCAAGTAATTAAACTCTCCACTGTCTTGGTTTTCTCCTTATGTTACATACAGCCCAGTATTTTCCTCTTTATGTATAAGAATGGTTAATAAAGTAGATGTATAAGAGCTAATACTTTCTTGCCTGACCTTTGCATTTTAAAGCACAAGAGCAGTTATTTTATTACATTATTCGATTCTAGATCTCTTCTCTCATGCCACAGATACAGAAAAACAATTGCAGAGGATGCTACAGATTTATAAAACCTTCAGTACAGACACTGCACAAAAAAACCTCAAATCAGTGATTTCAGTGACTTTAAGGTCATGCTTCATACTAAAAATTAGTGTCTCAGGCCACAGTTTTCCTGTTACATTAGTTTGATATGACAGATTTTGCTATCTCCTGTGGCAGCACATACTTTACAGACATCTAGTAAAAACCAAAAAAGATGTTGTAATTTACTACATACCCAGTGAGCTGAATTACTCCATCATTTTACATCATTTTTCCTACAACATCAACATATGAATCAAATAAAGCAACAGCTATAAATGCTTTTATGATCAAACCCCCAACATGACCTTAAAAATAAGCTGTAAAGCAACCATAAACAGAAGCCCAGGTTCAGAGAGTGGAAGTCTTCTCTGAGATATGATGTGCTTTCTTTGGCCCTTGCAAAACAAAGCCCCATAATTAAACTTAACCCCTCTTGACCAATGTCAGTTAAAAGCAATCAGTGTAAAAAGGAAAAACAGACCTTCTACAGCAGGTAAAACAGCTCAACTTGTATCCTGGTCTACAGTCACTTATACTCAAACATCAGTATGTAATTTACAGCGCTTAATATGACTCTTGCCACCTCTTTTTTGACCTATGACATATTATGCACTGCAAACTACGCAGAAGTCACTGAGTCCAACCTCTTCAAGGGAAGTCCTACCTGAAACACTGGATGAGGTGGCCACAGCTGAAGGCTCACAGGCAGTGAGAACTGATGTAAGCTAGTGTAGGTCCCTTCCTTGTTACCAAACTGTAAGCCCTAATGCCTCATTACAATCCCATCCTGTCACCTATGAATTGACATGGAACCTCTGTTCTTGAATCTGACCCAAATAAAAGTCTCCTCTACTGAGAAAGTGAGAAATCAGTGTGAATTACCACCATAAACCAAAGGGAGATGTTCCTATTTGAAGTTTATTGCATCCATTATTTCCACAGAGCGCGAGTGTTGCCAGCAAATACCTGTAAGAACGCCAGCCCTTTTGTATTGCCTGCAATTAGCTTATCTCCAATTATATAAACAGGTAGATGATGACGGTCTTTGGTAGTAGAGGCATTATGGGGAAAATAAGGGGTGCTTTACTTTGAGTGTAGGTCTTAGTAGAAAACAGATTAAAGCTTATGTGGATATACAAAATAATAGATAGCCTAATTCTATTGTCTGCCTCTCCTAAATTATTTTATTAGATGGAACATATTAATTATAATGAAAGAGAACCCCTGACTGTTGGCTTCTAATGAAAATTCCTTTGTACGATCACGGCAGGATTTCCCACCATTTTCTCTTTCTGATGAAATTAACTCCCTATGGTTGGTCACCAGGATAAGCTCATTTTAGCCAATCAGCTTGGGAGCTGCCATTTACCTCACAAAGGGAGAAAAAGGTATCTGCTGTCATAGCAACGAGTGGCTTTGCTCTGATCATCTTTGGATCCTTTAGCATAATGAAAGACACCGGCTTGCTTTTCAGATGATTAATCTTTTCCCCTGTGAACCTACTTGAATACATTAGCAAAACAAGTATGAAAAATTTGTTTATCCCAAGACAATAATTAGAAAATTACCTGCAAGAGTAATTCTCATTAGGGCAGAGTCTGTGAATAGCAGACCATATGGTGAATGAAAGCAGCAAAAAGCAATAAAATCTCAAAGCTGCAACAGGTTGCAAAGTTTATCAGGTTTCAAATTGAAAGTTTAAATCGGTTAAGCATCAAAAGTTGTGAAAAATTGTTTTCGTACTAAAATTCCAGATAGGTTACAACAGGAAGACTTGACGGATTATACAATCAGGCCTGCAAATCCTTACCTCTCAAACAGACCTTTTGCATGTGGCCAGTTGTGCTAATTCCAGAGGGCCTGATCCCAACCACATCCTGTAACTTTGGAGAACCTTGTTAACTTCAATGGTGCTATGCTTACAGCTGAAATTATAGAACTAGATTCTTATCTTATACTGGCATGAATTTAGATATTATTACTTTGATATTTAAATGGCATTCTAAAATTAAAATGATAGGTGATTATGGACAACTTTAGAGAACCAACTCTGGAAGAAAATGTAAGAGAAACTTAAGATTTCATAATACACTCTGACTTCTTTGATATTCAGAAACTTCTTATTTTAGCTATGTAAATGATGAGTAGTTAATATTATACTGGGGCAAGGTAAAAGAAAAGAGAGATCATTTGCAGTATTGAAATAGTTTAATTATTATCTTATACCCACGAGAAGTCCCAGTAGAACGGATTTGGAATTCATACTATGTAAAGCTAAAATGACTCCTCCAGTTTCAACAGATTGTTATTAAAAATAGAAAAAAAAGGAGGAGGAAGAGATAAAAATTTCTACGAGGTATCATTAGCTTGGTTTTGAGAACAAAAAGTGATGTGATTCTGTGGAGCCTACCACAGTGCACTGGAGCAGGACTATTCATACCAAAGGATATTGCTCTAAACACTCCTGTGTAAGCACATGGATTTCTCACCTTAGCAAGAATTTTTCTTCCAAACTGGACTCTGTCTGGATATCTCTCTAGTCACAAGTCTAAGATCAATCCAATGGTCTGCCTCCATTTTTTAGAAACAGAGCATTCCCTGTTAACAGCAGTCAATCAGTAGCATCCTCTGTTATCACACTCTCTTTACCACAGAGGACTAAAATATTTTGATTCTAACTCTTTTTAAAGTGTCTGTAGTGTTATAACATTCTGGGATAGAAGAGTACCGAGTCTAATCGCAGATGAGCCAGTCCAATCATTTAACCTCACTACCATCACACACATTATCTTCCAGGCCCAAAGTTACATGATAATGACAGAAGAGGCCATTTCCCTGTGCAGCATTTCTATTTGTACTCAATGAAAACAGATTTCACATTGCTGCTTCAAAACTAGCTGGTTGTATCAAGTACTATGAAGTTCTATCAGCAGTTATTAATGGTTTTATTAATGGTTTGCTAGCTAGAAGAGTTTTAGAGGAGTATGATATTGAGTTTGGGATTTATTTATTTATTTTTGCCTTGATTGGTGAATCTTGCCCTATTCAGACTGTACCTCCTTCCTCAAATGGACTTCTAAGAGCACTCAGAGACACTAACTGGTAAGAAAACACACCCTATTAGTGTTCTAGAAAGGTTTAACCATTTGGAAGATGGTGGTTCTAACATAATTCCTGGCTCTAAAGACTGGAATTGCACTTCTAGGTCAAGCATGTATTCACTGTCCTAATAGGAAACACCCAATTTTCTCTCTGCCATAGCTCAAGAATTTCTGCAACGTTTCTGTTACCTGAACAGGAATACTTCCCTATGGCTACAGATATATCAGCAGGTTCCTCTTGGAGAAAATTAAATGGATCTGACTTTAAAAAGCTATGAAGACAAAATGCAATTTCTAAACTTTAATTCCCCACCCAGAATTGCATATTTACCCTTGGGTGAATCCAAAGGAAGTACACCAATTTTTCAAATACCTACTTCTCAACAGAAAGCTGTCCCTTACAAATTAAACTTGCTGTATTTCCCAGTTTCTGGTTTTTCTCCATTTATTTATTTGTAGCCTCAGAAAGAAGCTGGTTGAGGGGCACAGACAGGGGTACAGGGATGTCATTTCCTGCTGTGCATGAATCTAGGAAAAACGAAGACTCCCTAGCTATTTACAGCATTGCTCATTACAGATCTAGATTTTGGTTTTAGGTACGTCTTACAAAGCCCACTCATTTTCATCTCTCTTCAGGTTATTCCATAGAAGTACCCACAGATTGATCAGAAAAGTAACAGTATCCAAATGCTGTCGAGGAAAGACATCAGAGGAAACCTTTTCTATATTTCCAGATTTTCTGAGGTACTTGCTTTTGCTGAAATTTAAACTTCACTCTAACTACCTTTTTCTACAGATGACCTTAAACCCTTGATCAATTTCACATGAAGTCCTAGTGGAAAATCTCTGCAGAATCGTCTCCAAACTGAACCTCCTTGATCCAAGATCTAGGTGGCAAATGGGCCCAATCAACTGCCGAGTACAGCAAGATCAAAATAAGCATGATTAGCATATTCCAAAATCCATTTTATTAAGCCAAGGCTCAAGTATTTAGCATGTAAATTTTTCCAGGGCCCTTGATGGAACATTACCATCAGCACCAACCACTGAAAGCAAAGTAATAACAGATGCAATAGCATCTCCAGGGTGACTTCAGATTTTCATCCATATGAAGTAATTAATCCTCACTTTGTGCGTGTGTTCTGTTTTATTATCTTTCCTATACTATCTACAGTTACCAGGTAAAACAATTGGAAGCTTTAGCCTCCCAGTATTATTAACAGTACAGGAATGCACAGATTAAAAACCATACATCCTTTAAAATGTTTATTCATGGTCATTTCTTACATTCATATTGTGTTAATTTAGCACTGACAAGAAAATTCAGTGGTTTTGATGAAGAGCTCCTTCTATACCCTTAATCTACCTCATACCAATCAGAAGAGGTGAAAAATGTTCTTTAACAATTAGAACTCCTTAGATCCATGTTGTGCATTAAGTGGTAACTATGTAATTAAAAGGAACAAATTTAAAATCTGACAACAATTGGTGCATCTCCAGCATTTAAAATGATTCAATTATTAATAATTCATGCTTAAAACCCCATATGTGGGCAATGAAGCAGAAGGAAAGATGAAAACGAAGTCTGATCCATGACTAACCTTACATCTGTACAGAGCCTGACTAAACAGAGTTACAGCATTATGTTTTCTACAACATTTACCCAAATACAGTAGGAAATTGTCACACCATAATATGTATTTGCAGTGTTGCTCAACAGCTAGTTAACAGCATGGGGGTGGGGAAAAGCCATGCTAATACACAAGAATCCAGATACTCATACAGTTCCATACCAAATCCAGTTGAATCATGAGTGGGTTAGACACTTGAAAAATTTTAATTACACATGAGTTAAAGACAAATTTGCTTTAAAAATTTCAGAGGATCCAGTCCAACCTTTATGATTTTGATGCTGGTTTGAAAAAAAAAATCAGGAAGTTTATCTCTAGCACTGTATGGTCAGGCTTTTAATGAGAAACAGTCATCTTTCAGAGATGCTAGTCTACATTTAAAATAGTAATTAGAAGATGATTCACACTGTCTCTAGCTCACTTATCCCACCCAGCAATGTATTCTGAATGCTATTAGATCTGCTCCCATTAATTTAGTCTGAACTAGAAATTTACATAAGCAACTCACCATACCATAGATGTCTGTATCAATTCAGCCCCAAATTCAAACCTCATTAAGTGAGATTTCATCTGTTAACCTGCAAACTCAATTACATAATTCTAGATCTAGGTTTTCACTTTTTCTCTTTTTTTTTTTTTTAAATCAGCTTTCCTGTTATAGCTTTCTTGGCAAAGTTGATGCTGCAATAAGCTGCATATGAAAACGATGACAGTGACATGTCCAAGTTAGCTGCAAGGCCATTTTTCAAGCCCAAGCCAGTGAAGCTGCACGTTATGCTAAAGTCCTCCTGAGTCAAGAAGCTGTAAGAGAAGTCTGAGTGGCACAGAAAGCGTAGAGCTGCTAACTCCTTGCATTAATAATAATTTGTAGCATTACCATATTGCTGGATGCAACTGTCAGAAGAGAGGCTGTGGCCTAGGAGACCTCCCAGGATAGAAATACACACACAGCATCCTTAGAAATACAACACCCTAACAGGCATATTCAATGCTATACCTTTCATTAAGGGCCACAACTATTTAAGAAATATCCTAAAATATATTTACAAAGGGTAAGGCTAGAACATACCCATATTTTTACCATTAAAATGTATACTTGACCTACGTACATTAAAAGAAATTACAAAGTTAGTGTTTTAAACATGCTTTTTTAAAAAAAAGTGTCATAAATAGATTTGTTTACTCCTGCAACCGTTTTGATGTCCTGGTTCTAATCATCATTCCATATGTGGGGGGGATGAGAGATGAGACATGTTTATTCTGTGGCTGATTTATTACAAAATCAAGATCATTCAGATTCAAATTCCACCCCTTCTTAAATACATTGTTGCTGTTCTCTCTTTCACACAATTTACCACCACATGTAAAAGGTCAAGTCCACTGGTAAAGTAATTCATATGGTTATCCAAATCCTATCCAAGCTATAAATTAATGTGACATAAAGTGCCTACAGCGTTTCTTCTCTTTCTAATGTTATACACAGGCAAGTCTAGCCTGGTGTAGTGATAATTAAAGTAAAAACTGCATACACCTCCCCCAAGAACACACACACCAAACAGGAAGTCAATTAGATCCAGGATGGGACCTGCTGAGGGAGACACAGCAATGATCTGTAGCAAATGCTAACTTTGGGTTTTCAGTAGAAAAAATAAGTACACTTTACTTCACAGTTGCCACCTGTATCACAATCACAGAGAGAGAAGTGCCGAAGGAGGAAAAAAAGCTGCAAAATTTCATCAGAATCCTGATGTTCCTGATTTAACACAAAGCAACCAGAAGAGCTGCAGGCTGGTCTCCTAATGCTCTGAAAATTAAGACTTACAGAAATCACACATGAACATATTGTTTTCCAGAAGTTTCTGTTTTCTTAAAAATCTCAAGCCTGTGGTGGAACATGATGCATGCTCTGCAAACAGGCTTTACATTTTGTAGCCAGATGAGCTTACTTATTTTGAAACCACAGATTGATCATCAACGTTGCCCTCAAGAATAGTCAAAGGAGATTAAGCCATGGTTTTTTTCATCTTTGATACAGCTAACAGATTGATTAGTAAACTTAATACCATAAATAAACCAGAACAACTCACCCTGCAGACTTCACTTGAAATGAGCTAATATGCACCTGCTGAAGACTCAACCCACAAGGAGGTAGTCTCCTTGGAAACTGCTCCTGATGGTCTGAAATACAATGGAAACACTCACTCAGAAAACTTAGATTTGTAGAGTTGCTGGGAAAGGTGGTGAAAGATCAGGATTTTGCCCCCAAAATTAACTGTCTGAAGAGGGAACACTCAAGTGTGTTACATGTATAAGTAGTTTAGGGAGCCCAGGGTAGGCCTGGAAGAAGAATCTATATTAAAGAAGTCAAGAGAGACTTCAGAGCCCAAGATATGTCATCTATCCCTAAATTACAGTTTCCTTCACTGAGACTCTGCAGCTGAACTAGCATCTTCAGTGCAGCTTAACCCATGAGAAAATAGTTTACCTAGTGTGGCTCAAGCTCTGCTCTAAGCCTGGACATTTACACCACTTGCTAATATTCGCCTGTTCTCACAAGCTTTTAGAACATCTTTTATTTCTGATTAGCATTACAAACAGCTACTTTCTGCTGTCCTCTCTCTCCTCCCAAGTCTTTCATAAAACCTGTCGACTGATTTATTCAAGCACTTATCTTTTAAGTTGCTGTCACCAGACAGGTGCACACTTGCAACAACTCTTGTAGCTGAGCCCATTTAACAGCTCTGTTAGGGGCCCATCCTTGCAAGACATTGAGCTGCACAGAAGTTAGCGCCCTAAATACACATCGAAAGCAATGATTTAGGGCTCTCTATCTCACAGGCAGTGCTCAGTGCCTTAGGCATCAGTTTCTTCATTGTTAAGAAGATTGTAAAGGGACCATCCCATCTAGCTATTTAATGTTATTTTAATAGGCTACATTACATGAACTTGATACAGTAGTAGTTATCCGAGTCAGAGGCTCCATTTGCTCCAGAGACTTCAGTCACAAAAGTAGGTAAAAGTAAATCCCTATAACACAGACAGATAAGAGTTTGGACAGCATAAGTGTCCAGGCCTGGGTGATCTTGTTTGCATATTGCAAAGCCACTTGACCACACCTGCACTCATGTTTTTTGTTGGCATTTTACTGTCAGAGACTGGAGATGAAGGGAGACTAAAAATGAAGAGCAAATTCAGAGGGAGTTTTATTTATTTTTTAAGTCACCGAGACAGTACAGAAGATCCAAAAGATGTAATTCACATAAAGGAAGCAGGCTGCAAAATTCTTCTCTGGCTGCCATTCTACGTTACTCTGTATCACAGGCTGACTTTCATAGATCAATTTTGACACTCTGGGGCAGCACGTAGGACAAAAGCCACAGATGACACAGCCACATACAAACTGCAGTACTTAGCAGCTGAAGCAGAAGCTAATAGAGACTTATGATCTCCACAGAGATGACTCCAGCCACAGGTGATTCGTAGAAGATCTCAGATACATCTACACACTCTCCCTCTTCTGTGCAAAAACCAAGCTCACTGCCGAGAAGAAAACACCTTAACAGAATGTGAAAGGAAAGTTTAAGCAGTTTCAGTCCATCTCCAGGGTGTCTTCCACTAGTTTTCCCACAGAAAATTATCCAGACCTCTGCATCTGAACTCTGGATTAATGCTTTTGGGAGATGACAGAAAACATTGAGAAGGAAACAGAGTGCAGTCTCAGTAGTTTCAAAGACAGATTGTGTTGTGAGCATTGTAATGCTTCCTTCCAGTTCCAGCCCAGTATGGTACAGCTGCGTGCATGTCCTACAGCTACAGCACAACTTGGCTAAAACATCTAGGCTCAATTCAAAACCTTTATGTAGTGAAACATTTACCATAATTTTCAGAAGTTACAAGATCACACCCAAACAAACATACAAATGTGCACACACAGAGTGTTGCACACAGCGTAAACATCATAGGTAAAATTAACCATCAGCTCCTGTAATTTAAATTCCTTCGGATTCAAACAGTACGAGTGTCTGCATGAAACCTGAAATCCTAAAGTGTTAGGAAACCTCGATAAAGCTTCCAAGTATAATTTTTTAAACCCTAAAACATTAAATGCAATCACATGAAAACAAAACACTCAAGTAACTGGAGTGGGAAGAAATTCAAACCAGTAATAAATTCATTTTCTTTCATTCATGTGGGATCACAACTACCTCTTCACTTTTTAATTTCTTGACTGATATATCAGAAAAAACATCCTTGGCAAACATCTGCTCATCTAGCCAGACTCCTGTTAAACATCTAATGCCCTCATTAACCTGTGTTCAAACACCTTGTTTTCAAGCAGTCTCCTAACTTAGCTCTCAGAGCAGTATTAGATACTTCACTTCTGGACCTTTTTTGGCAGGATATCCTCATACCTCAGATGAGGATACTTTTTTCAAAAAGAAAACTGCACACAACCAATTCTCCCACTTGGTATGAGCCATGAAGCCAACACTGAAGGATTCTGAGTTAGGACAGACAGAGACACCTCTCTGGGGAGGATCATGAGTAGTTTTGTGGCTGGAGGTGTTCATGTTTAAGCCACAGTTATACCTGTTTGAGGTTGCTAACAGGCTGGAGAAGGAGCAGCTCTGTGCTTACGTCTAGCGGCTTTTCAAGGCCTCAGGTTCAGGTGCCATCAAGCTTTGGTCAGAAACAGCTTGTACTGGCACACTTGCCATGGTCAGCTTTGGGAAACAGCTGCATGCCCAGGAGAAGGTCATTTTTCAGGCACCTTAAGTAGCAACACTTTTTTGAATGGTGTGGACCATGGGGTTTGACATTTTTGTTGCTTGCTCCAGGGCTGAAAGAAGGTTCCCAACCCTGTCATTTCATTTATGGATAATGACACCCAGCATTTAGGGCCAGATGCTTTTAAACATATCCTATGCTGAAAAGATGAAGGCTATTAATTTAATGAGACTCATACCTCACATAAATCCTGTAAGGACAAGCACAATGAAAACAAACTTCTTCCAAGTGACCAGACATATCAGTGCCATGCCACAGCAGGTTAGCCATATCAGAGGCAGAAACATATGGGAATAACAACTACCTGGACTAGCCAGAAAGAAATCCACAGCAGACTGTGGGATGCGGGGATTTCATTTCATCATTCTGAGGATTAAGTGGGGACCTAGGCTGCTGAACCAGACCTGAGAGCTGGCCTTTGCCTGCCTTCAGGAAGGATTTCTGCCCTGGTCCTGAGGAAGGTTTCTCAAAACAAGCCCCTTACTGCAAAATTATTCAGGATTGACCAAAACTTGGAAGTTTCCTGTCAGAGGGAGGGGCTACTCTGGGCCAGAGCGGGTAGCTGGGGCCTGCTTCTACCTCAGGGCCACCCCACAGCAGCATCCCAGCCTGCCCCTTCCCGCCAGGTCTGGCCCCACAGGTGCCTTCCCAGCCCCTTACCTTCCTCTTCACAGCATTGCCACGAAACTGGATTTACTTCAACTCGCTATTTAAGCGACAGAACTTCAAGAAGAGGGGCTCTTGTTCAGTCATTTCCTCAGAGCGGGGCTTCCCCCTTCCTAGCCTTGATTGACACTGGATCTGTTTCAGACCATAAAGAACAAGTGAAACCTATGAGCCTCGAGCCTCAGGGCCAGATTTATAGGCAGAAAGAGAATTCTGTGATCTTTTTCCATGTATTTGTTGTTACGGTCAAAATAGGCCTGTTATTCTCAGTGTGGAGACACTTTTATTGCTCACCTTTTCTCATATGTCCTTAGGCACATGGAGTCACAGCAGAGGTAAGGCGGGCCCAGGACAGTGCAAAGTATCACTCATATCGAAAGCTTTCTGCTCTCTGGATTCCTACAGTAAGGACAGACAGCTGCATCTTCACTGGTGTAAATCAGCCTGGTATCAGCAGCTGAAGAGCTGGATCCATTCTCTAACTTTACAACCCATAGTTAACTGTTTCAGAAAAACACCATTTGAAAAATTTTCCTTGTCCAACAAGAGATAAAACACAGGCAGATAGTAAATCTTCTAGAAAAATCAACAAATTCAACAGCTTCTGCCTATTACAGTGTTTTCCTTGACTTTAAATGGATTTCAAGTTGGACAAGGCACATAGTAAGGTTGTCCTTGCTCCTTGGTAAGCTATTCCCTTTGGTTAGTTACCTTTACTGCTCCTGAATTTGGGGAGATTTTGTTGTTCTCTGACTACTACTTCCAGAAATTGGATCTTGCTCTGGCCAGCTACTAAGCAAGACACTTTTTTCATATATAATAATAGAAACACATTTGCTAGTCAAACAGCTACCACAGTCATGATTTACTAACAGTAACTCGACTAAAACACAGTGACACAGGCAAGTCCTTTTTAGTTTGCACTAAAAAGGATTAAAGATGCTCAGATACACAGCTACATCTCTGCTCAGGGCTACTAGCGGCCTAAACTGTGATGGCAGATGACTGTTTCACAGCTGAATATTTACTCCATCCAAATTCTCCCTTTGAAGGTACTTATGTGATTAATTTGCTTTTTATCCAACTGTTCAACAAATTAAAGTTATTATGAAGAACAGGGTTCATTCCATTTCAAACCTTCTGAAAACAAATATCATGAGGGTAAAGATGTGGGAGTGAGTTTCCTTGACTACTTAGTGTTCTTTTAACCTTAGTTTGATCATATCAGATCAAAAAAAGAATTAATTACTTTCACAATAAGAGTATTGATTGTTTGTAAGACACAAACCTCTGCTTCGAACTGTGGGAGATTTGAAACTAGAGTTCTATTGAAGGAAAAAATCAAAACAAAAATCATCTTTAGAAAGGGGGCAGGAGGGAGTAAATTGAGAAATTTTCATGAAAAACAGAACAGGCAGACAGAAGTAACCCCCCGTGGATATTCCCTACCCTCAAGAGCTAGTTCTGTTCCGAGTTAAACATCTAGGGGTGGCAATATTGCCTCCATTGAAATAAATTGGAAAACTCCAACCACCACCAACTGGGGTGGAACTTGATCCTGAGAAACTTCTTTAGCCTCAGCTAAACAAGAGGTACAGTCTAGATCCTACTCGGCCAATAGCACTTTTGGCTACAATTCCTGAGCACCTCAGAACAGGTTCTTGCTTTAAATTCTTTCATTGCTGTTTTCCCAGCTGTGGCCTCATGAGAATTTTTTGCTTTGAGACCATTAAGAACAGGAATACATTCAAAGATATTTTTTTTAAAGAAGCAAAGTAGTCTTTTTAAAACAGGGAGGAAGGGGAAAAGGAAAAAAAAAATCCTTCCTCTTGCTAAAGAACATAACCCTGCTCTACTTGGCAAAGGAGAGAGCTGAGCTGGCTTTACTCATTTGTCCAAAGTGCTTGGAGACCTTCCGATAGCCTTTTATAAGACACCAAGTGTTATTACTGCATTATTTTGCTCTGCTTCACCAAGCAGACTTTATGGGAAGATTCTCAGGGAGATCCTGAAGAGTGCAAAAAGGTAACTTTAACTGAGCTGTCTGAGAGCCTGACATTAACCTTTCCAAACAGGCTTTGCTTTATGCTCAGGGCAGGGGTTTATTAATTGGTTGAATGAATCAGCCAGCACACTGAGGTATTACAAATACAATCACTTATCTCTTTACATTCAGTCTGGACATCTAAGTGCCTGAACTTCTATGCTTTTACCTCCAGCAGCTTAAAAGGGGACTAGTGCCTGCATTGCTGGGCTTGTTTTTCTCCCTGAAGCCTGCAAGCTGCATCATGCCAGAACATGGAGCTTCTCTTGGATATCAAAACTTTCAGACAGCTAAGTTCCTAAAGCAAACACTACCAAAGAATATGACAGCCCATGTACCTTTAGGGCACTTCCATTACAGACATCAGTACATGTCAGAAAGGTTTAAGATGGGATAAAATAAACAGGTATAGAGTTATTGTCCTTAATTATCCTGTGGATTTTCCCCTTTTCCATCCCCCATGGCTTTTTTTTTTTTTCAAACACAGAACCAGAAAAACATGAACTATCAGAAGTCTAGGATCACGGTGCAGTTGGACAAAATCATCACATCAAGCCTCGCATCAGAGCCAACTGGGGCTTGCACAGAGACCACCCACCACAAATGTCTGTAGACCTCACCAGTGCAAACGAGTCCAGTCCCTAGCTTCCTAGAGAGTCCATGAAAAGAATTGGTTTTACAGCCTAACCCTCGGCAGACTCCCTTGTACAGACATCACTATCTTCTCTCTACATTAGTTATTTATGGAGTCATGGTCCAGCCGTCCCTGACTGGCACAGACTACAGTACTAGCTCCACAGCAGGCCCTGCGAAGCCTGAATACTGCCCAAGCTGATGCTGAGAGCATCAGCCAGGTCTCCCAACACAGAGACAAAAAGATCAAGGCTATTATTCCTGCTCCTACACCATGGGAACATTTAATTTCAACAGACTTCACCATTCTGCACAGTAAGTGTCAGAAACCTCTTTTTCTTTCTGGACTTCTCAGGAAGACATCCATGGGTGTTGTACACAAGCACTATCTTGTCACCTCCCAGTTCTTTTTTCTCCTCGGTTCCATTCCATTATTTCATTTCAATGTCTAATACAGTATATAGGATAAGCAGAATGTAGCGACAGTTAAAAAATACTTTATACTTTAATTGTTAAGTAAACCTCACAAAGCCATTGTCTCCTATCATCACTGTTGCAAATGCTGGCTGCACAAAAAGTTGGATAGCTGCACCTGAAACCTTAATAAATCCATTCAAAATTATTCAATGCAATGTTTGGATCATTTATTCTGAGCAGAGCCTCTAATCACTGTACAACTTTCTCTTTACTACTGATTAATGTGTGCCTGGTATGTGCAAAATAAATATCCCACAGGACTTGGATTTATGTATTGGATAAAAAGTGTGAATTGTTCCACTGTTCAATTCAAGTTCCTGGAGATATTAATGAGTGAGAATGATTTCACAATTTGGGATTACTCTTTGATGAGTCTGACAGTGACTTTGCCTGATTGCAGCACACTCAGAGAATCAATGCACATAGAAAAGAGTATCAGAAAAATTTTATGTAATACAGTATTTTTATTATAAAATAGAATCCTAGTGAATTTTACATCTATATTGTTCTTGTACGTGCATCAATATATGCATCACACTCTCAGAATATGTAATATACACTGACATTCTGTCTTAGTGAAAGATACTGGATGCAGCAAAGGGCAGGAAAGAAGAATCAACTTACCAAGGGTTTGCCATGATATGTGAAGAATTTGTGTATCAGATATTTTTCCTCCTAAGAGCACAGCATGCCATCTAGATACATGATAAATTAGATGAAACAGTTCAAAAGTACTCTGAGTTACTGGTTGGATTTGCTTATCAAGGTGGCCTTAAATACTCTCTAAAGAAATCATAATCTGTCTTTTCAATAAACAAAGAAGTTCATTAAACCTAAGAGTAGTAGCTAAGTGATATCAATATATGGCCAGTTTGTTTCACAGATTTGAATTGTTTGGCTGTAAATGGATTTTTTTCAAAGGAAAGTTGTCAAAAAAAGTATTAATGGAAAGATTTATTCGATAATGGTCTACTACCTATTGAGAATTAAATAGAAAGCTTCTATATTTAAGGATTTGCTTTGATTCTTCTTGTGAGTGTGCAGCCACATTACCAAGCACTTGTGGTACAGATTCTGCACTTTCAGAATGGCACCTCTGGCCATATACTGTATCTGTATCTACTCCTTTATCATGCAACTATACCAAAACCATCAATAAAACCCAAAAGCTTCCTGCACTGTACTTCAACAATGTCAAGGTTTCATCCCAGACATCCCCTCCTAAGCTCTCATAGTGTAACTGAAATACTTGTGGTATCTCTCATCTTTTTTGCTACATCACAGTATCTGGTGACAAGTGAACAGTTCTTCTCAGGAAGAGAAGCGGTTTTAACTCGTAAAACAGACACAGCTTTCAATCTACAGCTGTTGTCCAGAGGAAAATATTATCATAAATGTTAATGGCCTGAAACCTGACACTGAAATGGTAGTGTTGAAGATTTGTTTTGGTGGGTTAACTGTGACACTGGCACTGAAGGTGAGGATATGGATTTCCTTACATTGTTTTAGCAGCAACTGCTGTGGTCAAGTAAATAACGTGAAGCCTTTCTCTGGGAAAGGAAAGCAGTAGACATGGGGCATACCACTGCAGGCAGGAGTTTATACTAGAGTACTCGAATCAAGAAAGAGAGCACCAAGTTCAAGAACAAGAAAAAGAAATCTTGCCTAACAAAAAGACTTTTATCTACGATTTCATCACCACTGAAATTTCAGGCTGCTGGTCAGTTTTCTGCAGTTGAAAACAAAGCAGCATTTTAAGAAATATTGACGTCTGGTTCTGGAATTATTCATGCAGAGATCTCTTTGAAATTTAAGTGGAGTTTCCTAAAATATATACAGGTGTGAGGAGCCCAATCACTTCAGCATTAGCCATTCCTTAGAAACCTTAGCAATGATATGAAATTTGAAGCTCTTCTTGAACTTTTCTACTAATTCAGCAATTACTGCTGTGCCTGAAATTGGCCTCTTTCCTGTAATTACTCAGCATGTATTTCCAATCAAAAAGGTTAACACCTGAATTTAGATTCCAATTAACACCCGAGGTGGACCTTTTGTTTAAAGCTTAATAAATCAGGGACTTTTCCCAGCATATTTCACTAGCCCACATAGGCAAACACAGTACAAGCTCTGGACATCTGAAGATCTTCAGTAGAGCATGGTCAAACCATGATCAACTCATCAGATTTGTGGAATATTAGGATCATGCATGTCACCTGGGGTGAAGCAGCTTGCATGGGAGCACATCTCCTGCTTTCTCCCCAACTACAAAGTCTTTTCACTGATGCAATTTAGCATACACAGAAGATGGCACTCCTTCAAGTTTCAGCACTGAGAAATGCATACAGAAAGTTTAAGTCTGGCTTCAGACTCACATGAAGGTGTTCAATCCCCCTTAAAAAAGACAAGCAGCACATTGTTTTAACCACCTGTTCTAAAAGGAGTGCCCTGTAGATATGGACAGGGACAAAGGGCAAGTGAAGTGAACCAGGTTATGTTAGACATACAATATTAAAAAAAACTGAACAAATTATTAGCTCTTAGGATAAAAGAGTGTAATAATATACAGAGGATTGCTCTCTTCCAACTGTCATTCTGAGAGAAACCCTATGACCCCAGTTCTTTCCCTAAAGCATCTCCGTGATGGATTCTAGACAGTTAATCTTGAAACATTTAAGGAAGCAAAGCTAGCAGGCATTTTGCTTGAGGAAGGACTGAATTAACAACTACAGATGGTCAAATTGCCCTTATGTTCTCTGTGGAATGATATTGTTCCAAGACCCTGATTGCAAAGACACATCATGGTGCTGTATGAGGCTTTTCATTGCAGCAAAAAAATTTTCATGTTGCTTGTAAGGCTGCCACCTTTGGCTCAGGAAATCTTTGAGTTCAAAACTGTTAAAGCTGAATGAATTTCTGGAGCAACATTGCCAAATGCTTGCACTGTTCTGATGCACCTCCTCAAGCACCTTCCAGTGACCACTGTTGGATACAGGACACACATCTCAATAGACCTTTGCTCTAACCTGCTATGGCCGTTTTTTCATTCTCCTGTGTCCTCTGCTGGATTTTTTTATTCTTTTCCTTTAAAAGTATGTTAGTTTCCATGGAAACAATTATGCCACCGAGATGTATGCGTTTAGTAATGTCCTCAGGAAACATTTACAGACAGTTCACAAAGGGCAAGATGTCTTTATGAATATAGGTGTTTAAGCAAAGGTACTGTTTAAGGCAACAAAAATAAGCTCAGAGGTTTTCCAAAGCGATAGGTAAGGACCACATTTTCATCATGGTCCCTTATTTCAAGCTCTACATCAAAAAGTTTCCCCTTTGAAAATTAGGCCCCAGCTGTCAGTGCTGAGCCTTTGAAAATAGGATGCAGAATGCTCTGAAATGTATAACCTGTTATGGCAAATGCCATACACAATAAGCTCTTGGTCATGACTCTGAGTTTCTGTACACAGAGGCCTTGGTATAAATACAATTCTTTTATAATCCACTGTTAGAATTACCATACAACAGGAGGTAAAGGGAAGAAGAAAAAAAATTAAGACATTCATATAATTATTCCTTTGACCACAGAACAAACCACAAAACAATGTAACATTATACTCACTGTTTACTAACCACCATTTAGGGGAGAAAAAAAAAATCTTATCACAGTGTAAAAATATTTCCACTTTTAACCCAGTAAACAAGATAGTGCTTTTCAGATAAACAGGAGCCTTGAGACCCAGCCTGTGAATGCTTCTTCCTTCCATGAAAAGGATGCAAGGAGAGTTCTTCCTTTTATAGCCCCCACCATAGCTACAAGAGCATCTCTGTATGTTGGTTTGTGGATGTGCACAGTCCACACAACTGCACAAGACAGGGATGAAGCAGTGGGGTTGTAGCTCTGCAGAGCACTAGATGGAGAGCAGAAGGAAGGATGAGACCATGTCAAGCTTTGCCCAGGGTATTCATGAGCTGCACTGCCTACTGCTCTGGGCTGCATCTTAATGCAGCTGAAGCATAAGGTGAAGGTGGCTTCAAGGGCTTATGGCACTGCTGAACTGATAGCCAGATCTCAGTGCGTGGGGCCCACCACTCAGTGACCCCGTCTCTTCTGTAGTCTTCTACAGCTCAGCAAAAGCAGATATGCAACCAAATCTACACATGACAGGAAACTGGTTGATAGCTTACTGGGTGGTAGAGCCATAAAGGAGGTCAGGATTTTTAGCAGCATTTTGAAAAGGTACAGAGAGAATTAGTGTGGGAGACCAAGGTAAGCAAACTGTTCCAGACAGCTGATACAGTGGCAGTCAGAGATCCAATTTAAATTCCCTTTAGTATTAATTGTCAGGAAAGGATGAGATCAGTTTAGGAACTAGGAGCAGTGTGCAGTCAAAAGTTACAAGCCTGAGTTGTTGCCACAAAGTAGCTGAAAGGCTTTTCTTTTGAAAAGATTAAACTTCAAAGAATTGCAGAATAAGATACACAAGAAGTGGCATGTGCTTTTGCTTGATAATGTTTGATTTTCAGCCACCCCCTCCCCAGCTCTATCACACTGTAAATTCTTAACACTGAAGTTGCAACTAAGTAGCTGTTTTATAAGATAAATGACTTGGAGTATGAAAGACTTTGACCAAAAAAATAGGGCTGCATAAAATGGATTGAAATACGTGTGAATAGCAGAAAATATTAACTAGTGTAGGAGACCAAGGTTTTGCATACTTCTTGACCAAGAGAAGTGAATACAAAGTAAGAGATCAATATGTGTCCGACAGGTTAACCCAGTGGGATGACATTTGCCTCACAGAAAATACACAATACAACATCCGAGTCAGACTATGGTGCTGTGTAGAACCGTTCCTTCTGTGGTAGTAAGGGTCTTAATTCTCAGTGAAACCAAAAGGCGAGTGGGTCACGGAAACATGTTTCGTAACTGGAGCTTGAGTGCTTTGGAAGAAGTAAAACCCTGTGCGTGTTGTACCCTAATGCAAAGAAAGGGAAACTGAGGTTGAGCCATTGGTGACTGAACTGCAAGAGAGAAGGCAATGGGAATATTCCCTCTTGAGGCACAAGAGGCCTTGCTAGGACTTGCTTTTGTTTAAACACATTTCTTTGACAATAAGAGCAATTCTCTGCCCAACTCAGTGAGCTGTGGGGCCAAAGAAAACCAAAGGAAAGAAAACTACACAAGGAATTCAGTCTGTTTGGAAACTGGGGCAGGCCTTTCCCAAGACATGGCTAGTTTAAGAACTGAAAGTGTATTTCCCCTTTTGTTTGTCCATATCTAATGAACTAAAGGATTTCTCTGACTTAACTCTGTAAAAAGAGAGACAGCTTCAAGGGAGCTGGAAATAGGACAGTTAGCTAGAAAAGGAATTATATCTCCTTTTAGGATAACTGCCACTAATAATCTCACCATGATCAAGCCATACATTCATGTAATAGAAGTTGGAGCATATTTACCATACCAGGGAGCTTTGAAAGTTGGTTGGTTTTGTTTTTTTTCCCCATTCACTCTGAATGCTCCTAGGGTTTCTGTTTTAGGATGATTTTTTTTTTTCCTGTCGATCAAGAGGCAGTAGTATTTCCAAATACAGCAAATGAGCCCAAAATCCTGAAAACACTTAAGTAGTGCAGAACAAAGCAGATCAAAGC
>JANZLQ010000089.1:33324314-33350932 GCA_026212715.1 Elanus axillaris
GGGGGGGAGTGCAGGATTAGAAAGCAACATCCTTGGACTTGTCACTAAGATCAGCTACAGTATCCATATGGGAGTCAACGGTGCCACAAGTCTAAAATCCCTCATGGACCAAGACAGCTAGCTGAGCAATCCTTTCTCCCTTAACAACTAACTTCCTTGGGAACAATGAAATTCCCACAACAGCCGCCAAGGAGTAACCACACATCAGGTATTTTGGCAACCCACACATAACATGGGACATCTCTCCTGAAGAAGCAAAGTCAGTCTTGAGTCTATTGCAAAATTTCTCTGAACACTTTGCTTTTCTGTGAGCACCAAGTACACTAATTTAAAAATTAATAGCAACAATTTGCTCAGTAACTTTGAGACAGGGAGGGAGAGAGCTACCTATACAGCAAGAATGAGCTTCTCATTTTATTTTTTGTGAAGGATTCATCTGCCACAATCCATGAGTGTATGGCATAAAGCCCTGAGTAAGCAAATGACTTCAAATTATCCAGTGGCAATTATGAACGAGAGAATGCATGCTGGAGGTGGAATGAAAGAAAATTAAGAGAGATTAATGTGAAATATAAGGTTATAATTAGACACAGGTATCTGTTTTCTACCTGCTTTTGCCCATGGGGAATTTGGAAAAATAAATACTCTTATTTAATAAAATTCTCAACGCCAACTGAAAAGCAGGGCAACTTTTTAAAAGCTATGACAACATATGCCAGACAGCCTGTGTTGCAATGGGTTTACATTTCAACATGGAATGGGTTGTAAGAGAACACAGCCTGCTATAGCGCGTTTTGGCAATATTGAAAAAAAGAAATCTAAAAAAAAATCATACCAAGGGGAAACAAAATAAACAATTAAATGCTCCTTCACTAGGACAATCTGCAGAAGCTCCCATACACAAAGGAACAGAGGTTCCTAAGAGATGATCCAAATATTCAGCACCCAGGAAAATAAAGAGGGGTGGAGGGTGGGGAGCAGAGAAGAAAAGCCAAACAAATTCTTCCTCTAAAGAAGCCCCAGTCTGAACGCAGCTACTCTACTCCGTGAGAAGGAAAACACATTCAGATGGCTGAACTGGTTCCTCCCATATCTTGGCAGCTATCTGGAGGATGGGAAGCAGACAAGTCGGGCATCCCTGAAGGCAAGTCTAAATGCCAGAACAGAAAACTCATTCTGGTAGGCAATATTGATTTTCCAAATGGTCCTGTTATCCTCTCACTTTGCTTGCAGTGCCACCAACTACAGCTAAGGCAAACCTCAAGGTACTCATTGACAGGTGCAATGTCATGGCAGTTTTAAACATGCTTCTCAATTAAAGCTATGTTTTAGTCCCCTGAAAATTCCAGTCGCTATTCTCTGTAACACATTTTTCTACTTCTAAATGTACACTTTGTGCAGCTCTGAAGAAGTTGGTGGAATTTCTTTGCAAGTAAGAACTGAGCCTTTTTTTTCTTTTTAATATTCAGAAACTTGTAGAACTTTCTCTCCTCAATCACAATTTCCATGAACATCACCCAGCTCTGAGCTGTCTTCAGGTTCAAGATTTCTCAAAAGACTCTAAAACAGAATTCCCTTCATTAATCTTCAAGAACTCTAGGATGAGACTCTACTGAGCAAACTCTCTAAGAGTAAAACATCAATTCACATAAGCCAAATTAAGACTTGATATGGGACCACCAAATGCAACAAAGATTTTGGCCTTTATAGCTGTCACTGCAGTATAAAATTAATTTCTTGGTCCTAGCTGCCATCGCACAACCCTGCTACAATTGGACATTCACTGGGTTTTGTATTTCAGTCCCATTCCATCTGGACCTGCGTGCTTTAAATTTCTTTTTATTTCAGTAGATTGTGGCACTTGCTGTTTCTGGCAAGATGTCTTGGGCGCAGATTGCCTATTGCCTCTTTGAAAGAATGGAAGTTTATTGTCCACCTGCAAAAGGCTTCTCTTTCTACCCCTGAACATCAACACCAATTCCTAAGGCTAAGGCATCCTTTCTCCCCCCCAAAAAAAAGAAATACTCTTTGTTAGTCTGTTTAAGAACACAACACAGTAAAGTTACACAGAGACATCAGCTCTGTTTAAAATAGCATAAGACATCTATGACATCTATGCAACCTGTTTTCCTGCACTGGTCCTCTCTCTTCAAAAGCATTTTCTGCAACTAGATCAAAGCCCCTGGAAAATTTCTGGATTTTATGCATCCTTCACACTTCTGCCAAACCAGAGATGCATAGCATTTCCATGCACACATTCACCTCTTTGCTCCTCCTCCTCTGCCTGCCCTTTTCTTCCTGAATAACGTTCTCCACCTTAGCTGGTCCAGCAGTTGGAAACAGCATTACACGCTACAAGTGCCCAAGATTTCCGCATCTGAGGAAGACATTCATCACTCTCCAACAGAAAAGCCAACTTGAGAGGCTTCACCTCCCACCTCTTCCTTCCTGCCCTTTCCACCAGCTACACCAACAGAAATATTTATCAGGTTGCAGTTTCTGTGCCTACAGCACAGCTCGGAGCAGCTGCGTGTGCTGGCTTTTAGGTGTTGGTGAGCAGGCAGAAGTGGTGGGGTCAGAACTCCTCATGCAAGCGTTGCCACCAAAGACAACACAACGCGAAACTGTGGACTAATTGCATGCCAGCATGCTTTTCACTAGGTTGAGAGATGAGTAAGAATGTCAGGATCCGGCCAGCTGTCAGAGCTCTAAGCATAAAGATGTTTTCTTTAATGGCGTTATTGCTCAGAAATAAACAATTGTCTGTCATTCATTACTGCACGCAGGTCCTCGCATCTCTCTGAAACGCTGAAAAACAACATCTTACAAACAAGGAAAATGAGTTATTAAGCAATTGGAAAATGATTATACAATTATGTTCTGTTCGGGTACCATTAGTCACAAGAAAAATGGAATATATCCAAGCTTTAGAAGTGAATTACTCATACAAAATTATGTCTGCCGAGAGTCACTTCTCCTTTAGGGTTCAGTATCTATAGTGCAAGATTTTCAGAGGAGGAGATTGAAGAAGGCTGTTATGGTAAAGTACCAGAGCCAGGTTTGGGTTCTATTCCAGCCAGCAGTGGTAAGCAAGTTGCAACTGGCATTACGTCTAAACTGGTATAGACAGTCATAAACTGACTGATGCTAGCAAATCTAAGCAAATTTGCAGCAATGCGGAAACCAGCTCCTTCCTGCCTCCTGTTAGAATAGGTGTGCAAGAATTAAAACCTGTCATATAGTTTACAGGTTCCAAATCCAGCAGTCCCACCACAGTAATAGTCTGTCCCACTTACAAACAGGGTATGTTCACTTTAAACTAAAAGTGAGCCCTCTTCTGCCTAGACTACTCCTGATGGACCATTTTCATGCCAAGCTCTGTAACCTTCATGCACTCCGTATCCTTAGTAAGACGAGAGTGGCCTTGACCACACTTTTAGGTCTCTGTGGGCTGCTTTTGGTCTCTCCATCCCATAGTGGATTTTTTATATGTTTTTTTAATGCAGTTTAAATTCCAGTGTAAGTTCTCTGGTTATTTTTGCTGCTTGTACGTTCCAAACATGCTTCAAGTTCATTCTTGTGTCAGCACTAAACGTTTCACACAGGTGTGGCCTCAGCAGAGCTGATAATAATTACGCACTTTCCCTGACCTTTTGCCCAACCTTCCTGTAAACTGGCACAATATCTCCCCCTTTTCCCCCCCAAAAAGAGTCATTTTGTAATATAATGCACAGCCTTAAACTGTGTTGGGGCTGCTGTGCTGCTCCATTGTGTCTCTTGGAATGCTTTTTACTGCTACTTTAATATCATAAATGAAAGGGTGTAATACAGGACAGGTAACAGACAAGATTACAGATTGTATCGTCTTGTCATTAGCTGAAACTAAGTGCTATAAGAATAAATATCATCTATTCTCTGCCAAAAAAAAAAAAATCAGGAAGTTTCAGTTGTAGGTAGCATAGGAACGGACAGGGTTAATAAACAAAACCAAACCCCTACAGTTGATCCAGTACAAGTTTAATCATTGTATCCATCCCGAGCTTACTCTGATTTCATTCCTTCACTTCCTCATCAAGCAAGCATCAACTTACAGCAAGTACCTTCTTTTCTCAGCTACTGTCATCTTATTTTGTTTCACTAAACACTTCAGGACATGAATTCCATCTTCAGGACTGTCTTGTGCTTGTAATACTATGCAACTACATCATTTCTAGTTACAGAGGAACCCAGGTTTAAACCTTGAGCCTAAGCTCCCTTGGCTAGTGAAGAAAGACGAGATCTGGATCTGTCACGGTATTTTGCAACCCTGCTCACTGAAAGCACACTGAGAAGGGCTCCAGCACAGACTTTGAGTCATGGGCTGTACCAGGGGTGGAAATCCATCTCCTTGCCTGGACAAACTATTGTTTGAACAGACTCAGCCAAAGCCCCAGGCACATCCCTTTAGCTTGCTAAGCCGGTCACTCCCTGCCTCTGGTGCCAGTGCAGTTGCATGGATGGGTGCAGCCAGTGCACCTCCTCTACCGCTCCCACTGCAGACTTCCAGCGTGGGGGGTAGCACTAACCGAGCTTGTTCTAACTTGTTCTTGAGAAGGACAGCAACAAAACCTGTAGCCGGTACCTTAATAATGGTAGCATAGTTAAACTAATAGCTTCTTGCTCCTTCAACAATTAGCTTCTTGCTCCTTGCCTAACTTGCTGCTACATCCTCACAGAAACACACTAGTATTTAGTAAATAATATACCCTGTATAAAGACTGTACAATAAAAGTATTTAAGTTCTGGGCTTTATATTATGAACTGCAGGCTCTGGGCCAGTACAAATCCATAGAGCCCTAGTCAAACAACGCCTGCCCAGCATATCAATCCTTGCTCAGTATCAATCTGCAGAAAAGTGCCATGAACTTCCATAGCATTCTGCCAAATCCCATCAGCTAAGAAACTGTCCTGATGAGCACAATGTTCTCAGTGATGATTCACCCTCATCAACATCACCATTAGTCAGAATATTTTCAGAAGCAACTTTAACATGGTTTAGAAGCTCTTTGATAAACATGCATTTAGATAACCTGTCTTGGGGCAGGGAGATAAATGAAGGAGGCCCACGGCAAGTTAGAACTGAAGTGTGGCAAAACAATTCTGTGAAATGTTTTATACCTTATATAATCTCTTCCCTGCAGAACCTCAGGGGTTCACATTAAACACCATAAATCAGACCACCTGGGGCTCCCCTATGATTATTGCAGCTGCATGCTGCAAGCTCCAGTAGAAGAAATATTCCCTTTTATTGTAAGAAAGTAATAGGGCATAGCCCAAGTCTGCCAGAAAAATGCACAAATCAAAAGCAGGCCTTGCACAAAATCAGCTTCTGATGTGTTCATTTGCTCTGGATGTACGTGGCAAGCTGAGAGTCAGAATTACTTTGTCCTCATTGATCACCAATGCTTTTGCCAGCAAGGTGAGTAGCATGTGGAACAGCCAATTCTAAAGAAATATCAGTTCAATGGAAAATAAAACCAAGACATTTATTTTATTCTCCTTCGTGGATTTCAGCAATTGGGAAAGGCACTGGACTCTCAGCACTGAAGACTGAAGCTCTCTTCCAAGAGCACATGCAGCTCAGTGCAACAGCCACCACAGCTGTGTCTGCTCCAGGAAGGAGTCCCCAAGGGCCAGCAGCAAGTCACCCCCAGGCCTGGGCAGTTGGTGGCTTCTGCTATGTTCCTAAGCCCTTTTTTCATTACCAAAGAAAGATGTCAACTGCTGCCTGCCAGAGATGACACAGATATGCAAAACCTTAGTATATCTGCCCAAGAAAAGTGATGGAAAGAAAAGAAAGTAGAGGTCTTTTAAGAGTAATATAATGGCAACCTTCCTTTACTTCTGCCTTAGTCCTAAACCCGACTGTAATCATTGATGGGGGGAGGAAAACTGCCTTGTGACAACTTGTGAGAATTTCTCCTAGGAGAGATGTTACAGACAGCTTGCCTCAAACATCTCCTTTGACACCTGCATTGCCCAGAAAGTCAGAGGTTAGTGGAGCCTTGACCTGTCCCTACCAATCTGATGAGGAACATATCATCACCATCAGTTGGCTGGAAGGAGGGCCATGATGACACATGTTGAACAGCCTCTCTGGTGGCCCTCCAGATCTTTGGTACAACTAACACATTTCTGTGGAAATGTCCTGCCTTGCTGTCAGGCCTCTGAGACAGTGTTTGAAACACGCGACCACTCAGACTGTTTTGCAGGAAGGCCTTTCTCTTATTGCAGTGATGACATGTCCCTTCTCAGATATCATGTCCCAGCCATGCAATAAAACAAGGAATGAATCTTCTGGTTGGGCTTAATTTAGTATTTTGTTTGCGGGCTTTAACAGTATACACAAAATATGGCAGAACACATGCAGATTCGAGGAGACGAGGTTATTGAGGGAAAGAAAATGAGATGTGTTTGCTAGGTAAGGGAGTAGGGGAAAGCTAAATGCTGTTTTGGTCCAGGAGAGCAACAGAAAAAACCTTGATAAGTTAAACTACTGCCTGAAAGGAAGTGTTTCTTAGCACATTGCCACCTTCTGATGTTGATTTTGGTTCAGGGTTATTATTTTTTTAATGTATATATTTATATATACACACACAAACAAACAGTATAAAACATAAGAGCTGGCAGCAATAAATCTGTTATTTCACTTTAGGATAGTTATTTTTAAATTTTAGTCTTTTTCTAAGAAGCTGACAACTTGCTGGGACAAGTCACATGTGATGGCCAAGAAAAATAAACCAACAGGCACGAGTCTCCTTCTATTGTGGCTCATTTATTGTAGTCAAGTAGCAGCGAAATAGAAGCAAACGTGCAGAAAACATCTTAAGTCAATGAATTTTTTTTCAGGCAGCACTAAAGCTGGCAAAGTAGCCTTTTCCTCTATCTGACATGTAAGAAGTATATCTGGAAGCCTACCAAGGGAGAAAAGGTTATGGTTTGAGCATGCTGTGCTCTGCTCTTCTCACAGCAAAGAATGGATGTCTGGGACTATCACAGCTGAATAAAACATAAATCAGCCCTAAGGGCTTTTTTTTTTTTCTTCATATTTACAGCAGTAGCCAGGTAGGCTCTTTACAGAGCCAACTACACTGGAACCCAAAAGGTGACCTCAAGCTACCTTCAGAAACATTTTCCTATTCTCAGGCTGAGAACAGCACAGTAAGAGCAGAAAGTCTGATCTTGACCACACTTCATTAGGAAGACTACAGGAATTGCTGCTATCCCAAAATAAGAGAAGCAGGACTTGAGAGACATCTCAGTATTCAAGCCATCTTAAAAAAAAAAAAAAAAAAAAACACGGAAACCCACACACCACAATTTCTCCCCAAGGAAATTAGTTACCAGAAAAAAACATCCTGCCTTCCAGCCCATCACCCTGTTTGACAGTACATGTCAAAGATAAAATCTTTCAATGAATTAAAGGGAAGAAAAAGGCCAGTCCCTCCTAGTTATGGTGCTGTGATTTACATCAGTATAATTATATCTTCATTACTGTGGGAGACTGACTAGACCTCCAGGGAAATACTACTAGTACGTAAGAACTTTTATTTTTAATTGCAGTAGATCTGCTACTGTATGTCTAAACCTATTAAAACACATTGGAACAAACCAAGATTAATAGAAATGTAGTGCTAGGCTATAGTTAGATTTGTTAAATGTTAAACTAATTGCATTGCATTCTTTCTAGTCTTTAAGTGGTCGTACAATGGAATCGGGTCATGATATTAGATTGCAAGGGTAATATATAGACCACCTTTTTTTACCAGCAGTACGCTGTCCCAGATCAATCTTACCTTAACATAAATTCCTAATGCTTAGCCATTATGATATTTGCCTATAATTCAACCACTAATATCATTTTAACCCAGAATTTACTGCAATCACTTTCCCTCTGAAAAGTGCCTCATTTAATCAACGAAAACTGCCATTCTGAGGGCCTTATCTTCAAACAGTGAAATCAATCCCCCTCGTCACTAGCAGTCTCTTCAGTTGGAAGAACACCCAGCACTTGAAGAAACTGGTGTAAAGATGCAGAATACATGCTGCTCACTTCTCCAGATACACACTTAAGTGAGCTCAAGTCTAACACCCAGCAATAACACATCTCACTTTGCAACCAGGTGATACAACCAAACACCTGCAAAGAGCCTCACACTTTAACTGTGGCCTAAACAATTTGTCTCAGCTGTTAGAGATGGCTTTTGCCCTGCAAAAGAGAACCTGAATCATCAGATCCCCCTACTCAGCACTTAACTTTTATAGGACTACACACATGCTTAAAGTTGGGAGCGTTGTCATCTCCATTACAAAGTCTAGTGTGCACATATGCATACGTGTGTGTTTGGGAGGGTTTAACCTCCTTAAGGTTGGCTTACAACATACCTTTTTTTCATGTTTCCAGATTCTCCCTGCAGCCACCCCCCCAGCCTGGTGGACATGCAGAAACAGTTCTCATCTGGAACAATTCTTACACTCAATGTTTTATATAATGTTATACCCTACACAAACAATCATGAATAAACATTAAAATGGAGGAAAACAAGTGAAAATTTAAATTGGTTAAATAAAAGCCCCATGCTAATGCACAGTTTGCGGTATATCCCGGAATTTTGAGGTAAAACCTAAACTTTCCCTATCTTTTTAGCCTCTCATTGACCAAGTTGATATAAGCAGCATGTTCCTTACAAAATATTTCCATTTGCTTCAGTTGGATTAGAAGTTTACATACATACTTACATCCTAACAGAGACGTAGTCAGGCAAAAACACCAGCAGGCCTGCATGGGTGAACAAGGAGCTCTTGGACAAACTCAAACACAAAAAGGAAGCCTACACAGGGTGGAAGCAAGGACAGGTAGCCTGGGAGGAACACAGAGAAATTGTCTGAGCAGCCAGGGATCAGGTTAGGAAAGCCAACACCCTGATAGAATTAAATCTGATCAGGGATGTCAAGGGCAAGAAGAAAAGCTTCTGTAGGTACGTCAGTGATGAAAAGAAGACTAGGGAAAAAGTGGGCCCTCTCCAGAAGGAAACAGGAAACCTGGTTACCCTAGACACAGAGAAGGCTGAGGTACTCAACTTTTTTGCCTCAAGTCTTCACCAGCAAGCGCTGCAACCACACTGCCTAAGTCACAGAAGGCAAAGGCAGGGACTGGGAGAATGAAGAACCGCCCATCATAGGAGAAGATCAGGTTCAAGACCATTCAAAGAACATGAAGGTGCACAAGTCCACGGGGCCTGATGAGGTGCATTCATGGGGCCTGAGGGAACTGGCAGATGAAGGGGCTAAGCCACTATCCATCATATTTGAGAAGTCATGGCAGTCCAGGGAAGTTCCCACTGACTGGAAAAGGGGAAATATAACCCCTGGTTTTGGAAAGGGAGAAAAGGAAGACCCTGGGAACTACAGGCCAGTCAGTCTCAACTCTGTGTCCAGCAAGATCACAGAGCAGATCCTCCTGGAAACTATGTTAGGGCACATGGAAAATAAGGAGGTGACCGGTGACAGCCAACACGGCTTCACACCAAGGGCAAATCATGCCTGTTAAATTTGGTGGCCTTCTACAACAGGGTTACAGAATGGTGGATAAGAGAAGAGCAAAAGACATCATCTACCTGGACTTGTGCAAAATGTTTGACGCTGTCCTGCACAACTCCTTGTTTCTAAATTGGAGAGATGTAGGTTTGATAGATGGACCACTCAGTGGATAAGACATTGGCTGGATGGTCACACTCAAAGAGTTGTGGTCAACAGCTCAACATCCAAGTGGAGACCAGTGACAAGTGGTATTCCTCAGGGGTCAGTATTAGGATCCAGCCCTGTTTAACACTTTGTTGGCAACAAGGACAGCGGGATTGAGTGCACCCTCTCCAAGTTTGCCAATGACACCAAGCTGTGTGGTGCAGTCGACACACTAGAGGGAAGGGATGCCATCCAGAGGGACCTTGACAGGCTTGAGGGGTGGGCCCGTGTAAACCTCACGATATTCAACAAGGCCAAGTGCAAGGTCCTGCACATGGGTTGGGGCAATCCCAAGCACAAATACAGGCTCAGCAGGGAATGGATAGAGAGCAGCCCTGAGGAGAAGGACTTGGGGGTATTAGTGGATGAAAAACTGAATGTGAGCCAGCAAAGTGGGCTCACAGCCTTAATTAACTCCCTGTAAATTAATTCTTAGAAACATCTTACATCCTCACAATGTAATATTATCCAGCCTCCATTCCACCAAAAGATGAGACACACAGAGAAAACTAGGCTTAAAATACAATGCAAAAGATAAATATCAAGTCTCTTCTAGATTAGAACTTGTACACCGTTAGCTTCACTGAAGTAGGTACAGACACCACAACACAGGTCTTGAATTTCACTTGTATCCAAGGAACCCATTCATTTCAGTAGACATTCTTTTAGGTGCAAACCATCCCCATCATTTCCTAGGACAGCATTTTGCACAGCAGGCAGACAGGATGGCTCCTCATGCATGCAAATTCATCCATATCTTTGGGACTCCTCTAGTACCTACCTATTCACAAGTAAATCACAGAGAGAAGCAGGATTTAACTCTGAATAGCTTTGCTTTTGCCGATATAACTTCGACCCTTGATGATAGTTAATGTCAGGGTTTTTTTGCATTCAATTAATTTAACGGTCCAGATTTTTAATTTGCATTTCATTTAACATTTCAGATTTTTAATTTGCCAGATATTGTTTATCAAGTATTCATTTCAGCGCCTTTCACTGTATATACAGTGCATACTCCTCAGTAATTAGTGTGCAGTAAATTAATTCTCTCCTTGTTCCTTCATCAGATATTGGATTAAGAAACTTCCACTGTACCAAAATAGTGAGCTAGATTAGGAATTTCCCATCCATAATACCTTTGTTTAATATTTGTCTCATATATGTTATGCTGCCTTAATGCTTTACACGATAAGAAATGTTATAGTTAGAAGCAGAAACCTCCAATTAATTTAGGTTGAGTCACTTATTTGTTTGAAATTATTAGACTCAAATTAAATGTGTTCACGTGGTTCTACACTCTTTACTCCTTTAGGCAGCCCTGCATTTTCTTTAAGAAGAAAAAAAAAATGGCTGTTCTATTTATATAAAGGGCATTTAAATCACCTGATGATTTTTCAGCAACTGCCACGAGCATTAAATCAGATCCAAAGTAAACACCTCGTTATAGATCTGTCTTCTACATTATGTCAATATGGGCTAATGACCAGCAAAGGTGTCCTCTTACAAATCCAGGGAAAGTAACATACAAACTCAATAGATGGGCATTACCACCACAGTCCACTGAAATTATGCATGTTTCACAAACATTTTCACAGTTCATTTCACCTTTTCCACATCCACTAAGACACACAGCATATAGACACAATTGTTCTCAGATCAGTCCAAACTACGTGAATACCTTTCCTCAGTGATTAACACTCCTTTTTGCAAACTATATTCATCTTTATCTGAAATAACCCCGCAAAACTCAGCCACCTCCACAGTTTTGATGTATCAGTCCAACTGTCCAAAATGTTAGAAAATATCTTACAAGGGATATTTTTGCTTACATAGATCAATGGAAATTATATTAAGTTGTGTTTGTTTGGGGTTTATGCTTTAAAAGTCTACAAGTTTATGAATACAACGTTTTCCTTCAGTGAGAGAAACAGGTAACACGAGTGATGTGTGACAGGTAGGAGGAAACATTATTCCCTCCTGAAGCTGTGCCTAAAATGTCTTGGGTCACGTCAAGCACCAGTGCAGGCACACAGGGTACTTGAGCCTAGTTTGGACAAGCCCCAGCTTTAGCTACAGGGAGTGGAGAAGAGGTGGAGAGAGGATCTGGGGCAGAAAAGGTTTGGAGGTTTTTTTGCACCAACTGATTGCTGAGGAATAGGAACCACCAGCCACCTAGTACTGAAATTATCCACAGCCATGTGGATAGCTCACAAATTTCCCCCTTGCTTTTCTACTTAAACCAGCAAGAGATAAAGGGTTACACCTGGAAAATGGTAGCAGAGGACAGTTGCTGCTTTTCTTCCCCACTGACATCGAACACAGGACATACGGTTGTACTGAAAAGAGAGTTTGCAACAAGGCACAGGAAAAAGTTTACTGAAAATTTTGGGAAAGCCAATAATGGAGACAGAACTGTGCTTTTCTTCCTATCCAAAGCAATAAGAGCTTCCATTCCACAATTACCACATTTTTATTTAAAGGGTACAAAGTTGCCAGTACACACCTGTGACTGTGGGCAACTCTCAAGTTTAGAGTAGAGCTGGTGTTCCATCAGCCAGAGCAGATGATACCCTCCCGGTCTCTGCCCCCTTCCATAACAATGCATAGTAGTTGCAAGGAATTAAAAAAAACACAAGCCTGAAGAGCAGGTCACACATTCCCAGAGATCATTGTAACCTCAGCTAGAGCTTATAAGAATTTAGAAAGGTTTGAATTTTTAGTCCAAATTTCTAACCGCTCTAGGATGTCCCCACTATTTCTAGGAGAAGGCTATATTACAAACTCACTTCACTGATGAATAGAAACTGTCTTCTCATTTCCTCATTAAGTTTGTTTTGCTTAGATCCACATATCCCCATTTGTTTTTATCGTCCTTTCATTTATTTAGAATGTGTCTCTGCCCAGTCTGGTACATATATCCTTTTTATCCCTTTTAGTATGGGCAGTACAATAATGACCTGAAATAGAAGTTCATCAGAACAACTTCCCTGCTTATTCTGGATCCATCAGACAATGAAAATCAACTTTTTTAATAGATAGCAATTCGAACTAGCTAAGAGTTTTCTACTGGAAGATTTGCCCAAAAAGTGAAAGAGCTTGGTTTAACTCTTTGCTCTGTACACCTTCCACGAGTTGCTAAGCCTTTCTATAAGCTGGTTTTCCAAAAAGAAAGTGAGGACAGCATCCATTATCTTAAATGGTTTGTACACAGATGAAAATATTATGGCCTACAAGACTCTGGGGTACTGAGTGGGTGGGCTGTGAGCTTCCATTGACACATGAGATGCAAGATCAGCACTGCTGCTTTTGGGTGTGATAACGGACACGAGGGTCTCCCTGTTCCCCGGCTATTTCTGCATTACCACAGTCAACAATGTCCTTCATTACGCGGAAACATAGGGCAGCTTGGAAGCATAGGGCAGAAGAGCTGCATACCACATCTCTGCTGGGTAGAAGAGACTTTCTACCTAAAGCAATCTGTTATTATAGAAATCAAAATCAAGGCTTGATCCCAGCACACTGGCAGGGAGAAATGCAGCACACCTTTCTCTTGCTGTCATGAGGGTGCTTACTTTATCTTTCTGACTACACAGGAACAGTGTTCAATGCACTCTTTAAGCCTCTATGGCAAACACACCCTTAATTCTTCAGTAGCAGAAATATTGGGACATCTCGGGAGAAGCATTCATACCTGAGGGTAACATAATTTATGGAACAAAAGATTACCCAAAAAGCACCAGAAACATTCCAATATTCTTTCCCAGCCTCCACCTGCCACCACTTAATGTACTAAGGCTAACAAATGTACTAAGGCTAACATCTTCCTATAGCAAACTCCCCTCAGGCATTCTAGGCCTGGGAAGCTGAAGAAGATTCATAGAAGATACTTCCAAAAAAATTTCAGTTGAGACTCATGACAGACTTGAAGATGAGCACCATGAATTGTACAGCAAAGTTGCCTTTGATTCCCATGGCATGAAAACAGGGACAGCATGACACAAATTGATCTGGAGTTTTAAAGACAGGAAGCAAGAGAAACATTTATAAGCAGATTCTGAAGAGCAAGGCAAGTACCATGTTTGTATCAGCTTAACTGTACATCGGGGTGGAGGGATAAAAAAAAAAACAACCAAGAAGAAAAATAATGGTTGTTCTTTCTTAATGAGATAACCAACAGATATTCCTAAAGATCAGGTTGTAGTTTTACCTTTCTTCCCTGGCTGCTCACAAGCACAAGGGTTGCATTGATGGGTAGCAAGAGCACAGAGACCCCATGCCAGCTCCACACTCCAACTCACTGCATGTGTTTGGGGCAGGAGGGGGAAACATACCTGAGCCACAGCCCCCTACCAGCGCTGCCCAGGATTTTGTATATACCTCTAATCATATGGCAAAGCACAGACTTTGTGACCGCCTCCTTCTCCGACAACTACATGCCGATGGACACAGGAACAGCACATTTTGGCCCCAAGCTGTCTATTAATTTCAGCAAAAGCAAGCTAATCGTCAGTATGGAAAAGGGGTTTCCTAAACATGAGACACTGAACAAAAGCACATCTCTAAAGCTGTGACAAGTTGATAGTAATTTCTTTTTCTATTTGAGCCCATCAGTTCAAGCAACACACATAAAAATCAATGATCTTACAAAGTGCAAAGGGACATGAAGACCTTACATGTCATTTCTTCTCTGGTTGCATCATGTTTTGTCTTATCATAAGAGATAATGTTTTATTTTATTTAGAAAGATTAGGCTTTTTTTAATCTAAAATGTGCAGTTTATTCAGTAAATAGCCTATTGGGATAAAGGGTCACTGAGTATGCCAAGGGAAAGTATATCTTTTGAATTAAAGGATCGAAAACTCAGTCAAGCAGAATACTGGTTGCTCTCAAGAACATTATGGGAACTAATGAAAGAACCCGATTTCCTGCCTTATACAATTAAGTAATCAGCTGCCTTTGGTTACCCCTAACAACTTACACAGACAAGGGGATTACTAAGCAAACAGACTGCAGCATTTCAGAATACACAGACAACGGGAATGCTGAAATGACATGCATTCCCAGGGGAGTCACTACCTTTTCAATTTTAAGAGAAGGAAGTAGGATTATTGAAAATTTAGGACTTGGCAGACCTTTACAGAAGTGGTCTGGCTGATGTAATGTGCACTATCAAAGCTAAGCACAAAAATAACCCTTCCTATCTGAAGAATATTTCCCTTACTACCTATTCTCCAAGATACAGTGAATTCCTGATCTGGTTCAAATGAAGAGATGCTTAGATACAATATAAAACTATCTTGTTGAGACCAGAATAGATTCCTATGATCATGAATTCAGTGTGAAGCACTATGTTGTGGCATACTGCAGTGAAAAAGAATAATGCTAAACACCCTAGCTTCAGCTGTGGGTAACTTTCATTTCTGAAAAAGGAAAATATTTCTTAATCTCTTCAGAGTAACTTATTTGCACAAGTACAAACTAAGTGGTGAACGGCCTTCCCCACTCCCTCCATAGGCACCTGTTGGGAACAGGGTTTTCAGGGTTTCCCTCCCCAGCTGTCACTAGAAGTTTATTAGAGATTTATGACTTTGGCACAAGCAGTGCTAAGAAGTTTTGGGAATCCACCCCTAAATCAACACCATGATGAGTGGTGGAATAAACACAGCTTAGTTTGCTCACAGCGGGGAAGTAGTATTTGGGGTTCCTTTCTCTTTATGTTAATAGACTTTGCTGTCTGCTTTTCAGCTAATTGGTACTGCTGGTAGCCGGACAACACAACACCCAGATGTACTTTCCTGAGCACTCTGCAGCCTTCTGGGGAGGTTGAGGGGGAATGCTGTTTTCCACAGGGACACTCGAACCTGTCCAATAAAAATTGGAAAGTCTGTCAGTGAAGAGAGGTGACGAAGGTAATTACAACTGGATGAGAAAGAAAAGATAATGGGAGAAAGAACATGAGCAATAGTCCTGTTCTGGAGTGACTGAATGCCCAGAGTAAAGAAAAATTAAAACACCACACTGCTCACTTGAAACTACCAGAGCGCTAAAAGTGCTGAATGGAATAGTGCTTCAGAAATAAGGTAAATATTCACTCTGACTTACTATTATCTGCTGAGGCACTAGAGACATATTAAATAAACAGCTGTGCAATGTTGAAAATACTTCCAAAAGAATAAGAGAAAACTGTTCACACTGCCAAAAGGTAACATGGAAAGAGAGGGGGGAAAACCTTGTAGTTAAGAGACATGGAAAGTGAAATTTATTGTAAAAGTGCCTTGCCTCTCAGTTTTTAAAAATGTGAGCTCTCTCCTGCACCATCTGGCTCTACTGTCCCCACCACAGGGTGATCTAATTATTGGGGAACCATTTGCTAACAACAGCACCTGGCTGCTGTTTGGTGTTTGACTTTCCCTTCCTGCTCTCAAAGCCTCAGGTTCACAAGGCTCAGGCATACCTGCAGAGTTGCTCATGGATACAGTAATCTTACTTGGCCAATGATTTCAAATCCAATAAATGGCTTGGCTATGATTATTCAATTGACAAGCTTTGAGCTGCCCTAAAATACCACAATTTTCCATCTCATTTACCATCTCATTCTAGACAGATCCAAAACTGGCTCCAAAATTTCCTCATTAATTTTACTTGTCTCCCCTCCCCAGTGTCCTCAGGTGTCAAGGTTTCTGCAATGTGCAACTGTGTGCTGTCAGGCAGATGGAATTTATAAAGAGGATTAGGCAATCTGACATCAGAGATGGGATTAACCACTGAAATACAACTTCAGATCTTTTGGTTGTGCTGGTGGGTTGGATTTAGTTGCCAAAAAGATCCTTTTCCAGTTCCAGCCAAAGGTACTAAAAATGCTGCTTAAAAAAAAAATCCTTCCTTGCAATCCATCATGCCAGATCAGCCACATTTTCTAAACTGAAGAAAATGAGGATGCCAAACTTCATGAGGCATCACATCACTGCCTCCCAACTCGGACCCAAATCCCAAACCAGCCTCAACCTTGTGATCAGGCCAGAGCCTCATCTACCCACTGAACTAGCCACAGCTATCACCTGCCTGGCCTGGACTACAGCAAGCTTGGTACAACAAACCCGTTCCTTGACTTTTATTAAGTGCAATTTGGGTTATAACATCACATGGCCCTCACGTTGCTTTTAGTACACACTGCTGACTGATACTTCCCTGCACGACATTAGAGAGCCAATGCTTGGCAATGGGTAGCTCCTTCCCTCCCTAGACAGGTTTTTGTCCTGTCAGTCAGAATCTTCCTATTCTACAATGCCTCCTCTCGAACATCCTAAACGATGAGCTGTGGAGCCAGCAGCTGGGATTCACATGATCAGATTTGGATGCCTGAACATAATTTGGAGACATATTTTCCCTCTATTTAGATACAACCAGAACGTTTTTTAATTTCAACAGAGAATAAAGAGATTTTAAATGCTTTTTTGTTTTCCTAGGAAACTTCCCATGATCTGTTCCCATTCTCAACATTATTCTTTGCTTTCCCAAAGCCGGAGGCAGGCTTAGTGCAGACAGGCAGTAAAACCTGGAATAGCAGGCTTAGATCACAATCCAGATAGGGGCAAACTCAGCAGACAGGCAACTAAGTAAACCAAGATGCCTTAAAGCAGGCAAGTAGTTTATTTGTATTGCTCTGCTGTTCTTGAAGGTGGAGCAACACAGCTCAGGGCAAAGGACAGGGGACTTTTTGTTACATCATTTCTGCCACAGTGAGCCAGATCTCTGCTAACTTTCCATGCATCTCTTTAACCGCTGTTACTGAGAAAAGCGGGTCAGCACACACCTGAGACTGTGTTCACTGGAGATGCTGTGACAGGTCCCAAATGACATCCATCCCCCATGGACTTTAAAAAGACACCTTAACTGTCACAGTGGAGAAGTAGCAAGGATCCTTCCCTATTTCAGCCAGGAGAGTTTAAAAAAACCCACCACCAAAAAAACCCACAGCACCACACACACAACAAAACAACAACAAACAAACCACCATAGAAAAGTGCCAGATCCAAACACAAACTATAAGATTCAATGACTAAAAGTTGCAAACAAAAATGCAGGCAATTAATAAACTGTGCTCTCCAACAACACTTTGAAGAAATATAGGAATTGCTGGAAGTTTAGACCATTCCCTGGACAGTAATAGCAACACACCTAGAAGTTTTCTTGATATCTCATGCCAGAATTCTGAACACAGAAAACATACAGCAGATATTTGTATCTGTAATTGCATATATCTAGGAACAAAGCTAATCTATCAGCTTCCCAAGTAAGAAAAGGGCATTGAGTGCATAGAGATGAAAGAGATTAAAGAGGCAAATCACACTAACACTAATAATGGATGCCTTCAGCTCCTTCCTGTGCGTTACTTATGTGCCACAGTGTTCACAACTCCTTTTCTTACTTTGCCATCTCAAGATGATTGCTCTTTAGAGAAAAAGAAAATAAAGATTTAAGAAATAATGAACTGTAAAGGATTAAAATAGGTACTTTATACAGCTGCTTTTGCAATACAAGAACAGGGAGATGTTCAGTGAAGCTAAAAGGCAGCATACCTTACCAGAGCATATTTAAATGCATAATTTATTGCATCCTATGGAAAAATCTATCCTCACTCTCTCATCTGTCACAGTGGCAACATCAGGAGCAAAGGAGGTTTTAATCCTCTCTATTGTGTCCCTGTACCCCTTTTACACATATGACCTTATTCACAAATTCACCATATCTTAGTGGCTCTAAAAATCCACATCTCTCTACTCCAGATCTCCCCGCTGTTCCAAATTGGATCTTTTTCTATTGCTAGGATATCCATGAGGGATATGGATTTAAAAAAATAAAGCCAGACCACATCCAAAGCACATGTATTAAATTCTCTCCCCTCCAAGTTTTGTCCTTTTCTCGCTGTTGACCATCCCACCATCTTCCTCACCACTCATGTCCATTCTGTCATCCTAAGTATGGAGACCTCACCAGTACAAGAGTCATCTTAGATTCAGAGCTTCCTCTAGAGTCCCATAGATCCAGATAGACAATTTTCACAGTTCTTCTGCATAACATCAGGCACTTGAGCCAACTCTTATCTAAGCCATCTCATATCAGTTCCTGCCACTTCCTCTTGCCACAATTACGCACCATGTTTTGCTCCCATCTCATCAGGGGGGAGAGATCATTTCTTAACTCCTCTCTTTGACCATATGTTCCATTTCTCAGCTGGTTCACCTTTTCTATTACATCAAACATAAGCTTATCTTCCTTGGCAAGGTCTTTCACAGCTTAGCTCTGACCCCGTCCTCTGCATCATCATCCCAATATACCAGCCTGAAACACATTTGTTACATTTATGGAAAAACACCTTCATTATTTCAACCACACTACCTTTGCGTTCAGTGGGAGTTCCTTGCAAGCACCTGCAAAACTATTAGCTCATTCACATCTTCTCCCAACAATCTCACCAAAAATCACAGGTGATGCTTTGACAGCTCACATTCTGTGGCCACGGCTTTTCACGCTGGTCAACAAAGTCTCATAACACCCTTCCACCTCTTCTATCTCTAATTCTTCTCCAAGGTTGTAAGCTCTTTGAGGCAGCAATTAACTTTTTGTTCTGTGTTTGCTTAACACAAAGCGGTCCAGCCTTTGGACAAATAACAAGCACCTACAGTACTCATCATCACAAGATACCACTGGTACAAAGAATTGTCATAGTTCCAGGTAATAGGACAAATCGTGCAGCAGCATATAAACAGGATTTTCACCCCCAGGTTTTTTTGAGTCAGAAGAGCCCATATGTTCCCACTGTGGGTTTTACTGTATTCCCTTCTTGAAGAATCTATTACTGGGCCTTGTCAGGCTACTGACGATGGCAGCAAGGAAACCTGTTTTTTCTATGCAGGCTGATAAATGAGCCAATAAATTCTAAATCCACATCCATGAATGCTTCAATTATTGCTATTATTTATTGTCATCTGTTATGCGCTAATGATCTCCTTGGGATTGGACCAGTTGGCAGTACTGAGCAGGGTGAAAAGTCTTCTGTTGCATTAAAAAAAGAAAAGTGGTCCTCTAGAACTTAATAGGGAGGATGAGAGGAATATTAAAGTAGGAACATTTTCTGTGGAAGCAAGAAATCCCTATGGAAAAGGGAGACTTCACATTGTTTACCCATTGTTTTCATCTGCTACATTGCTGATTAGAAGCTTTACTGCAGAATATTTAGCAAAAGGGAATCTGGATATTTTAGAAGGGGTTTTTGGCCAGAAAACCAAGGAAAGACAATTGATCCAAACAACTGGCTGAATGGGAGGGAAAAAAGCAAAGAACTTGAGATGTCACAAAAAGGAAGAGCAAGTCTTACAGAGAGGCAAAATCCAAAACGTAAATATCGGTTAGATACTCAGGTTAGGATTTTCCACAATATGTTAAACCAGTGCTATACTATTTATGCTTAAAATACCTAAGCTTGGTCGTTAAGTGCTGGGGGGGAGGGGAGAAGAACCAAAAAAAAAAAAAATTACATCTAGTAGAATTCTGGAAGAGGATAAAATGGGATGAGGAAATAACACCAACTGCATACTACACAATGCATAACGTTAACAGGGGATTAAAAACCCTTTGCCCCTGCAATAAAAACATGCCAGCAAGATCTCCATGTGTCTTCTAAATGGGAAATACTGTGATATTTGGGTATTTATAGTAGGCAATGGTCTTTTTTTTTTAACATGATAATCTAAATTTTTAGCAAAATTTAGATATAGAAATGTTATCTGCAAAACACACAGAATTCATGCTTTTCTAACCCACATTACCACATGTGTCTAGTGTTGATCTGCTGTTAGATTTACAGAACTATGCTGGGTTATTTGTCGGCTCAAAACACATCTCTGGTACAGACAAACAAAGTTGAAAATGATGGATTAGTTGTACGCAATTCATTTGACAAGCATCAGAAAGTGGAGAGCAAGGAGAGGAAAAAAAAAAAAACCTTTACCAAAGCCTCGTAACCTGAGTTAATGAAATTATATTTAACTAAGGGTGTGTATTTAGACTTGATCTTACCTTGGTGACTTAGCCATTAGTAGGAATTCATTGTTTACCTCTTCGATTCTTATCAGTACTTAGGCAGTGTTTGCACGTGATTTTCAACTGATTGCTCAACATGCTCTATGTTAGACTGTTTTGAAATAAATGAAAACACAGCAAGATCACAGAGAGCTAATCTCAATTATCTAATCTGCCTAAAACTGCATGGTTTCTTTTCTTGTTGAGGCCACATTACAGCTTCCTCTATGGGCAGAACTGTACCCAATGATGCCAAACCAGACATCTGTTTCTTCTTTTGCAAGACTAAAACTTTACTATCAGTGAAATGGAAACAGTTATTATTCCAAATTACTTTTCTTAGGTCATTTAAGGATCACTCCTCAAGAGGTAATAACCCCCTATAATTATTATGGGCTCCTATTGACATCTATGATAATTGTGGATGTTTGATTTACATAATAGACCCTCTCAAAAAAAAGAAAAAAACAAAACACAGAAAGACAAAAAAAACCACCTACTCACACCAGCAGCCTCTGAAAATCTGATCATAGGATGGTGAACACCAAGCTTTGAGCATCCCTGAGAAAGGCGGATAGGTCCTGAAGACATAATGATACCAAGAAGGGGAAAATCAAATCTGAATATTCTGACTTAATTTTAATGTAATTTAAATTTCTACACTCCTGCTGACTCTGGAGCACAGACCTTGTCCAATAATTCACGAAAGGAACAGAAAGACAAAAAGAGTTCCTGGAAAACCATTAAGCCAATGGGCAACTTACAAAAACAATACATGAAAGAAAAGAATTTGCAAACAGCTTTTATAGTTTGTGTGTTTGCACTGACTGGAGAACATAACAGCCAAAACTCTCTCACCCAGAAGGAACATGCTTTAGTCTTACGCAATCAATTCTAAGATTTCACCTGGAGCACAGCTGAGCTTCACAACCAAACTCTGTGAGTAACTTCAATTTCTAGGTCAACTTCTTCCAAAGATACTGTTAACAACATTTAAGAAGAAAAAAAATAGCTTAGCAGCTTAAGAGTTAATGCAGACATTAAAGAACTTGCTCATTAGTCTGCCAAGATCTGATGTCTCTGTTGTCTTCTTAGAGAATAAGTTTGCCCTCGGGACACATCTTTCAAGCAGTTGGAGCCCTTGGGGCAATTCATGAGAAAAGCACTTCTAGGAACACTTAAACTCCTGTGCACACTCACCCTCTTTCTACACCAGCCATTGTTATGTATCCTGTATTGTGGGGTACAGTAACAGAGTAGAACCCTTGTACCCCATGGTCCTCGTAACCGGCTCCCAACAGTAAGAGGTAGGTAAATAAATTGGAAGTATCAGAATATGCTCTTTTAAAAGTGGGAAACGTTCATACTAAAAGCTGTCAAACATCTAGTTTTGAAGTATGCGACTAAACTTAGCTCCTCTTCAACACACACACACACACACATTTTCATCTTCCCCAACACACTATTTGCCATCCAGTATCCAATTGCCTCTGTGATTAGACTCAGCCACATTTTCTTTCAGACTTCGTGACTATCCATTGCTTCTCCAGGACTCTACACAACACACCGCGTGCACAGGGCACCACCACTGAGGGAATAATCAGCATTCAGTGCAAGGGCTGGGGAGAAGCACATTACAGCAGCAGGAGTTAGAGCAGCACTGGCATTTTCATTACAGTACACACTGGTAAGGAAGGGCCTGGCTGAAGATGGAGCAATTGAATGGCAAAAAGACTCTGTAGGTTTGCTTAAGACTTCCTGAAGTCTCAGCACTTGCCTGATGACCTTCCTTTTGAGACAGATCTTTATTATAGCTTTTTAGCCAGGAGTTCAAAGGAGTAGCATGACAAAATAAGAGAGATGATTCCCTCCACACCCCAGATCACAGCTTGCCAGAGTGGCGAGGAATTATCTCGCAACCTTTTCTTCTTCCATACAACAACATGAATACTCAATCAAGAAGCAGCAATGAACATAAAGGTTCAGAGACAATCCCTGGTTAAGCACTGACATTTGCATGCTGTCAGAATTATTTGAACTTCTTGAGTCTGCAAAATGAGGTTGAGCTTTTCCCCAAGAACCATTGCTGTCTGATTGCATTCCTCATGTGATACATTCTCAGTAAAAGAAAAAAAAATCTGAAATATTGATTTTTCTCAAAATATGACAAGATACTAATAAGAAAGCCACATTCAACTATAAATAAGGAGAAAGGGAAAGCAAGATTGAAAAGCATGCACATTTTCCTGTATTCTAACAGCAACATATTTACGGCTACCTTCAGTTTCAGCAGAGTTCAGAGTTAAATGTTAGAAGTCTACCATCCCTAGGAAACAAATATGCAAACAGAAAGTCTGGCCAGTTCCCTGCCGTAATGCTTGATAGAAACCACAGCTTCTTTAGTTTAATTTTATACATATGTGTGGGTCTGAGAATCAGGGCTCCATATTTTTACTTCAGTGTTGTGTCCAGAGCTGTCCAATGAGTACTATCAACTTGATCATATACCATTAGAGTTGGACTAACGCATAACTGTTGATTCCCTCACAGAGCCAACAAGTCACAGATGTTTTCCTTAGCACAACTGGCAAGCATATGGCTTGCTTGGATATGGCAAATTTGAGCTTTGCCATGACATTAAAATGTCAAGTGTCCATACTGGACATGAAGCCTTAATTAGTACAGGTCAATAGCAGCACATTATATCCAGACTAGCAAGAAAAACATGAAAAATGTAATGAAAATATCCTTGAGACTCCAGAACTAAGGGAAATTAAAAGCATACCTTTCCAATAATAAAAACATGAAAATATCTGGAAAAAAAAAACAACTGGTTTTTGCACATGGCAAAACAACACAATTTGGTCTGCTGCAAAAGAAGGAAAAACAAAAATAAAGTTTTGCTTTTAAAAAAAACACAAATTTAAAAGACTTGATCAGTCTTAAAACTTCTTTTTAAACAGTCACAAAGCAACATTACTGTTGCCAAAGCTTAACGTTTTATTGCAAGATTTGTGATAGCTTGGGGAAAAATGGCAAGATTTTCTTCATGAGCACCCCAGTTCCTACAATCTTGTTGTTATTTAAGGATGTATTTTATTTACAAGGGACATATTTCCAACGTTCACTGATGTGGGCAAAGTAATATTTTTAATCCTTTTTCATTGTTTTGAAAGATCTGGCTCATTGAATAGTAAACATTTGGGGTTAGCCATATGTATTTCACTATTTTTCTGCCTGAGCACAGGGTCAGAGAACATTTCTTTTTTGCTAGAAATACTTCCTGGCTAATGATTTCTGGGAGTACTTGATCATTATTTTCACAGGGAGCTGGGACAGATTCTTTGCTTGAGGCCAGCAAAGGACTTACAAGAATCTTGCCATACCACCACCCAGAAATTAAAGTCTTTTATGTATTGTTTTAAAGACACCTGTGAAGGAGGATGCTGTCTCTGCTCTACCTGAAAGCAATAGGTTCCTGCTATCTTCGATGATTCAGGCAATATGCAACCTTGGCAAAATCCAAATTTAGTTTTGCCACGCTTCTCTTTCAATTTCCCTTTTTAATTGAGCACATGCCTGTTCACACCCATTTACAGGGAGTATTTCACTCTTTGACAACTAGCAAAGTGATCCCTGGGACTATCGAGTCAACCAGATGAAGACTGATTTCTTCTCACTCAAAATATTATGCAGCACAATTATTCAGTTATTTCCATGAGTCTGACAAGTGCTGTATAATGTGCAAACCAAGTTATACAAACAAAAGCACAAAAGAGCATTAACAGAAATAAAATTATAAAGAACAAACTTAGAACAGTTGTGAGGCTGCACAAACAGCAATTAGTTGACTGGCAATGCAATAGAAAAGATGAATTTACCATTCAAAAAAAATCTCTGAAGAACATGTTTTTATATGTGTTATACTCCACATGAACCAAAGACAATGGTTCCTCAAAAAGAAGAGCTGTATTGACACCAGCATGAATATACTTTTTTCTTCCCCCCTCTATGCCAAAAACCTATTTTCTAAGGACCAGTCTCAGGTGGTGATGTGAAGATTCCTCAATTCTATTGCCAAGTCATTATGTGACCTTGAGGAAAAGTGCACAGGGTCTCCATTTACCTATTGTAGAATCGGTGTATAACCATAACAACACTTACCAATACGCAGAAGGGTTGTGAGGCTTAATTAATTGTTAAGCACTTCAAGGTCCTCAGCTGCATAACAGCGATCTTTATTAATAAAGTTGTATTTATTGGCTCTCACATTCCTTACTTATGTAAATATAGCAATCATTATCTTTATAGCAGCTCTAGACATTTTTTAATCCTTTAAAATTTTTTTACCATATTGTAGTCCAAAGAACTGAATGATGGGGGAGAGAGTACATTGTATCAAAACTCCACATCTGTTTGCCCATCATAGCCCCTTTGCCTCTGCTGGGTGGGGGGGCTACCACTTATGAAAGTTTGGCCAATTAAATCCAGCTGGAATCTATGCAAAGAGAACATATGGACATGGTTGTTTTTAAGAATGAATTTTTTTTTCTCTTCCAATTAATAATCTGCCGCAGAGGCAAATTTTACCATTTCCCCTTCACAAACAATAAATAGGATATCACCAGTCTGCTTAAACATAGCAATTCTTGCCAAAGCAATAAGCATCATTAACATAACGATTGATGCAGCTTAACGCCCTTGAAAAATCAGGTTTTCAACACAGGCTTTCTAATGCAAAGCTCAAAAATAGCTGTTATGCACGACCTGGCCATTTCGCCATGGAGGCAATGTAAGAACATACACTGGCTCCTACTCAACTCCTTCTGCAAGTTCCCCCATTAACCCACTGACCACTTCTGGCCCATACAGCCCCACAGGAACACATCCATTCTCTCCAATTGAGCAGGATTTTACGTGCCAAGTTTAAAAATTAAAAAGCACATACAGCAATCCTTTTGCATTGAGGATCCTAGCTGCAAAGAACTGTAAGTGAATACATAAAGTTTGGTTCCACCTTAATTTAAGTGAAAAGGAAATGACAGATTCTGTAGTATTACCCAGGGTGGGAGGGGGAAGGAAATCAATGAATGAAACATATTGCGTGGGGTGGGGGGGTTTAGATGATTTATCTTTCTATTTTTGGATATACACTCAGCTCTTTGGGGGAGCTGGGGGAAAAAATGCACAAATGACTTTCAATCTGACAGTTGTGAGTTATCACAGAAGTAATATTCTCTATGCAATAAAACTAAGAAACTCTGTTGTCTGTCAAAAATAAGAGTGAGCATTGTCTTAGGCAGTAACACCTGATCTATTATTAATCCATACTTCAGAATAGACTTAAAATGTATTGACAGCTTCAAGCAGAAAATGACAATGTACAGGCTCTTTTAAATTCCTAAGGGAAATCCAGAACTATAAGTAAAGCTACCATTAAGTTAAAAAAAAATCTAAATTCTATTTCTTTACAAATGCCTTAAATTAGTTGTCATTAGTTAGCTATTATATGTACCTGTATAAACAAACTGTTGGGTCATTGATGAGCTCAACTTCGTGAAGTATCTGAGAACGTGTGTTTGGAAAGGGATACCACAACTTGGGACCATTTTGAAGTAACTTACAAATCAGCTAACTCAGTCAAAAGATAACTCACTTGAGAATGATATAATTACTTTCAGTTTGCTTAAAGCCAAGGAAAAGTTGACACAGTGATTAAAAGGTTATAGCAGTAGTTTAATGTATACACACAT
>JANZLQ010000089.1:33351032-33365883 GCA_026212715.1 Elanus axillaris
GGAGGGTGAGCAAAGAGGGGGGGGGGAAGAGTTACTTTATACTGCTTGAAATTGGGCTGTTCTGAGGCCTAGGACCTGAGCTTATTTGAAGAAAGATTATCTTGACAAATTGGATAAACATTTTGTGCATGACAGGACGCTGATGGAGAGTCTGTTCTGCAAGCACACCTGGGGGATAGTTTGCTTAGTGTGTGACCAAGGTGTTCAGCTAACCCCGAGTCCTCCCAGGACGCTTTGTTTACCCTGTGACAGGTATAGGCAGATCCAAAGCTGAGGCCTCCATAACAGTTCCTGCAGACTTTGCAGATGCATTTCGCTCCCTCCCCCTTGGGACAAAATACCTTTTGGGTAGAATAGTCCACAGAAGGCTCCACCAGGCTTCCACAAATAAGTCTGTATTTATTAAGCCTGCAGGCTAGCGTGCCCCAGGCAGTAAGTGACCAATGCAAATAAGGTCTTGTATCTCCACCCCTCAACATTGACTGGAAGGGACCACTCCAACACCCTGATAGAGTCAAGTAGTGAAAGAAAAACATGTCTATAAACACAGCCAACTGGTTAATGAGCAGGGCAATGAGCATTACCAGTGTAGACTCTTCACTTCCCTTTATTGGAAAACAGGGATGCGGAAGTCAGCATGGCCATTTTGTTCTGCCTTCACTTTGATGTCAGTGATGGAGCAACACAGGACAGTAGACCACCGATGACTGTGGTGCAGGTGGTGGCCGATGACCATCCTGCAGGTTGTTGGTGACACCTCCTAGCATCACCTGAAGAACTCCTTTGTGCAGGCAGGCAGCAAGCAAATTTTTGCCTCTTTCAACAGAAGCAGTTGTACTGGCAACTAAATCTTTGCAGATCCCAACGAGCCACCCTCAGGGCTTTTTTTCATGTGTTTGAAGTCAGGCAGACAAGGATTCTGTTCTCAAACCCCACAACATTCCCAAAGCTGCCACACAACTCTCTGCTCCTTTTTTGGGGTGGGCTGTTTTCCAGCCAGATGAGCTCTGGCCCTGTGGTGAGTTGGCTCAAAGACAAGCACTAATGCCAGAGCAAAGGGGCAGAAGAATGGAGATGGAGGAAGAGACAGTGATAAAAGAAAAACAATTTAGAGACACTAAAGCTGTTGTGGGAACACTCTTTAGGACTACAGAAGTTAAAAGCTCAGATCAGAACTTGTTTTTTTCAAATGCCAAAAATTTTAGCCCAAGACTGTTCTCACAAAAGTAAAGAAATTACCAGTTTCCTAGATAAACTCTCTCCCCAGCTCAGTTTCAGCTTGGCTTTTGCCTGCGCTTAGTCCACAAGCACACCTTTGGCCATTTCCTACCTCCAAAGCAACCAGCAGAGCCCTGAGGGCAGTAATGGAGGAGACAAACTCTTTGGAGAAAGGAAGGATCAGAGTAGGACTCACCTCACTTCACTTTAGCTGCTGCAAGGTGGGACAAAACAACTTCTGGAGGAGGTCAACCCTGTCCACTAGCTGCCAGGGAGCACACCCAGCTCCCTGAAACTTGGATGCCCAATTTTTGGGTGGCTAAACTGAAGGGGGCTGTATGCCATCTCCAGTTACCCCAGTCAAGCACACCAGTACGTGGTCTCAGGGAAATGAGAACACTGACCTGGCAAACTTCAAGCCAGATCTATTAAGTGTTCTGCAAAGTTGCTATCAAGCAGTGTGGGGAGAGAGGGGTATCTGTTTTACACTCTGGCAAGACATCATCCCAAATCCTAATCCTCTACCTTGCCCTAATCTGCTCTGTTTAGGGACAATTGGCTTCCCCTACCTCTTCCTATTCAGAAGACATTTTGAGAGGGGAGATTAGAATTAGGCATCTAAAACTGACAGCTTGGATTAACCCTTTGGACATCCCATAGATGATAATATGTTTAGATGGGAATGGGTTGTGGTGCTTCTACCTCCTGTGTCCACTAGACCATGAAGACAACTAAGCACTGGTGGCTTGCCATATAGCACAAGGATGTTAATATTGCTTACTGGACCAAGGCAGGACTATAGAGATGTTCATGGTATTTATCCTGAGCACTAAGAAAGGGCCAGTTCCCTAAAGCAGCAATCAACCACTTCTGTACCACATGAATAAATTATTATTCTTCCTTTCTGACTATCAGTGATGAGCAAACAAAACAAAGCCAGAGCTGCTCTGCAGCAAGGCTGTGCCACTTAACACAGATTTGATTTAAAACCTGCAGAAGAAACAAGGAAGCAGTACCAAATACCTCAGAAATGTTTGAGAGAGAAACTATTTTTAACTTGGGAAGGGAGTGTACCTTCATTGATTTTGTCTTTCAAACCTAATTTTCCAGAATAGCTGCCATCACTGTATTCAAAAAGCAGCAATCAAAGCAGTAAAAGGTGTAGTAAAATTGCTTTCTTCCAGAAAGCATTTTTGCCCAGGCGATTTACATTCCCACATCTGCTCAGGCAGTACACCCCAAAGCTAACGTGCATTTCTCCTACGAGTTATGACAGTAACTCGGAATGACTTCAGATGGTGCTCCCAATGTGAGATATAAATAGGTGGATGGAGATGGAGATAAATTATCTCCAAACAGTGGGAGTAATATGAACCTTTGTAGGCAGACTTGGAGTCAGCAAACAAGTACCGTCATTAGAAAGTGATCTGAAAACAAAGAAGTTGAATGACAAATATTTTTCCAGGATGTAACAGCCTAAAGGACACAACCAGAAAGTTAATGAGCTCCTAAAAGTGGCTATGTATCTCTAGCTTGCCCTGAGGTGTATTTAGCTGACAGGAATGTTCTTGTGACGCAACCCTTGCAACTTGTATTTCATTAGTTGAGTGTGTTGTCAATATCCTGACAGGAGGGATTTTCTTTTCAGGTTGACTGAAATAGAATTAAGATGCTTTTTCATTCCAATTCATACAGCTATTAATAAAAAGCAATTTTTCCTTATTTGCCTGTGATAGTATACTGCACACACAAAAAGAACAATGGTTGTCAAAACCAGAGTTGGCCAAGCAAGAATGTTCTGGCTTTTAACACATGTGATGATGTGAACTATTGTCTCCCAGCTTACACAGCCATGGCTGCATGAGGGCCCTGCAGTCAGCACATCTCTGTTTACAGAAAGGAATCCAAGCTAGAGAGGAAACAATGACTTTGCAGTTTAATAGAAATCCTCAGGCACAGATGAGGCAAAATAAGAAACAAAAGCTTAGCATGAGAGAGGCTATTTAGTGATCTAACATCAGCCCTCCATGCAAACCTGCCTGATACCAGGCAAGCCTCTCAGCCAGGAACATCCCTTTTTAATGGAACATGCATGAGACACCATTATTAAGCCCTTTCTCAAACGCCAAAAGATACTACTTTCCCTCCCAATTTTGTTCTCTCATTTTCTCTCATCTTCAGCCAACTTGTCTTCATTTTCAGATGGAAAACATGCAAAAAAGTTAATTTTCTCTGCAAAAATCAGTCTTTGCACACAAAATTCCCCACAAACTCCCTTTCTGCAAAACTCCGCGTATCCTGACAGAACTTCCAAATGTAATTAAAATAAAGAAGCGAAAGACACCTTTGTCTTCAGATTAGTTTTGCATTTTGCCTTCAAGCGTTCCCCACATATCTGAAGATCACACATTTGTACTTAAGAGGTGGAAGTCAGCCAGCAGTAACACGTGACAGTGAGCTGTGATCAGATGGAAATGTTTACAACGGAACTTACGATTGGCACAATATATCAGGCTCCAACGATACAGAACTAGATTGTCAAAGGTAGATTTTCTTTTTAAAAATAGGACTTGCATGATTTCTAAAAACGGGGCAGAGAACTGTGCCAGCAAGATGTCTGCAAACAAGCTTCCTGTATATATTTCAAGAGCAAAGAGCATGGAGCTGCAGCATCCCTGCTTATTCTCAAAGTTATAAAACTACCTGTTTCAAGCCCACCTGGGACCACTGACTCATTTAGATTGTCAACCAACTTTTGAAAAAAATCAGTTCAATGCTTTTCCTACCTGGTCTAGCTAAAGTTGACTCGACAGTCACTGTATATGCACTCACTCGTGTTCATCACCCTTGGGCGATTTCAAAAACATTACCTGTACCAACACTGTCACAATATAGTTCATCCCTATTTCATGGGGGTTTTTTTCCAAATACTGTGTGTGATTTTAATCTCATAAAGAAAACATTCACAGCTACAGTTGGTACCCTCTTTCCTTACACTTTATGTTCGGGTGTACCAACCCAGAGTATCTATCAAAGGCAGTTACGCAAAAGACAACCAGTCCTTTATAGCAGAAACAGTCTGAGCCCCATTAGCTGGCCAGACAGGCACATTTCGAGCACAGATCCCAGAATATAGGGAAGCCATTGTTTCATTTCAGAACAGGCCAGGGAGCCTCCATCACATGGGGGAAACCTTTGATGTCCCTTGGATTTAGAGGACGAGTCCAAATGAAAGCAGGGGCAGAGCAGCTTCTGCTAAGCAGGGTGAACTTTTCCTCTCTCTGATGAGGGGAAACCTTCTGTAGGAACAAAACAGGCTCTCACAGTTGTTACCGGAGAGAAGACAGTGCTGACCAGCAGAACAGAAAACAAGGGCTGCACAGGGACAGTGCCTGGCAAAACAACCAGTTCCGAGTCCAAAAAAGGACACCTGGCCTTATAACTAAGGGCAAGAAACAGACCACTATGTGTAAATATACGTACATCAACGTACTGATATTTTGCAGCTGTAAAGTACTTTTATGTTGAATTAACTTGGCATCAAAGCCCTCACTGGTGATCTTCCTCACCACAGTAATTCAGGATAAAAGTGACAGGACACAAATACAAGTATTCTGAGGACCAACAAGATAGATCTTTAACTCTCTGGAGAACAATTGGGCCATCCTGAGGATTTAGTTCAGCTCTGTACAAAAATCAAGATGTGAGCCACAGAGTATGGGACCAAAGCTAGAAGGGAAGCCTGTAAGGTCACAGGCACAACAAGATCTGAAGTCTCTCCTACTTTTCAACTTGCTTCCAAATTTCCGAGGTTGGCAGCAATGGTGCTTTCTGTTACTTCAGATCTGTTTTTAAAACAGGAATGAACTGTGCATTTTCTATCTTACAGCCAGACAGTCACAAAGGCTGTCTACATGGTACAGGGAACAGCAACAAAAGCTACTGAGTCTCCTGGACAGCACGTTTCCCAACCACGCTTCTGGCTGCCAGTCAAACTCGGGATCTGCAGAGTGCTTAGGAGGGCTCAGGCCCAAAGTAGCTGCCAGAGACCAGACTGCATTTAGTCTTACGAGGGTACACCTTGTTCAGGGGGGGCCACGAAGAATGGGGGTGGTAGAAAACAAAAAAAAGAAAGCCCACAGTTAAAGAATTTGCTTTTTGGGCAAAACATGCATAGGCTTCTCTGCTCCAGGCTTCAGTTTGAACTCCTATGCAAGTACATGTCTTCACGTAAACAACATGGGTGAGTCTGGATTTGTGAACTAGATCCTCATAATGCAGATTATTTTTTAACAAAAACAACCAGCATTACTGTGGAACACAGTTGTCAAATTCTGAGAGGCAGCTAAGAGATCAATAAAGTAATCCCTATATAAACAGTCTGCAAACCACTTTGTAATTTGGAGACAAAAACCTACTATTAAACATAAGAGTGGTAAAATCTGAGGGAAGCATTTAAATAAAGTGCAAGCAGAACATATACCATAGACTTTTTTTTTTTGGTGCCTTTAGAAGCCAAACACCCCATTGTAACTCAGTGAAAGAAGTCACATGCATTGCCAAGCAAGCAGCTCCTTTTAATTTTTTCCCAAGCGCAGTCATGGAGCAAGATATTTTGTACAATGTTTCTACAAGGTGAATGCTGCTGTATGTTGGATCATGTTCTCGTTGGAGTGCTGGATTAATGCACAAGTAGGACAGGCATCTAGATGTCTTGGGCAGACCCCCTATTTCCAGATTAACAGAACTATTCAGGGAACTATCGAATTCAATTTTTAGTTATACAAGAGAATTCATTTTGCATAATCTGCAGACAACGTGGATATTAAGTAGACAGTACTTGCTTTTGTAATAGGAAGCAGAAATCTTGATTTGTAAGCTTAACTCCTATTCAAGCCAGAAAACCTTAAACCAGAAGTGAGAGTATCTTTCTCAAATCAAGCTTTGCCATACAGAAGCTTCTTCAATGCCTCAAAATACATCAATCCAACAAGCACCAAGATGTCTTCTGAGACACTTCATTAACAGTTATCAAAGCCATCAAGACTCTTCTGCTCTAATTTTTGGAGGTTTCATAGCAAAACAAGATATCAGAAGACTTATTATTCGGGGCTGGGGTCTGTTCATTTCATTACAGAGCCAAATTCTAGTCCCAAGACCACTTGCCTCTGCGCTGCCACATCACACACACTGTTGCTTTTCGCGTGGTAGGTTTTTTCTTTTCCAACAACTTATTTGCACAAGCAGAAGAGCAGTTTCTTGGAAGGCCAAACTTAGTGGTATCAGCAGACTGCCCTCCGCTGCAGATCCTATTATTCTGGCATTACTCTTCAAGCCCCCAACAGCAGTATGCTAATAAGGGGCTCAATGAAAAACCAAACAAAACTATCCTGCTAGAACTCCATGTGAAATGTTGACCCAAGAAAAATAAAGTGTGCCTCTTTGATATACATCTGTCCACTTTGCACAGCAGATAGCAGGGGGCCTGCTGCAGGTGCTAAAGAGAGGAGTTTAAGCCAGCTTCCAAAGTTCATATTGATAAACCGTAAGCATATCACACCAGCCATCTGCACACACCTAGTCACATCTGTAAGTCATACGGAGGCCTTACAAGGAGCTGAGGGAGGTTTTACATACAGCTGAGCAAACCCTTCCCTCCTCCATCCATGCTGGAATTTCAGATCCCTCTCACTAGTTCGGCTCTTACGTTTGCCAAGAGGAACCTCCCTTCTTTCTGCTGGGTCCCATCTCAAAGTCATTCTTTCAATCTTGAGACCCACAAGAAGCTATACTGCTCCCTAGCACCATTTTCAACTTGTTTTACCGCTTCTCTCTTTTTATATATTTATATACACGTACATTCTACTGAGACTCCCCACTGGAGACTGCAAACCCAGATCTACCTGGAGAAGTTTGGGGACCAATATAAACACATCTCACAGCTCACTTTGCTTATATCCCGATCCCACAGTTCCTTCTTTCTGCAAATACTCAGTGCCCACTTCCACAGACTAACACAAAAAAGCATCAGGATAGGTATGCGCTATTCTCATTAACAATAAAGGAGACAGTAAACTAATAAGCTTGTTTATGGCATTTAATGCATACAGGCACCAAATCAACAAAGCACTCTAGCACACATTTAACACCATTCTTATTCACCAAAACACATCAAACCAACATTCAACTTTAAGCAGCACAGTCTTAAATACATTTTGCTGAACAGAGACAAGTAATTTAAGTTACACGCATGGGGCACTGGTGAATTAACACCATAAAGGTGAAATCTCAGAGACTGACAGAGTTTTGGTTTTTTCCTTCACACCCCTGGATTAAACTCCCTTTTAGATAAAACACACCTAAATGAAGTTTAACTTTTGCCAGCAGAATCCACTTTCAGATTATTTTGTTTTTCTTCTGCATAAGCCTGCGACTTTCACATAATCCACGAGCAAATAGCTCTATTCTGTAGATTAGAAATTATAAAAGACCATGTAATCAGCTGACAAAAGAACTGAAAACAACCCCAGAGGAAACGCAGAGCTGCTCTCGCAGGCTCACAATGTGCTGCTCTGTCAGCCTCCCACTCTTTCAGCAGATACTCCTGACATTTCTTGTGTCATTACTGGACTTTATGAATGGGACCGTAGGATGTTTGCTGGTGAATAATCAGAAAGGGAAGGGGCATGGTATCACGGACAAGGGAGCTGCTTCACTGTCTGCTGACTAGATCCAAGCAATTAGTTCACTGCTTTCTCCTACCACCAACTATGAATCACAGCTCAACATTGTATTAAAGGCTGAATTGTTGCTCATTTTTGAACAAGGATGCTTAAGAAATTAAGCTATTGTAACCTCAAATAAACTGCACATGGTTTGGTGGTTTTATTTAGTTCACATGTATCTAAATGTTTAGGTACTTACACAAAGCCTCATCAACTTTTGGGGGCCAGAAAAGTCAGCTGAAAGTCTCACCAAAGGAAGTTACCCCACAGAGGCTCCAGCTCTTCCCACTTTTGTCGCGGACAGAAATATCGCAAGCACAGTTCCTGCTACGGAATTTCCCTGCTCCTCCTTAGCTTGCCCAGCCACACACACATAAGGCGCAGCTTACACATAAGGGAAGGGAAGGGAAAGCCCTTGCGGAGAAGTTTTGTTTGGAAGTCTGTTAGTTGTGTAAGATGTCACAAACAAGCGTGAGGAACCCAGTCTAAGCGTTCCTGTTGCCAGCTGCTCTTTTCCAGCCTGAGGAGCAGTTTCACCTAAATTTGAAAAAGGACTTTGGAAACAGCAGCCTTACAGGTTTCTGGGGAACTGCCAGGTCCAATACAAGAAATGCCCCAGCAGACAGAAAGGATGCAGAATGAACATGAACCACAGCACCTGTACGGGAGAGAAACCTCACGATCCACCCTGCCTGCGAGAAGCACTTCAGCAGAGCTCAGACCACCACAGGAGTCCCACCAGGACAGACAGATCTGTACGAGACGCTTCCTTCTGCTTCTGAGGCTGCTCGTTTTCCTTCTTTTTTTCTCCCCCTGGGTTGAGCCTGCCAAGTCACAATGCATCCAGGGTAATATCTGGCTATTTGATAAATATATTCAGATGTTATTAGGATCTCAGCACCACCGCAGCTTGGTGCCTGGTGGGACCAGCCCTGGGCGGTCTCAGCCAGGGCAATTCTCCCATCATGCTGATAAATCACATGGCTCTCAGGGATCACAGGGCCAAGAGGCTCACCATCAGTGTGTACAGGGAAAACATTTTTTGAGAAGTTGGGAATGAGAGGGCTTTCCAAGGTGACAAAGTACTGGGTATTTTGAGGAAGGAACATCAAAATGCCAATTCAGATAAGTGTGCTCTGTTGACATCAAACCTGCTAGTCCAGCAGTGATCACTGGTGGTAAAAGCAGAGTCCTGACCACCAGCGGTCATTAAAAATCCTACAGCACTTCGCCAAGGGAAGGGCTGCTGTTGAACTGCAGAGCTGCTCTGTACTGGATTTCTTGGTGAGGTACATGCAAGATGCTTACCTTGGAGATAAGCAAATAGAAAAAAAAATTATTCACAAGTGATTGCTTGAATACAAAGAAAGCCAAGTTTTAATCTCTTTATAACCCTTTTGCGTTCATTTTCACTAAGCTTTAGAGTCCTATGATAACTAGAGAACATTTTTATAAGTGAATTTTAAGTTTAAATACTAGAATGTTCAATGAAAGTATGAGTAGAATATTATAAAACTCTTAATTCATGATGTCTTGTGGAGTTACATAAGCTAGAAATGAAAGTAATACCATCTTCTGTGTAATTGCTCGGCATCAGCATATGACAGATTTTGGTTGTACCAGGAATAATTTTAGTATGGACACACAAAATCATTACAGAATGTTTCAAAAAAAAAAAAAAGTGTGTCAGATTCAGTATTATCCCCCACTAAGTCAATATTTTTATTATATTGTAAAAACATGTATACCCTGTATGCATTCTTAGGTATGAAATATAGTTGCTCAGTTTACAAAAGCATAGTTACATTAACAAGTTCATGGAAACTAATATCAACTGATCATGCTTTAAGTAAAGAAAATAGCAAAGAAAAACAGATATAAGACAGAAGAAGCAGTATCAAAGAAGACTTAGGCAATCCACAGGTAAATCCAGTTTGTTTTTTATATAAAAAGAGTCTGGCCTGTTTATTGTCTAGTTTAGTTGTTCAGTCTTTGCAATTCAAGCTTTTTTCCCCAACATCTTTTGATATCTATTTAATCAGAAAATATTTTTATTTTGCCTATCTGTCTTGTTATCTGAAGAGATGTGCCCTCAAACACTGAAATTTGTACAGCAAGTGGAGCTGAAGACTGAACTGACCCCATCACAAGCAAATTATTAGCTTTCTGACTGTGGAAGCAAAACTTCACTTAATCTAATGGCAAATAACATGCATTTCTCCAGCAATTCCTACTTTGACGAATCAGTCAGGCTGATGGATGTTTAGCACTTACCTTAATGCAGATTTTTGCTTTAGCTAACATTTGTAGAAACAGAATCAATTACAAGCTGGAGATTACTGAGCTGATGGGCTTTCATGCTATTGCAGTTGACCGTGCAATTGGGTTTTTAAGTGACAGACACCACAGGACAGTCTCAGCTTGGCAAAATCCTCCTTACTTTTCCACTTATCTAACTTATTCTCCATTCAGCACTTTAATTTCCCCACCCTTTGCCTTGTTTTCTGAGCCATCTGAGCAGAGTGCATGCACGCACACGTGCTTTGCTCTTTCCTGATGAAGAAACACCTGCATCTGGGTGCCGTCAGCACAGCAGGCCATCGTCCGCTGGCACAGCCATCGGGACAAGTACAGAATTACCTTCACAACCAGTGAATGTTCAAAACGTGGAAGTGCTGCGTGAGGGAAGATTTCAGATGCGGGAGCTGCACAGAGGGCTGTCGATCAACACAAAACAAAGCCTACCAACACTCAAGAACATACAGGAAATCTTCACAATTAATGCTTTTAAACAGCATGATCCTGAGTAAAAGAGCATTGTTGGAGTTAAATATTTTTAAAGAGGCAAATGGTTCCTAGTTTTCCTACTTCAATGGATTGTTGTTGCTCCCCTCACTCCACCTAATCTTTACTAAGCAGTAGATATTTACTAGCAATTATCATAGCCCTTTTTTACTTGTTTTTACTTGTTCCTTTCCTAGAAAAACAGTCTTACAGTTAGGAGTCCTCCCTAACTGCCTTAGAAACACTGGTGCTTAATTATAACTTCTGTTACCCAGTGGAGGTGGGAAAGGCCCAGCACTTTGCAGAACTGAGCCCAGCAATAAAGGTAATAAGAATTTAACTGGTTCCAGAAGGTCTCATCCATAGACTAAATGAGTATATTTAGGGGAGAAATCCTGTTAAAATTTAAGTAGGTAGATGGCATATGAAAGTAGGAGGGGGGTTGTGTTTGGGTTTTGGGTTTGGTTTTTTTTTCAATTAGCTAACTGTCTCTAGCCTGGAGCTAGAGTCTCAAATGTTTTTACAACACAGTGATACTCCAGTTCACATCTGTCAGCTGGAATATTTACAGCTTTGTAATTATTAAAATTGTCTCAACTCCAGAGCTACAAGCCGGATGGCTTGGATGGGGCAGTCTGGCATAAGGTACAGAAATAAGGCACTTGCATCTGGCTACAGTCCAAGTTATCTTTGGAAAGCTGAAGAGCTACAGAAGTGAGGTTTCCCAAAATTTGCATCTCGTTTTTGATTGTCTCACCTATAACCATTTCTGTGGCTGAGCCACACATTTTCTTCCCCCGTTCCCCCAGTTCCTTTACTATTAGGACTGAGCTGACTTTACAGATTTTTCACAGTCTCTGATTAGGAGACTTCCACAGTCTCTCTGCCCTACTCGTAATGTGCTGTCACAAGTCTTACAGCTCTTTACCAGTTGGTGAGCTTTGGCTGAGGTCAACCAAAAGCATCAGAATTTGTTGAAAGGACAGACAGATGGAATTCTCACCTGAGCCTTAAATGCATAGAGCTGTGCTGGAAAACCAACCTGTGGGTCACAGCAGCATTGATGAAGCCAACCCAACATCAACAAAGTGATTCCTTCCAGCGAAGCACCTAAAAGCAGTGGGATGAATCATCCCCAGGAGGGGAGCACTGCTGACCCCAGCAGGAACACAGATTCCAAGGGTTAAGACAGGTGAATTTAAAAGACATGATGAGGGCAAGATCTCGCCCACTACATTGGGATGAGCTCTACTGAAGACTTGCGTAAAACCAGAATTGCTGGGATATAAAATTTTGGGATCTTTTTTCCCCCCCCTCCAAGAAAGAATTATCTAACTCACTAGCATCTTCTGTTTTAATAACATCAGTAGGTTCCTCTTGGAGCAGACCTCCTACTGAAATGACCTGTGGCAGCAGAGTTAAGAAAAAAAAAAAAAGACAACCAATTGTTTTCCACCAGTTCCTTTCATGGCAGATTTTCCCAGTACGTCACCAGTTCTTTGGCACACACCTACTGGCAGGACTGGGGTTACGACGCGTCACGGCAGCGCGAAGGACTCACACGTAGGGGCCATGCCATGATGGGAGACGCCGTTCTTCATGCAGAAGATTCTGTAAGTGATATTTGCATTGAAAAATGTTTACCCTTTGTGTGTTCCTCCCCAGGAACAACACAGATGTGGGTTCAGTTTTTTTAAGACACACTTGGGGAAGTGCAAACACATCTCTTTTGTAATCAGCCTGGCCTGACCCTGTTTAGCCTGAGGTCAACGACCAGTGGCATCTGACCTGCTGAAGTTAATGCGGCAGAACAATAGGAGAGGGTTGGCGAGGCCTTATCCTATTACCTTTTTGATACCAAATTAATTGTTTTTCTCCCTCTCAATGATTCTCTGACCTTTCAGCTATATGTGTTGCTGGCACAGAGTGATGGATTAAATTTAAGCAAGTACATTTCTTGACATTGTCTCACAGATTTAGAAGTTATTTAGGTCTTCCTTTCAGTACTAAGAGGTTTAAGAATGTGCTTATGATTGCAACCCCATTTGATAGTTAAAGACGACTGCAAATATTAATTAGCTTGGGACTATCAGACACAAGAAAACCAAAGGAAAGATCACAGCACTTATTACCAAAAAAACCCACAAGTAATGTAGAGATAGAGATGCCCTATAAACCATAAGTAGGCAACTCCAGATGTCTGGTATAACCTTAATTAGTAGTGCTTTATTAATTGGCAAACCCAAAAACATTACTTGTAGAATAAATATAATTAGTCAGACTGATATTTTCAAAAGGAGAAATTACTCATGATAGTTCATTGGATGAGGAGAGTTTGCATGGAATAGTTATTGATCCTTATCAGATCTTTGATTTGATTAAGCTTTTATTTCCTAGTTGCTGGACCACTTCACCAGATGGAATAAACTGAGATGGCATGGTGGGGACTAACCATATTTAAAAAAAGTGAAAGAAATGAGTTCAGGTTTCAGGTTTTCCCTGCTATGTATCAGTTAAAGCAAGGAATCCTGGAAACCTGAATTATGAACCTAAAGCACAAAACTTTAAACATTTGCCTGGAGGTGATTGTAAAACTCCAAGGCCCTCAGTCCAAATGCATGTTCTTTGCTTGGTTCGGCTCTCTGTAGGCAGAGCAACCTTCCCTGCTCCTCACAGCACATGACAGCAAAACGCAAGTGTCACATTCTGTCAGGTTATAACACCCACAGGAGTAAAAATAGTTTTCCTTCAGACAATATTTTTCACTTTTATTAGCTGGCAAAGGCCAAATCAGAAGCCAGATACAACCTGGATCAGTTCCTCCGACTTCATCTGAACTGTAGAAATGGATGTGAATCTGGACCTACCTCATTTATGAGTTCCAAGTGTTTTGGAAAATAATGGAACCTGATTCCCACCCTCCTTTAGCCTTCCCCTCACAAAAAAAAAAAATTAGGAAGTTCAGTTCCCATATAAGCAATGGGAGTTTAGTTCCCAGCTCCCTTGATCCTCTGCATGGTCCAGCTATTATCTAGCTGAAGTAGCACTATAATGTTAAGCATATGCTTAACTATTTGCATGATCACAGCCAAAACTTATTTATTGAAGATATTTTTCAAACAAACATGTAAGACCATTTTCTTTAACTCATGGAGTGTATAATCTTATAGGCGCTCTCTCAAGATAAAGAAAAAACTTTTGACTACGTATATCACCAGAAGCCTGGAGAATTATATATTTAGTCACTCATACCTCTGAAAAACATATTAAGCCATTATAACAAATTATTCAAATTTAAGCAACGTTGGATCACAAGTAAAGAACAGGAACAACAGAGAGAAAGCATTACACCAGTGGTACCACTGGTTAACTTCACTTATTCAACACAGTTTAAATATTCTCTTAATTCATACTCCAAACTTCAAATATGGATGATTAAGCATATATATTAGTGAGATGAAGAGCAAAAGGATTTCCCATGACAGCTCTGCCCAAAAGTGACAAAAAAACTGCCTTAGGGAGAAATTGGGAGAGAGGTAGTAAAAGGCTAATCTTGTTATAATGATTTATGGTTTATGAAAAAAATTCACAGTCTAAGCTTTCTTCAGTTTTTCCAAAACATCCATACCTGCATTTAAATCTTCTCTTCAGTAAGAACGAAAACAGTAACCCCTGTTTTCAGGGTAACAATATACCTGATTTAAGCCAAAGCAGAATTTCACAGAAATACATTCTGAAAGTTCAGAATCAGACAAATTTGATCTTTATAACTGATAATGGCAAGCAGAATTTCACAGACATGAGTGTCATCATCTTCACATTTGGATGCCTTTCTGGCTATTGAATAACTATGTGGACATACTTTTAGCTTCCACTGATTTTAGTGCAACAGGGGCAAGCCCCATGAAATTATCCTGAAATATTATAACTGCAAATAATTTAAACAGCATGGAAAAGCAGATAAAACCAAATCACTGCTAGAACAAAAACATACAAAAACACATATTGTGACCTTCCCAGGGCAAAGTTATTAGAGCAGCTAGATCAATAACAGGCAAGTCAGAATACCAATTTCAACTGCATTATTCATTTTGGAGAGTGATAACACTGGCTTTGGGGGGGGG
>JANZLQ010000089.1:33372340-33392540 GCA_026212715.1 Elanus axillaris
CCCCCCAGGGCCTGTGCATCCACAAACACGCAGGGTGGCTTGGCTGTGCTGGGCTCCTCACCCGGACAGCGAAATAAGCTGCCCACGGGCTGTTCCCTGGGGAAAAAAAGGTTTCTTTTCATCAAACCAGCACCCAGGGTGCGGATGCTCGGGAGGCCTTTGCCGTAGCACACCCCCCCCCCCCCCGCCTGGGAGCGGAGGTGAGTTCAGTCTGTATGTGGCACTGTGGTATAAGTGACCACTGTTGTGAAGCAAGGAGAGGGGAGGGGAAAAAAAAGAAAAAAAAAGGAAGAAGAAGAAGAAAAAAAAGAAAAGCTTAAAATTTTGCAAGAGAAAACAATCCTCCTGCGGACAGCGGTAAATAAAATAACAGCAGTGGGGTGATTTGCAACCATGTAACGGGCTTTTGTCTAGGCCTATTTCTCTCTGCCTTGAGGGTTTCTGTGTTCCCTCTCTGCAGGATCCCAATGTTTCGCCCTCCGGCTACAAAGGCTGAGGGCTGCAGCCCCTCCCCCGGCTGCTCACCCCCAATCTGCCCATGCTGCGGCTCCCCTCCAGCAGCCTGAAGGGCTCCGGTGGGGTGCAGGGCACCGCAATTTAGGATTTCTGTAGGACTGGTTGAATTTTCAAGAGTGCTGGTGTAGGACTTGCCAGGTTTAAAAATAGCTTTTACTCATCTTTTTAACTCTTTTTTCCCCCGAGTTTACATTAAGCCTGTTGGGCATTTTGTTCCCTGTAGGAAAGTTAGAGGTATTTATAAGTCTAATTAGAGGCATTTATAAGAGTGATTAGTGTGAAGCATCAGCTGCTGGCGGCTTTCTCTGTGTGTCTGTGTGTGTGTGTGTGTGTGTTCACACATGGATGCAACACTACAGTTTACAATTTGTTCCTGCGCCTGAAAGCTGTGAAATGCCCTTAATTCCCCGGCGCTGATGGCAGCAGCGGGCACTGGCTGGCTCCGTGCAGGGGCTCAGCACCGCACAGGATCGCAGCCCTGAGTGGCAGTAGCTGCGGCTTTGCACTGGTTCTGCCCCCGTATCTTCATGCAGTGGTGGAGGAGCAAGTGGGTAAAAAAAATAAAAATAAATTTAAAGGAAAAAAAGGAAGAAAAAGGATGTATGTGCTGAAAGCTGCCGTTTGACTCCCAGAGACTATCATGGGCCCATTCCTGCCTACCTGTGTGCTGCCTTGCACTCCCTCAGCTCACAGGTGCAATGTTGTATTTCCCTCTCTTCTTTTGCTGCTGTGCATTAATTCTGCATCGTCACCCTCCATGGACGTGGTTTTGCAACACAGCTGCACCTTGGAGGAGCGGATCCCACAGGATCTGCCTTGGGGAGCAAAATCAGCTGAAAGTGAACAATATGTGAGTTGTGGGGCTGGGTGAGCTGCCATCCCAGAGCAAAGCAAGCTCAGGACCAGTCATGCCATTGAACAACCCCCCCACCCCATGCCTTTGCAGAGCCGTGCTCAGCCCCCCGTTCCCGAGCCATGTCCGTGTCCGTGTCCGTGCCCGTGCCGGTGGTGCGATGCCCACCCTCGTGCATGGCTGCTCCGCTGGGCCCTGTTTGCCCGCGTGGCGCAGCGGGGAGATGGCTGGCCGCAGGGAGGGCTTCCCAAACAGCCACCCTGCGGACCTCCGTGCTGCCAGCCTCGAGTCACACTGCTGGGCACGACCCGCCGTAAGCGTGGGGCAGCCCCACAGGTTGCTCCGGAGCCGGTGAGCACCCACCAAGTACCTCAGCCCCGCTGCAAAGAGCAACCCAAGAACCACGGCCCCAGCACCAGCCTCAGTGCTGAGTTCCACCGCTGGCATGAGCAAAACTGCACCTGAGAAGGTGTTGAGCCGTGCGTAAGTGCTCACAGGACCTCCGCACTGTCCGTCTCTTAGGCCTACTGGGACCAGGGCTTGTGCCCTTGTGTCTCCCTTAAAGCAGCGACCACCCCGCAGGTGCCTGCTGCCGGCCAGGGACACTGGAGCAGGGCTGGCTGCCTGCAGAAACGCCTCAAGTTATAGTTGCTTAAAACGTCTTGAGGCAACTCCTACACGTTCAGGTCCTCCTCGACCAGGGATTTATTTTTTCTAGTCATCATATAAACAGAATTAAAAGGTCAGTGCTGCCCCCACATGCTTACAAAAGCTTTTGGTTGGAATGGCTTGAGAAAGATCGGGGCGTTATGTAGGGGCTACTTTAACAGTATATTTGTTCTGCATAACTGTGGTGTGTTTCCCTGTCACAAAACAAACAAACAAACAAACAAACAAAAAACCTTCCTTGATTTCTGCTTAAAAAAAACTTAAGCGAAAAAAATTCACAATTTGCCAACATTGATTTCACAGCTGTGTTTAAAGCAGTTTCTGTGAAACCAGTTTGTAATACCATTACACTGGCACATAGAGATGGTTTAGCTTGATTATTTTTTTTTAGGAAAACGCTGATAACCTGATAGTGCCCCAAATCATCTACAAAACAATCTTCTTTTCACGTAGCCCACCTGTGGCTAGCCCATGTAGCCCATATAATCCACATGGCGGGTTTTTTGAGGGCAGACTTTTCCTTGCTTTTTTCATTTTTTTCTCTGTCCATGTCTGCACAGCTACAGAAAGTCCCACACAAACTGAAACGTGAAATACAAAGCAGAGGAGTTACAATGAAGTCACTTTACTGCAAGTAGTACCAAGTGACCATGTGAAGCGATGTACAAAAAACCCAAGCTATTTTTCTGTCTCGTCTTTTCAGCAACAGAGGTTAAGGTATCCTTCCTAGCAGGGGGTGAGACTCACATGTTATGCTGAAGAATGACATTGTGTATGTGCCTTTAAAAACTTTGAATAGAAACTAGTTTAAATGTGAATCTAAACAGAAAAAGTGAACAGGTTTCAACCTGGAACTGGCTAAAATGTTTCATGCAACATCTCTGTCAGGAAAAAAACACTTTCTTTTCAATTTAAATGTTGCTTTTGATCATTTTCAGCAGCAAAAGGTTAAAACACTGCTTTATTTTCTTACCACGGGCTGTTCATATCACTTCAGAGTTACAGCAGCAAGAGCCAGCCTCTGCAACGGAGTGGAGACGCTGCTTGGAAATCCCCTGTATTTCTGGCTCGGTTTGGCCCTGGGCACAAAAACCAGGCACCACAGCCCATACACTTGTTTCAAGAAAGCGATGTTTGCCCAAGACCACCCCAGACGCACAGGTAGGACGGCTCAGACGGACCATGGGCCGACGCAGGCCACCACCGCCCGCCCGACCTGCGGGACAATGAGGGGCTCCAGCTCCGGTCTGCCCAGCCAGCCCGGAGGGTGCCCCTGGGGTCCCCGTGGGTCTGCGGCAGGCGGCAGCCCCAGCTGGGTGCCCGCTGCTCTGAGCCCACACCCAGCCAGGTCTGTGGGCTGAGCTGGCAGAAAGCCATTCCCATCTTCTGTGGGACGGAGGGAGGGATGGGAAGGTGCCGCAAGGGATGAGGGGACAGGGAGGTGCAGGCTGTAAGGGATTGCAGAAACCCCCCGTTACAGCAAGTTGGGCTCCCATGAAACCTCAGCCTAGGCAGAAGGCAGGAACAAAGCTTCACCTTGGCCTCTAACACTGACCATGTCATTTGCCAGGCCCAGTCTTGGTCCATATACAAAATCCCCTTACAGAGGCACGATATAGCAGTGTACAAAGTACCAGCCAGGTATCCTCTTTGCACAGGAAAAACTAAGTCTCATCTTTCAGGAGGATTTTTTTTTTTTTCCCACACAAGAGTGTTCAGCTTTGAAATGAAGCTTGCAAAACTTTCTTTGTCCAATTCTCTGTACATATTTTTTTGCAGCCCACGAAGGAAACTTTGCCACAATAAATTTAATTCAGTCTTCATTTTAGTCTTTGCTGGAGATTCATTTGAATGCATCCACTAAACAAACTAATCTTCTTGCCCAGGCTTCTTTCAGCTTTAGATGTCCCCAATATGCAGTCTACCAACTGGAATACAGGTACCTCAGGGCTTTAGCAGAAAAAAACTTATATCAAAATCCAAATCACTGCATTCAGAGAGTACAGAGACCAGCACTGGGGTTACAGAACAGATTGGCTTGTAGGAACCATAAAATTTTTGATCCCACTGTCCTAACATGGGATCAGGTACCAAAATCATAACTAGAAATATATAAATGTCACCAAAACACATAAAAACTAATACAAAAATATTTTAATGTTATCTGATCAAAAATTCCATTTTTAGAAATATAACAAATACAAATGGCACCACTACTTTGTAAACTTCTTCTCTCAAATTCTTTGAAAGGTCAATGCAGATTTTAAATACAGTTTCACCAAGAAAACAACGTAGAAAAAGAACAAATAGTTACAATGCATTTGACAAAAGTTCTGAAATGAATTTTAAAAGGACATCACTTTATGATAAAAATACATATGAAAGAATGGCGTCTTTGGTTTGTTTAACAACCCGCAAATTTTCCTAGCAGGAAAGCTGGACGGGCACTCTCTGTACCACCCGTCATTATTTTTAGTTATTAGTTTGTTTGCCGTTAGTTAATAGATGTCAAGCTACTTTGTTATAAGCAGCAAGTGGGAGTTCTGAAAAAGGTATATTAAATACCAGAAGGAAAACGAGCAAGATGATATAAAGTGGAGCCTGATCCTGCTAACCGCTGCTCCTCCGAGCAATCCTCTTTCTTTTCTACTTACTGTACGGTGTAAGAGCTTCAGGATTAAGTCAGATCTTGGAACGGTAATTCCATTTATTTGGAAAGGCAAACGTGCCTTTTGCTCAATATAAATGTTTTCATTTAAAAGGAGGCTGTCAAGTCTGAAAGCATATTAAATTCCTATTTTGAAGAAACTCTGTGCACAGTTTCACAGGGGCCAGGGGACTGTGCAGAGCCGTAGGGATGGGGTGGATCTCGGCAACTCGAGCAGCCCCAGAGCCGCCCTCCCCGGCCCTGGACACCACGTGCCCGGCAGCCAGGCGAACAAACACCCACCGCGCTCATGCGCCCCGATGGACATGACACACGTGGACGCAATGCTGCCGAGACCCTTTGGGTGTTCAACACCTGCAGGAGCTCAGGGCCACCAAAGCTTTCCACTACTGTGCAGCACCCCGAGAGCCCAGCCGGCCCCCACGCAGCCTCTTCGCCACCAAAGTCGCTTCTGCTCCAAGTTGGCAGCGGGAAAAGAGCTCCTGGAATTTCAACATCGCATCCCTGTCACGAGGCTGGTGGGGTGCTGACAGAGCTGCAACATGTTATGCTTGCTTGGGATGGGAAAGAGCAGCTGCTGAAATAAGCAGCAGGCACCACAGCAGATCGGTCTGCCATACACTTGCAGTTTATGTTAAGTCATTCATCACTGAAACTTCCACTTGGAAACAAGCATGCCAGCAACAGTACATGCACATACACGTGTATGTGCACACAGATACACCCAGAGTTTGCTGTTTCATTTTATACAGGGTTTTTTTCCTCTTGAATTATCTCCTGAAGATAGAAAAGACAAAACAGAATGTAATTTACTGTTCACAACATTTTTCATGCAGTATTACACAAGTTACCGACAAAAAAAAATCACAGCAACCTGTAACACCTTCTTACCTGTATTAGTAAACAGCTAATTCTGTACATAATTTTTGTTGCTTGCAGGCCTCAGGTCTGAGGTTTTTTACATTTTAAAAATTGCATCAGAAATCTAATTTCTTTCCAAGAAACAGTCAAACCATCCTTTAAGAGTCATTCTTAATTAATAGGATCATATATAGTTCCCTGCAAAGGACTAAAAATATCCTGCTCTGATTAGCCTTTTTGGTTTTACATTTCATCCAGCTCAGGAGTGCTTCAAAATAAGTCAGCGGTTGTCATCCTTTCACAAATAATATGCTTTCTAAAAGGACAGTTTTTATAATAGTTTGGATTCAGCTAATGGACAAATATCATTGATTCATACATCCTTTTTTAAAGAAAACTGGGTTAAGTCATTAAATAACCCAAAATAAATCAATTTTTACCCTCAAATTATTAGACTGCTTTTCTTAAAAGAGCACTAAGGCATATTTTGCCTCAGTTCGATATGAACCAATTTGTTTCCCCCGATTTCAGTTGGTTAGATATGAAAATCTCAGGACTTACTCAGCTTTTTTCAGTGTCTTGTGTAAGAAGAGAGTTGGGTTATTCATGTTTACCTCTGTCAAACAACAGTTAGAATATAGCCCTTCTAGCAGAACACTATGAAAACATAAAAGCAGTAACTGATTCCCAGGAAATTCATAAAACATCCTTTTCTAATGATTCAAGGTATTTTTCTGGAGGCAGATTATTTACTATTTTTAGCTTTTCCCACTGTCTAGCTTGTCTAATTGCTCCTTGCGCGAGTGCTTTGGCCCGGGGGTTATTTTGCAGCTCTAATTGCAAAGGAAAGGATTACATGGTTTCTCCCTCCCCTGATTTCATACCTACCCAGCACATTCACTCAATTTGCTGGTCTCATCTATAACTTCAAACTTTCTGCTGACATGATCAGAGACAGGTAACCGTTGTGTGCTGCTTACTGTCGGGGGAGCAGGTCTGTCTGACTGGTGTTGGAGTTTTCCAGTTGATGGTTCTCTGCTACAGATCCGTCTACTTCTACAGTGAAGACACGCAGCAATTACCAGAGGCGTTACCTTTGCAATTTTCTTTGAAAAGTCATGGAGAGATTCCCATAAAATCCTCCTCTAGCTGGAAATCCTGGAAACAGCATAGTGAAATCAGGCTCCATGCTGGAAATGGGCACTGACCAGAGAGTTTTGATTATAAAGGTACCTACCTACCTATCTACCTACCTCAGTTTGGGAAAGGAAAATCAAAATGCCAAATTATTTTGACTTTGTCAAAAACGCCAAAATGCCACAACCAGAACTCATAGTGGCGGGCTACATAAACTGCCCTACCTAAACTCTCAAAAGATAAGAAGAACATTTTGTGCCCGGGTTTAGTTAACAGCATTTTGGGGTTGCATGTAAGGGCTCTTCAGGACGTTTTAACCTCAAGTCAGTGGGTAACTTTACCAAGCAGCAGCATGGCAGAAGCAGCTCTCATTTCACATCTTAAGACTCTGGCCACTCACAGCTCAGCTCCTCCCAGAGAGGAGAAAGCAAGCTGGATCTCCTGCAGGAAAGTGGAAAACCTCAAATCTGCAATTTTGCCTTGTCTGCATAAAAAGTACTTGCAGTTTGGCCCAAGCCCGAATTTGCCATTAAAGTAGCCCTTGTCTATACAAATGTTAGGAGACAGTCCAAGCACCGTCACAGCCTGGCACATCACTGGGAAAAAGCAGTCACTGTCATCTGCTGCAAGGGTACAGCAGCCCTCCACTGCAGCGTCTATCTGCAAATAATTTCATTTCCCTGTGACAATACAAACATTAGCACAAAGGTCTGGTCTATGAAAGCAGTTGTGCAACATGCAGTAATTTCAATTCCTGGTCTGAAATGTTCTATCAGCAGTTGGAGGGTCCAAGGCTGAGATCCTAAAGCACCAGCATGTTCACAGCCATGCATGTATTAGGAACTACTGACATCTCGACACATGCAACATCTTACATTATGCTTAGCAGATGCCATTTAAATTCGCATGCCTATAAGCAGTTTCAATGGGGAAATACAAATATTTACAGGAACTTGTGGAAAAACAGTAGAAATTCAGCCAAATAATTTTTCAGCTATTACTGATTTGAGGTTTGTTTGGGGGTTTTGCCTCTCGGGAGCTACAAGTTTCTAAACACTCCACCAGGCTCTAACTCAGTAACAACGTTTGAGTTCCTCTGTTCCCCTTGCGCGCCTTCGATACGCATAGGTTCGCTCCGCGTCTCGTGCTTGCTCTGCAGCCCATGTGATGCTTTGTTTACTCACTGCACAAGCAGATATGTGCAACAGCCATTCCCCAGCAGAACGACTTGTCTCCGAGTCTACCGCTTTCTTAAGCCGGAGTCTGCAAACACTGGGCGGCCGATGTGTTCCCCTCCTCCCCACTCAACTACCCTCTGTGTTTTGGGTTCAAAGTGAAACTATCCCAGACTCGGGGACCTCGAGAGAGCTGGACTCGGGAAACGCTGGGAGAGACACTGAGGGCACGAGCGTATTATCAGAAAGAATTTGAGTGCTCCCAGCAGCCCAGCAGCAAATTAGAAAGTTTTGGCTCCCAAGAATGAGTTGTGTTGTTTGTTCCTGCATGCTGCAGCTGCTCGTCCCTCTCCCTCCCCACCCCCCTCCTTTGGGTGGTTTATTACACACAAGCTACTAATGAATGGGAGCCGCTGTTTTACAGTACACCACACTTACAGGACTTATCTCTAGGCCTACCACAGATTTGACTGATCAACAGCAGGGCACCACCATCATAATTCTTCCTAGAAACAGGAGGATAAAAAGGGGTTTGTTGGAGGTTGGCTGTGTCTGCAGAGAATCCTGCCTGCAGGGCCTGCTGATGCCATCGCTAGCTGCTATGGTCTTTGGCCTAATAAGGTACAGAAACAAAGATTGTTCACTTGTTCAAGAATACTAAAGTACCCAAGTGACGGAAAGTGGAGGCAGCGGGGCACACATCCAAGTGGGATTAAGGCCACAAGTGCAACGTTACAGGGCTGACTGGGTGGCAGAGGGAATATCTGCCTCTGAAAAAAAATCCAGTTCAAACATAATTTATAACATGTCACTCACAGTCAGAGGTGGCTGTCATTAAGAGTTAAATGTTGCATTGTGTTCAACTTATTCCGATAAGAATTCTCTAAGCTGCTTATATGTTATCATAACTCATGAGTAACCAGAGTGTGGGCATAGGGAGGGGGGAGAGGCTCTCTGGGGCAGGATGGGACCCAGGCTGGGAAGCAGAAACACGGGAGCAGAGCTGGACTGCTGGTACCTCAGCGTAGTGTACCCACAGTCTGCACACTCCAAGGACTCTGCGCTGTGTCTTAGAGCCTGCCAAGTCGATACTACTCGTCAAGGTCCAGACTCTACTTGGACAGTTGCACGTTTTTTTACTTTTGTGCACTTCTCCCAGCTAGGGAGGCAGGCAGTAACACCAAGACAATCTAAAATGGTGCAGTCAACCTCTGTTCAGCTGGATCCAAGGGAACAGCCAGAGAAGGTCTGGGTACAGGAAGGCTGTCTATGGAGAATGAATTCACCATAGCTGGGAGGCTTACGCGTTGGCGTGGAAGGAGGAAAAAGCGACCAATGTTGTAGACAAGTAAAAAGCCCTTAAATTAATATTGCCTACTGGAGATGGGACTGGGAACCCAATGGAAGAGCAGGGAAGCAGCTTCCCTGGGGACAGTGTTAAATGCCACTGACTGGCTTGGCAGTTTTGAAGCAGTAGGATTGTTTGCTCTGGCTTAGGGAAACCCAGCAACAGACCCAACTGAAGTTCAAGGAGCCAGATCAGGCCCAACCCCACTAAACTTTACAGGCTTACTAGGGAAATTGTTCCCTATGATTTTTCCACTACCTCGTTTTGGGTGTAGAGGGAAAAACTTGTGTGGAATAAGGAGAATTAACAGGCACAGGAGCCTGTCCATTTTCACAGGTCTTTCGATAGCAGCAGAGCCCACTTAGCGCAAATACCCCCTGTAATTCCCGGTTGGGAGCATTTCTCCGGTGCAAGTTGTTCAGAAAGCAGCAGTTTGTTTACTCACTGGCTGGGGCTGCTGGATCACGTTACACCTGCTGGGGCTGCTGGTAATGTGGGAGGTTGGTTTTTAAACTGGCACTGTTGCTTTTATAAAGCCTTTAATGTCATACGCTCCGGCTGTGTTCAAATCTGACCCATCAAGCCAAGGCTTAAGGGACTTTGGGCTGAGACATCCCAGTCTCCCATTCCCCTGTCACTCAAGTCAACGACCACAACTTTGCTGCGGTAGGTGTGGGAGAAAGGTTTCAGTACCTGCTCTCAATGCCAGAACAGCCACCCCCACCTTTACGCTGTTACTGATAGAATCTTTTCTTGGCCTTTCCAACTGCATTTCTTAGTTACATTCTTACACCAGGGTCTTGCAGTGTACCTGGCCCCAAGTGCTGTGCCAGGCCCCAGAGGATGAGCTACAAAGGTGAGGGTATGGTGCCTCATAAAGGAAACAGCATTCGCTAGTGCCCCGGGAGCAGTCTCCTCACAGCTTTGCCCTGTGTGGGAACAAGATAGAGGGTATCAGAGTATCAGTGATGGAAGAGCTTCAGCAGTTTCCATGCCCTCAAAGCCTGGTTCCCCAGCCTGTTCTTGGTGCCTCTCCGTTGCTTGCCAATTTACTGCAGTCAAGGGAAAAAGAACTCCTGAACATCTTCCCTGCTTCCCTGAAGCATCATTTTGGTGTGTTATCTGTGCCTGATCTGGCTAAGGACCAAGACTCTCCAGTTTGTCCATACTACTTTGGAAACGTTCTAGAAAACACCCAGTTTTCTGGGTACTGAGCTGAAACGCAAATGCTTTACCAGGTACCGCAGCGCTGTCTTCAGACAGGTTTGAAAGCCGGCGGGTTAATTGCAGTGAGCTCTTGGTATCCAGAGGTGGCTGCTTCATGTATGCCCATGGGATGCTGCAGGACACTGTGGGCAGGGGTGTGGAGGCTAGAGGGGCTGCACGTCCTGTGTGCAGACACAACGTGATGCCAGAGTGCATTTATATCTCTGGCTTCTATGTCTCTGTGAGGTGCTATAGGCTTTCCAGCAGCCGATAAACACAAACCTCTGTCCTTGCAGAGAGCAGACAGTTCACTGTAGCCATCTCTGTCCACAGGGAACCAGTGGATGAGATGGGAGCTGTGTGTGCCCATTCCTCCCACCCAGCCACGGCGGTGACTGGATCACACCTACATGTGGGAGGTGAACACACAGAAACGTGTTTGTGCGTGTGTCCCTACGGGGGTATGCATTTGCCTGTTGTGCAGCCTTAAAAGTGTGCATGTTTAAATACATGTGTCTGGATGCAAGTCACGGTAAACAAGCACATTTTAGCAAATAAGTTAAAAATAGATGTAACTGATCTGTGAAGACATGTTTTACCCAGCTCTGGCTTCTGTTGGATACCTGAGTAGAGGTGGGTAGTAGATTAACTATGCGACTACAGAGACCATACGGGCTTGCAGAGGAACAATTAGTCCAGAATTTGCATTTTATAAAATTGAACCTTTTCTAAAACTTACAATGCAGCTAATGACAAAGATTTCTTCAAATAAGTATTTCCCTCTGATCTTTGTCACATGAGGTTTGTAGCATCTCGCCTATATGTGAAAACCTGAAAATGTAAAAGACGATTTTTCAGCAAAAATGAAACTCACTGGTTTATCTCCACCATCTGTATGGAGTGTAAACAGAGGGAATAAATAAATAAATACTGAAAAATACATTTTTTCTAAATATATGTGAACAAAGGGTTTGACACATTTGCAGTATGTAATCCTGTTTTTAAAACATGATTTTAACCACCAGACACATTCAATTAAATACAGAAAACTCTCCAGGTTGTATTTGCATTCTGGAAGAGCAGTTACAAAAGAAAGTGTAAGTGCAGCAAATCATTCTGAAAATAAACTGATTTAAACAGAGAATGAGTTCTCCCTGAAAGGCTGCAGCACAACTGAACTTTGTAGTATTACTTGAAAAAGCTGCAAGTATCTTATTTTTCCCCATAGAACAGACCCACTTTGGGAAGGACAGACTGACTGGTCTACGCTCAAGAAACCATGAGAAAAAAATCACTTCTAAGAGCACAACATTTTCAGTTAGGCCTCTTTTTTCTCCCAATATTCAGTGAAATTCCTAATGTACTTCACAGCCTTTATTTAAAAAAAAAAAGTAAAAATAAAAAAGCAGCATAAATGATGGAAGAAAACCAAATCCCTTTTCCAGGCAGTGACACTGCCACTTTAACAGTTTCCCACTGTACTTGGGGTTAGTTGCCAGAGAAGCCTTGTTCAGCCTATTTGGGGGCCCCATGAAATGCTGCAAGCGTTACTGAAATGAGCACTTGTCTTTTGTTGTGCTGCATGCTAGCACCATACAGTGCTGAGCTGATAAATCCACTTTTTCTAACACAAGCATTTTTCAAACAAAACTACCATGAGACTGATGAGTAATGCCAGCTTGCCAAAAAAAAAAAAAAAAAAAAATCACCCCCCACAACCGCTGCTGACACTGACAGCTGTTAAATTCACATATTCACAAAATGAGATGGGTTACATAACTGGAAACTACAAGAGCAACTCACCAGCGAGAGGAACTGCTAAGCAAGGCGTAACTGGGGCTCAGGAAGGAATAGATCATACGTTTCGATGTGCACTGGCCCACTAATGACCATAATAAAGCTGGGTGCTGCCTGGAGCACACAAAGGTTACCCGGCACTCAAGACCGTGCATCATCAGCCTGGTTGTAGTTTGCTCAGGGTTGTTTTTTTTCAGCAAAGCGAGAATGTGTGTTGAAAAAACTCTATCAGCCCTGCTATGTATGTTATGAACACGAGGGCAATTTAAAAGCCCAAATGTCACTATATGCAAGGCAAATCCTGACTCTAAAAGGCTTATCAGCAAATCTTCAGCAGCAAAAAGACAGCAGTGGAGAAGCTGGAGAGTGTTAGGTAGAGTTAGGTTTGACAAAATCTAGGTAGCTTTTAATTTGCATCAAATCTTTCAGACATCTAAAAGCACTTTGCAAAGTTGTTAGTACTATTCTTATTTTATGGACGAAGAGCTGAGCTCTGGAGAAGGTCTGTAACCTGCCCAAGGCAGGGCAGGAAGGCAGTGGCAGAACGTCACGAGATCACCAGATCACCTGCCTTTATTTCAGTATCTATTTCTAGACTGGTTTGAAAAACTTTGACAAAAGCATCTGATTCTGGAAGAGCCGTGGGGCAGATGACAGAGGAAAGGCGTCATTAAGAGCTTCTGAGAAATGACAGGCTGTGGAGCTAGTGCAACAGCAGAGAAGAAGGAGCAGTGCAGGGAAGATGGCAATGTCTGCAGAAGCTGCCAGACCCCCACGTGTTGCTGAGATTGCCAGAAATGGGGTTCTGAAGGGGGCTGAGCTGGAGATAAATCAAAGCAGGAAACAATGGATGTCTGTACGAATAGCAATAAAAAAAATGCTGTAATTAAACCACCACTAACCTCAAGCTAAATTTTATACATCCAAAATAATCTACACTGCCATTTTGTCTGCCCATGACTGAATTCATTCTTGTTATATAGTAAGAGGTTTGGGGTCTTTTTTTAAAAAAGCATTTAACCTGGTGGAAAAACAACACATAGAAGCATTTGTATAAGCAAATGTGCCTGTTCATCAAACAAGAGCTAAACACGAAATGACCAAATAAATGCATAAAGTTCCACATGCTTAATCATGTTACCTATAATAAACTAGGCTAATGCAAAATCAAGATGCACAGACAAATCAGGAAAAAAAAAAGAAACACAGAAATGAATGTTTTGAGAATTATGTCACCTAAGCCAGTGTGTAGCTACAGTCTGCCGCGTAGGAGAGCAGTGAAAGCATAAACAGAATATTAGATGTGCATTAAGCCACAAACCGAGATAGCTGTGAACAATGGCAAAGTCCAGTTGCTCTTGGAACCTTAATGTAAGGAAACATCCTTATAAAAGATGAGACAATAGCGGGTCTATAAATGACAGTCCCGTAGGCAGGGAAGGATTAAGAACTTCCTATAGCTCCTAAAGTATCAACCCATATTGTAACCCTTCCACAAAGGCTGCCATGAGTGCTTTCTCTGGCTTAGTCCTCCCAAAATAGGGAAAAGCATCGGAATTAGTTTGACTTTTCCTCTGCACATCAGCAGCACGCACACTCAAAGCAGAGAGGAAAAGCAAAAGGAGAAGGAAATGCGGCACTTGTTCAGGACCCTCTGCCAGAGCACCTGTAAGTCCTGGCGCTCGCTGGCCCTCCCTGCTTCCTCCAGAACGCGCAGACCTTTGCCAGCCCTGATCCCGGCTGTGGCAACGTGCTTCTCGGTCTCTGTGGAGCACTGGGAGCACAGGGTTTCGGTACAAGCACGCACAAACTAGGCTGAGGCTTCCATGCTCATTTATTACTTTTATTTTCTTCATTTGATTTTGAAGGGGGGGGGGTGTCTTTTGCTTGCTTGCATGAGTAATAAAGTGCATTCATTTAACTGGGCATGTATTTAATCTGAAAGCATTCTCAAAATACCTTCTAATGCCTCATGGACCACAGGCTGAGACGCATTCCTGTAAAGCAGACATCCTCAGAGCTTTCAGGCTAGTAGATTACTCTCAGCACTCAGATTTTCTTGCAGACTGCCACACACTCTTCTCATCAAAATTTTAATTGAAGACTGTGAACATTATTGTTTAATACAGTTCCACAGACCACCTGCAGCAAACTTGCCAAGGCCTTATGGATGATCAGTGATCCATAGGACAGAGGCTGGGAACCACCACTCCAGAGCCTTGGTGATTCTGACCGTTCATCTCTAATACTGTATTAAACCCATTCCTGTAGATCACGCTGTTAAAACTCAAAGAGCCTGCACTTCAGAAAATACTTTGAGGAATCAAATGAATCTAAGTGAGCACTTCACTGAGCTGAAGGGGAAGAGGAAGACGAATAGTTCCACTGCAGCCACTACTAACAGACGCAGCTCCAGGCCCTCCACATCCCAGGATGTGGATGAACAACTGAGCAACGTGGAGAGGTACCAAAGATGCAAGCCCAGGACCTGTTTCAAGTGACACTTGTAGATTTACAGTTGATTATAAATTCAATAGGATCTACAGAAATCAACACTAAAGAATTGGCAGCAAGTCCAAGCTCCTGAGATCCCCTTGTCGTGTTCCCTCTGCCAACGATTCCTCATTCCAAGCCTGAGGCTCTGGGGCAAATTAGGGGCAACTTTTGTCTAAAAGTTCCAGTGGAATAGTTGTACCATCTGTTTTAGAAGTGATCACCTGTTTGTCAGGTAGAACAGGAACACTGTATGGTCACATTACAAAGGAGATATAAGTATGTAAAAAAAAAAAAAAAACTCCTAAAAATTCTGCAGATGCTTTTAAAAATATTGAAGATTCACCTTCCAGCGCTCACCATTCCTATTTTTAAATGGTTTTTACTGCAAACCAAGCAAATGTGCTGGTCCTCACTGAAGGCTGTAGGCTATGTCTTGCCAAGCTTAGTCACACAAGGCACTCCCCTGAATCAACACACTTACTAATGTGAATAAATTGTTTTCAGCACAGTTCTGCTAAAAACCGACAGCAACAACAAACTACAGTTGGTATTCAGGGTAGAATTAAATAGAGTGTCGCCACTGGTATCTGCATGTGCAGGTCTGGGCCCTGAAGTATTTTAGGGCACAGTTCTGCCCCCCTTCTTATTCCCGGTAATGAAGCTCCTGTTCTTCAACTAATCCCACCGGAGCAGATTATGCCAACCTTCTGAAAGGTAGGACCCTGGCCAACAGGCATCCGTGGATTTTGGCGGACTTTCTACAGAGCAAGGTGTTACTGCACATAAAAGCTAGAGACTCTTGCTGTTGTAACCTATGGGACTTCTCAGCAGTGCAATGCTACTTAGCATGCAGAGCAGCTCAGACTCTCACCCTGAACCATGTTTAATAGCCCCATCTCTGCGCAGCCCCTCCAGCCTCAGGGGAACTGCTCAACAGGTAAGTGACTGGGAAGAAGGACGTCAGAGCCAGGCCCTCTCCTGTGAGGCACAAGAAGTGTTTGGGCAAGATTCCCACTGGGATAAGTTTGCATAATTTTTCGAAGACTGGGAGCAAATATGAATGCAATTTTCTTCCTTCTGAGCAGTTTTAAAGTCACTTAAAGTCTGAGCACAGTTTCCACCTGGGAGACTGGACTTTGCTCCTCAGTGTAGTTCCACTTACTCATCTGATGACTACCCATTACTCATGTGAGCAATGCATGCAGAGCTGAGGCTTTGTAGGAGCGGGAATAAAACACAAGAGCAAATCCACTTGCTCGGAAGGGCAAGTTTCTAGATTTGATAACAAAATTAGACCTCTGCAGCAGCCTCTCCCTCCCCCACACAGTTTGTTGCTTAAAATCTTAAAGGAAAAAATATCATATTCTCTATAAATACGATCTTACCGTGACCACAATTTTCTTTTACAAAAATACATAACCAAATCTGTGGTTTGTCTATTTGTATTACAAATCAGTAAAGGAACTAGCCTGTGAAACTCTCACACTTTCATTCCACACTATTCTGCACGTTACTTAATTTCCTAGTTTAAAAATAAAATTACCCGGATTAAGAGCCTTTTCAATCTAAAAAGAATGCACACGTTAGAGAAGTTACTTCCTAAAATAAACAACCTGCTTTACTAAGCAGCCTCCTGGGTTTTATGATATTAAGGAAAAAAACATGCTTCACAGACATCTGGTTTAACACGTCAGTCAGCTTCATTTACGAGTTCAAAATCCAGAGGTAGGTAAAATACTAGTTTGGTTTGGAATATATAAAGTGCCAGTTTTTCACATATCAATCCACTGAAGTACTTGATGCAATGTTGTTAGGGAAGAAAAAAATAGCGGCCAGAGGAGTTTATTTAAGGAACAGTTACTGCTAATAAAAACTTTCCGCTAACAAGGGTTTTTAAAATTGTTTTTTAATATGCTTTTAATGACCTCTACTCCTCATACCTACCTCCTTGCTTCCAAAACTGTTTGTACTGTCCCCAATAACACTCAGTGGAAAGCTGTCGTTCCTGGCTAAATCCTTACTTAGGTTGGATGCTATGCCTCCGTTAGACAGGGTCACAAGGTCACAATCGATTTTGGAGGCCACCTGGAGAGTCCAGGCCGTGAACTGACTCAAAAAATTTATATCAGAGCTGGAATGGTCCACCTCCCAGGGCTCAGCCTGCGCTAACACCCCAACCGCAGGATGGAGCCTGCCAGGCCCAGCTCAGAGAGAGGCCAGAGTTGTTGACCCCGTTAGCTGACCTCTTCAAACTTCAGGAGAATTTTTCTGGCAGTTACCACGGTGACTGGGCACTCCAAGCTTATCCTTCTTACTGAAAAAAAAAAAAAAAGAAAAAGAAAAAAATTAAGAAGAAAAAAAATGTTAAAACCTACCTTGTAGGGATGTCTATCAAGACTCAAATACGTAAATGTTTTAATTGTTTGCTTCTCTCCTTGGGCTGCTCTGGCTCTAACTGGTACATCCAAAGTGAACACCGAAAAAAGCAGTTTGGCTAAAAACATTTTGACTTCTGAAAAAGTAATGTTCAGTGGATTTAACGCATAGCATTTCTAGTATCTGCCTGCGATCACAGTGACACACTAAGAGGTTTATTGTGAAATAACATTTCTTTTTCTTTCTGTATCTGTCTCCAAATTATTACCATTCCTTATAAAATGCAGAACAAACTGAGAAAACGGTCAGGGAAGGATTCCGTGCTGCCTTTGGCTTTTTTCCTTTTAAAAACTAGCTGCCTGATGAAACATTAAGTATGCGGCAATATGTTGCTTTGGTCTCTTAAGAAGAGACTGCGTAACCCATTTAATGTACCATGAAATATTATTTAAGAGGGAAAAAAAAAAAAAAGAAAAGTTGTCAGACATCGTTACTGTTGTTTTTTTCAGGCACTTTGAACACTAGTCATTTTACACATAAAATTTACCTGGTAAGCAAGGTCTCCTGACGCTGACAGAAAACGCCTGAAACACATCAAGGGATCAGAGAGCGCACTAAGTAAACAAGAAAACAAAGTGCACTCTTCATTTCTAAAACAATGAGGGGAAAACTGGTGCTGCTTAATTTCAGAGCAATCACGTATTACATATGAGGCTTTTATGTAAATTTTCCTCGTGCTCCTACACTTGAAATAGCATCTTGCAAAAGGGAGCACTGAAGAGTACACTGTGTTATAGCTGGAAAAATCCTACTTAAGGGTTCCTGATGGCAAACTGTCAATCAGAATTCCCCGTTTGTTATGAACTGCTCATTTCTGGAGTACAGCTAAACAGAGGTTTAATGATTGAAAGTTTAATGTCATTTTTGTCTCACACATGGTTTTGAAGTATCTTCTGTTGTTTGAAGAGTTAAATATGAACATTCGAATTGCTGCTCAGCCACTGCTCTGCGCTCCTCCTGGGCTTCTCGGCTGGCAGAGGGGACGGAGATGCTGAGTTGCCACTCACAGGGGGAGATCCCACAGATCCTATGGGTGAAAAAATAAAGCAGGAGATTTGGACATGAAAAACAAAAAGCACACAACCGATCTCTTGTCCCAGATTTATTTTTCATTTCTGCTGGACGGATGAGAAAAAAGCGGGCCACTGTGTGTATATTAACCAACATTTTAAAAAGTGAATACAGGCATGGTAGAGGCCTCTTTCTCCTTTCAAAACTGGTTCAATTGCTTTGAAATATCATATGTCTCGATGCTAAATAGATACATAGACACATGATAACATTATTTAGCAATTTTTAATTAAATAGGAAAACAATTTAAATTAAAAACACTTAAAGACTGTTTGCCTATTATTAGAGATGTGGTAGAAAAAGGCTAAGCCTCTCCCTAAGAGATGATTTTTTTCATTTGTGTTTTTGGTATGGCTATACAAGATGGTTTTACGTTTTCCCTCTTTTTTTCTGCGTGAAGTAATGTGAAGCGAAACAATCAGGTGACTGATTAATAGGCTAGTAGGAAGAAAAGGAGCGTTTGTTGCATTTGATTTTATTTTTTGCATCCTTTTGGAGCAACACTGTATATATAAGCATGCGCCTTTCAATTAGATAGCATGATTTATGAAGTCATGCTCAGGGCTAGCCAGGTTGTTGACTCAGATTAGAGCTATGATGCCAGCTCATTCCCTAGTGACAAACACTGACTGTCCTTCCCGCAGCCAGGCACCCCTGGCAGCCTTCTGAAAAGACCTTGTGGTTGGCAGAGCACTGGGCAGGAAATGAGGTCCTCTCCGGTTTGGGACAGAGATGACTGGAGTTACAGAAAGCGGTAAAGCAAAATCAGCATCTCCTGAGTCACGGACTTTAAGCTCTGGGGGACCTGGCCATTCCCGGCGTGACCTGGCCCGCCAGCGCTGCATCGCCCGCGCACCCTCCAGCCTCCCACTGGCTTCCCAGAGGAGCACCCTGCAAAGGGCGAGTCCGTCGTGAGAAGAAGGGAGCGATTTCACGTGGGAAAGGGGAAGCGAGGGCACTCTGGTCCCCCCATCCTCCCCACGTGCCCCAGCCCCCGGTCCTGGTGCTCAGCACCCTCCCGAGGGAATGCCTTTCTCCCTCATCCCTCCGAGAGAATTTTTTGGCACATCGCATGGTGTTTTTCTAATGATATTACAACAAGGCATTTATCTCAGCCTGTGGCTTGGGGATCTTTTGTGTGGCCTCCCCTCTTCTAGGAATTTCACATATAAATCACTGGAAAGCAGGAAATCTTTAAGACCTAGCGCGAAGCTCTATGCTATGCTTGCCTCTTAGCATAGGCAGCTGCGGACCACAGAGCATCTTGCCCTGTGGGTACTACAGCAACCCAGGCACCTGGACCTGAAAGGGGGGAACTCGACCCCCTGGTTCAAAGATCTCTGAGCCGGCAAGGGAGGCCCTGGAAAGAGGTTAGAAACTCTCACTGAATTCGTGGAGAAGGACTCCCTGATGCTCCCCTGATGTAATACTTTCAGACTGAATTCCCTCAATGCAATTGAAACAATAATATTTAGACCATTTGGGGCTGAGATTATTGCTCTAATAAATTGTTTTTTTATTGGTTCATTGTGGCAAATAAGCCCCCGATTGATTTTTCTCCTAATCAGCATGGAGAATGCATTCCGCTGTAATTAAATCCTGTGTAACTGGGCACTCTGCGTTCGCTTGTCTCTTAGCTTGCAGTGGTATGAGATACAGTACATCAAACGCTATACTGTACACGATAGGCACCCTGCCAGCCCGGGGAACGATTATGCTAGCTTCCCTTTAGTGAGCTTACAAATGAGCATAGCTGGAGCACGTATGGAGGGAGCAGCGTGCATCGCTTGGGAGACGTAGGAAAGTTACTAGAGGAAGAAGACGGCCAGAGATAAGGTCTTTTCTCTCCAGGAAGGTTTGACACCCCCCCCACCGCCTGAAAAGGCTGAGAGAGACGCGGGGGTCGCCTCCCCCCGCCCGGCAGGTCCCCGCAGCCCCCTCCGCAGCTCCTCTCCCCGCCGCCCGTG
>JANZLQ010000089.1:33429654-33458611 GCA_026212715.1 Elanus axillaris
GCCCCCGCCCCGTTTCCCCTGGGGCTTTTCTCTCCGGGGGCAAAGGGTTTCCCGAGTGACCATTTCCAGAAATTCTCGTCCTCTCGTTTCACTTGACCGGTGTTCAGGCGTTTCTAACCAAAAGGGTACGCGTGAGAGAGCTCTGGTGCGCACGCATGGATGCACAGTCCTCGGAAAGGTTGGAGAAGCTTCCCCAGCACCTTGCAGCCTTAAAAGAACATTTGAGGCACACCGACAGCGGTTTTTTTTTTTCCCTTGTAGGGATGCGACGGTAAAAAATCCAGTTACTTAAAAGCAAAGAACCTGGGACTTACAGGAGCGGCTCTCGAGGAGCTGCAGGTCTGCATAGCGGGCAGGCCTTTTTCACTGCATAGAAATGTATGCAGGAACTTCAGATGTGCCTCCTAAAACCGGAGACTTTTCAACTGTTTAGTTTTTTTCATGATTGCTACGAGAGACCCTAGACCTGCTCATTTATTACCTCAACATGTACTGCAGCGTTTTTGCTGTCAGTTGCTATGGGTTGCTGCAGTGTCAAATATGCTTCTACTGAAAGATGACCACATGGTATAGGATAAATTTCTCCTAGGAAGAGCAGAAAGTATAGTGCCAGTAATATTCTGCAAGTATTTTTTACAAATATCTCTGGCACTTGACACCTTCGGCAGCTTTCTTTGGAACTGACCTTTTTTACATACTAAAGATGAATTTATCAAATAAGTGAAACTTGTTTGCAATAACTATTATATTTCTGTCTATGTTATGTCTGCATTACCTACAGATATTGATTCTGAAAATATTTTGGCAAACAACAACAAAAAAGTAGACAATGTGCATATATGTGCACGCAGTACATATATACACTTTACACTGTACCTCTCATACCCATGTACAAACTATACACTATACATGTGATAGTACACAATCTAGTACCTGGTACATACATATGTGGCATCTCACACTGCACATTTATAGGGGTCAGAGGCTCCCTTCACACATACTTATGCACACGGAGTTTGCAGGCATTCCTACATCTTAAATGATGTGAGAAACATCATCTTGAGTGCTAAATTCTGAATATATTACTGTGGAATAAGGTGACAATCCACAACCTACATGCAGGTCATGTCTCAAAACTTATGTTTTCGGTACACGCTTATGGTTGCTGTTAAGAGACTGGAACTGGAAGGGCGAGCGCCAGTCTTGACAGAAGGCTCCCGGTGAAGTCCAGGGAGTTCTTTCCTGGCAATATTCTGCCTGGCACTTTCTTCAGCATCATTCACTTAAGAGACAGGGCGAATTTGGGGAGGTTAATTTTTTCCTCTGTGGTTTCTGTGACTTTATGGGCAAAGTTCAGTTTGTTTGGAAACACCTAGATTTAGATAGACCCTCACAATATTTGCCTCCTATTATTCTTATTTTTTTTCCAATATCTGTTTTCACCCTAGACATTACAGAACTCAAGATAACAATCAGGGTCTGTAGCAGGCTGCAACACGTTGTGCTCAATGCTTCTTCCTCTGAACAACATAGGCCTGAAGCAGGAATCCCTCTGCATAATTTGAAAACCTCCACCAGTATTACAGAGTAGTGATTCCAAGGTTCCTGACAGGTCAAGAAATCCAGGTTATTTGAAAGAACATTAATAGATGAGAATATGCAGAAATGAGGGATAGCTATTTGCAGCAGGAAAAGGGCAAAAACCTCATACCGTAGCTGGCACTGAATTAAAAAGTATACAACGGATTAGATATTAACCACTTCTATCAAATCCAAGGCCCAGGAACCTAGGGGGAGGGAAATGTGTAAGAGCAGACGCTTAGAAGGTAAAACACCCCAATTAACCTCATTATCTGTTACAAAACTCTACTATTAATATTCCGGGGTTTTCAAATCACTGTTGTTGTTGTTGTTGAAGAGAATCTGTTGACTATAGCATGTGTTTTGCTGTAGTCTTCCAAATCAGCATTGCCCTCCTTAAGGTCAGGGGAATGTATCTTAAAACATTCATATATTTAAAAAATATGTATTGTTATTTTAATAGGCACTGTGGATAGTTTAATTTGTATCTGTATTAAATTAAACATATGGTGAACAGGGTATAATAGATTTTCTATAATTTAGCTGCCAATGTGGCAACAGAAGCCAGTTACTCTCACCAGCAGACTTGTCAGTGGTTTGTTTACTAGCTTATTTGAATTAAAATAAAGCTTCGCTTCTGCTGACTGCACATCATTATCTATGAGACCATAATCCTGCTAGCAAATCCTATATCTTCCAGAACTGGCTCTTTTGTTTGGGATTACTGAGAGCTTAGCCTATAACAAAGAGGAATAAGGCATCCCTCTCATCCTCGTAATTAAGTGTGGGGAGTAATTTAGAAACAAACCCAGAAAGATGTACAATTTGGAGTTCTGCTTCTATACAGGATTGGGGAACAGAAAAGGCCAAACACTGATTATGTTAGCACAATGTTTAAACTATTAAACTAATGTACAACAGGAATCCAGCTTTTAAAAAGAAATGGCAACTATCAATAAAGTATTAAGTTGCTTTACACTGGAAGCATTTTTTGCTTATCTAAAGGTATGCTGGAAAATTTGGGTGGAGCTTAAAGACCGAGGACTATTTTAAATCTCAGTTTTTCTGCATGCACATGCTACATACATATCACTTTTATAACATCTCCATTTTGAAATTAAAGAGCATAATTTAATCCATGAAACTTGATTTGCATTTTAAAGTATCCCTTCAATGGTTTAACTGTTTTGGAATAAGAGTATTCTCTAGGAATATCTCTGCCAGCTGAACACGCTTGTTTAAGTACTGTATTTTAATACCACCAACGTTTACGTTTTCCTTTGGGAAAACAAGTAGTTTGAAGTTGTTCACATTTTACGGCCACCTTAGAAGTGACCATAGCATTCGGGAAGAGAATAAAGAAGATTTTAACATAGGTATTCTGAGGACAGTCAAATGTACATCAGCAATCTTTTGACTGTGTTGCTCTAGCTGTATTCGTGTCATCCAATTCTCTTTCTGCTCGAAACAACAGTTATGTTACATACAAGTTGTAGAAATTAATAACTAGGTCACAAAAAATAGAAGTCTCAGGAGTATACGGATACACAATATCTATTTGCAGAGGGCTAATAAGGACAGGGGTTGATTTATAAAAGTCTTCGACATTAATTGTCACAGATGGGAATTCTGAGGACCTCTGTGAAACCAAACGAGGCTCTAGTGAATTATAAAGCAGGTCCTTAGACTTTAAAAACATTTAGGCAAAGTGACAGTTCAGAACATCTGTTAGCCTTCTGTCTGAGTATAAACTGGATGTCATGGAGTGCACAGCTGTAGGCATTTTCTGCCTCTTTTTGCCAACATCTGTCACAGCATTACAGTAATATAGGTAATTATCAACACCTCATATAAACTGTTTGCTATTTTAATTTCTGAATAAGTAAAATTAGCATTACACCCTTTTGAAAAAAAAAAAAAATCCAGAAGGGGAAGAATATATGTTCCCTTTTAAAGCTGAATGACAGATCTGATCATTTTAGGACAGCTGAAATTCAGAAAAAAATCTCTACTACAAATAAGGTCCTTAGGATAACATAAAAGACTTAGGTGAGAACAAGTTTAAATATTCTCCCTTTCTCTCTCTGCCTCTTAAAAAAAGACATCTGAGTCTCATCTGTCATAAGCAAAGAAGATCAGTAGCAAGAAAAGATAGGAAACCGTTAATCATCTATGGTTTTTTCCATGCACAAGCAGCTGTCAAATGATGTATGTTTTACCACAGTAACAAAGCCAAGGGCTCATCATACCAAGCAATTTTACTGTCAGCTGGTCATCCTTCTTCTCAACATCTGCAGTAAGGAAAAGAGATCACCTTGCAGTGATGCACAGAAGCTTGACCGCCCCAGCTGATGGTGAAGTGAGCAAGGTAATAACCCCCAGGACTTTCAGAAATAAAAGCATGTTCCAGGGGTCCCCCAACAACTGAACAGAAAGGGATACACAGGAAGAGACGCTCCAAACAAATAGGCCTTCAGGCCAACTTTTCAGGGCCACATTTGGTCCTTTTACACATCAAGAGCTAGAAATCACTGCCCAGTCCTGAAGTTCATCTATCTGATTGTGGACAGCACAGAGAAGATTTCAAAAAGTAACCAGGTATTTTGGGGTCCTCAGTTTTGGAGGCCCAGGTCATAGACTTTATAAGAGCATGATTTGCAGAAGGCAGTTGCTTATCATTTGTGATAACCAGGCTCCTGTGAGAGGCTGCTAGCTGAAAACCTAAATCATCACCACCTTTGGTAACAGTGGCCTGCTTGGTGGTTGTCTTAATGAGAGCGATTTTGTCAGTGCCCTAACACTCTTTTAGAGCACAGGATAAAGAGTGGTAGAACAACAAAGCAACACTGTCAGACAACAGCAGTGGAGACCATGTCAGTCTGAGCTTGCAAGTATGAGCCTGGTGACAGAAAATAATCATGTGGCAATGAGTTTTACAATATTACATGGAAGTGATGATCATATCCAGCTCGTACCTATTCTGCTTTCACCACAAAAAGAATAGCACCTCTGCTAGAAGTTAATGTTCCAACATGGAAAACCTGAAAATGTGCCGTTAGCTCCTTTTATAAGGGAGGCATGTGGAACAAAGTGGTCACTAATATGCTATTTTTAGTGCCTGAGCTACAGTCCAGAAGATAATACCCAATTACTTGATATAGTGCTCTATACACTGTCTGAACAACAATAGTGGACTGAGAAGCAAGAGAAAGCACCAGAATATGGTTTTGAAGTCATTCAGATTTCATGTATTTTATTTTCTTCTAAAAATAAAGGCTTTGAAAAGAGGTGCAGTGTTGTCCAGGCTGAAGGAGGGGGGCCAGAGAAGAGTTGAAAGGGAGATGAGAGCAGATGGAGGTTGAGAAAGAAGAGCGAGAGACCTTGACTACAGGAAAACATAGCTAGGGCACAGACAGCCAGAAATCTAGAGAAAAGAAAGAGCAAATGCATCTGGGGTGCACAGTCAGAGAAAGGCATCCATGTAGCTGTAAGCCTGTCCTATCTGTACCTGTAAGAAAGACCACATTCAGGACAATCTATACAGCTGGGGACAATACAGGATTTTACTAATTCTACTGTCTCCCCTAGTTTCCACTCTGCTGGACTGTGAACTGTGGCGGCTGAGCTGCAGATGCATGCTTTTTTCGTAGGCTGTGCTAGCAATGCAGTAATTTTACAGAGGACATAGAGAACAACTCTGTGCCAGTACAGTCTGAGACTGATCCAGGAATTTTGGAAGGAGATGCACCCAAACGTTAGTGTCTTGCTTTCTTATTTTCCCCTTCTGCCTTTCTTACTGCCTCTTCAGCATTTATTACATGCCCCCTCCTATTTTCTCCTCATGCACAGTCAAAATTAGCTGAAATTGTGGACCTACTCCATGCAGTCTGAAGTTCTCCACTCTAACAAAGACAATTCAGTGACAAGGACCATTTCTACTGTGGTCCTAAGCCACTTGTGAGATGTTTGCAGGTTGGGACTGTTTCTTTCAAGAGCTCCATCCCTCCACTGAACAATTACCGCTCTGGCTTTTCTTGCCTACCGCAAGTCTGTATCCGGGTGGATGCTAAGTAGATTTTACCAGATTACAAACTGCAGGATAAATATTTTCCTCCTACTTTTGGTTTCAATGCTAAGATTCTTAAACATTTATTTTAACACTCGCAAATAAAGCCATCTTACGTATTCCCATCACCCTACTACCTAAATGCATTGTTCAAATGCCAAAGTGTACGTGAGCTATTGCAGATCACATAATAGATGCCTACACATTCACTATACTAGTAATATTTATTATTGAAACAGACTGTTTTGTAAAGAGCTCTGAGATACCTAGGCCATAAAAAGTGTGATATAAAACAAAATGCTATTCAGTTCAATAGATGTCTGCTAAGAAAAGAACCCTAAAATTTGAACAGTTCCTCCTCCCCTTAATCAGCCCTAACAATGGTACCCCAGTCTCGGTGCTCCTGCATGTAGCAACATCTGTCTTTAAAAGAGAGGAATAGGAACGTGCCACTAACAGAGAGCACTCGTTGGTAGAACATTGTTAGGTTTTTTATAATTGATAGTTTTCAGCATCAGCACAAAGGTAAGGACTTTAGCCTTGAATACTACCCACTAACAATATACCCACATACAGAAAACTAGTGCTAAATGTATTTATTAAAATAAATGCTTTAAAATAGTCTGCTTTTCACACAAAGTAATTACCTTACACTATGTGTAAAAGGTACTTTTGTAATCAATGGTATACAACCAGCTTCAGATGCAACCACACACACACACACCCCTTTACACACAGTGATGCTCATCAGATTGCATAGGAGTGAATAATTTCATTATGTTCTGTAGCTTAATTCTTCAATTCCTGTAGCTTCAGCTGGAATTCATCCAGATAAGCCCTGTTTTCTAAGATGAAATCAAAATACTTCAAGGCCACAACCACCAAATAATACCATCAGCTCTAAACATAGAATAAGGTATTTCATACTTTTTAGAGGCTCATAGTTCCTGTTCTAATAGTGCCAGGGCAACAGGGATTTTTTTTTCTTTTTTTTCTTTTTTTTTTCTTCTTTTTTTTTTTTTTGGCACTTCTAGCCTATTAATTACCAGAGGACAGGAGAAATATGTTGTGGGTATGAGTGAATTTTGTAGCAGTCAAAATAGACAGTAGCAGCCAGAATTTTAAATGCTCTATATTTTCACAAGTCCTGCCTAAGAAGCTAATCACTAACAAGCTAATGCATTAATTTTTTTATACATTAGGTAGACCAGCACAGTCAAGAGATAAAAGAGAAAATAAAGAGCAGAAAAAAATATAATATAGTAACAGGTCATGATTTTTCCACTGAACCAGACAAAAATAATCTCCCTAGTAGAATTAGGTGAGTAATCATAAGGGTAAAATGTTTTAATTACTAAAAATGGTTAGTTTCATTTGATTATCTGTAGAATCCTATCATCTCTTTTAATTAATTCATTTGCAAGTATTTGGATGACCATCAATTTATTCATAAAAATGTTTGAGAGTTGCAGGCTATGCAAATTCTGTTGCTAATTAGTTAATGGCTACATTCACCCTGTCAGGAGTTGATGATCAGATACTTGTGCTTGTAATTCTTACACCTACAAACATTCTTTTCATACAATACACCAGAATGTTTCTATACTTGCATAGAGTGGACACCACTGATCTTGAGTGGCTTTTCCCCCCCAAGATCAGTGTTTCCATGGCAAGTCCTGTGGGGATCTATCTTGTCTTTTCTTCTCCGCAGTAGGCATTTAGGGATAATAAAATAGTTAGCGAAGAGGTATGTTCTGTGGTATTTTCAGCAAGCTGATGGTAGTCAACATTACAGTCCAGACCCACAAAGGCACTGGGAAATCAAAGAGCCTTAGGCTCCTCAATACATTTGTCCATATCAGCCTACATCTCTCAAGTATCTGATTTATTCTTTTAAATGTTACACCTTGTGGGGACAGGGACAAAGAATGGAGTTAAATGACCAAGATCTCTGGATAAGATTGAAATGATGCTGGCTGATCATCAAATGACCGTGATACGACTTCTCTACCTTTGATTTTATCCATCATTTGTAATGCACATGCACAATGTGGGGCTGTCGTTGGTCCTCACTGCTGTTGGGTGCATAGTGACAGTTTCCAGGACACTTTTTACCATCCAGAGAAGCAAAAGGGAAGTGTGCTGTTAATTCTATTTTTTAAGTAATTGAGATTCCCTTAAAACCCTGTTGTAGCACTTCTCAGGTAGTGTCCAAAACTAAATTAGAAAACCAGAATTCTGTAGAAGACTAATTTGGCCCCAGTATTATATGTTCCCAGGATCCTGTCCAGCCTAACATTTATAAATAGTTCCACAGGAAAAAATCACTTATGTGAACTTAAGCACATTGATAACTGCTGGACTAGAGCCTTGGTGAGTCAATACCTCCTGTTAGTACAGCTTCTCCAGTGCCAAATGCCTGAAATTTGTCTTTTTGTGTGCTTTTTCTACATTTCTTCATGCTAATAATCTAATCTCACATACTAAATATCATAATATCATTTAGGATAGTCCAATTATGGAAAAAATTATAATCCAAGTGAGAAGTACTTTGCAACATATATCTTCTCATCCTATTGCCATTAAAATGTTCAATTTCAGAGGACCTAGCGTAATTTTCTTTTCCTTACACTGCTTTTTTTCTCCCATTTGTTATACTTCCATTACGACTCTGGAAAATGATGTATTTCAGTAGATGATAACTGAGACTATACTGTTTAACAGATGAAGTAGCTGTTCTATATTTCAGAATGACTAAATTAAGTCCTACCAAGAAAGTAAAAGTTTTACGTTTCTTTCCTAATCAGTACACTTGTTGCAGACTAACTCACATTACTTTTCTCAAAGGAAAGTAAGAAAGAACATCTGTTTGATTCTAAACATTCCATGTTAAAAAGCCAAATTACAAACACGATGATACATGCACACACATAGCAGATTGGAAAAAGTCAGCCGCTTAAATGGTCAAATCATATAAGCCCTCATTTGAGCTAAATTACTCTCCCCACTATAAAAAAAGGACAGAAATGGGAATGCTCTACTGGGGAGAATGAGTAACAATTTATTTCCAATACATATAAGCCAGGTTAGCAGTTTCAGGCCTGTAACTAGACTTTTCAAGTACCTTCCACAGACTTCAGAAAAAGCTAAGAACTTCATAGGTTTTAGTATGTGTGATTGCAGATTCATATAGAGTGCTTACAAGGCCTTATTACATGAAATCTGAAATAATAAGAATGGTTGCACTACAGCTGCAGCTAGCTCTATATCCTCCTCCAACAGGAGAGATTGGTGGAAGTACAGAGAAAAGTGTCAGGACAGAGGGAGCTTAAAGTGTTATTTCACTGCCATATTCACCCAATGTCTAGAAACTTGAAGTTTAGAAACTTTCTAAGATATTTTTTAATAGGATTTGGATAAATTTTTCTTCTTTTTATTTGCCCCCCTCCCCCCCTTTTTTTCCTGATCACCTAAGTGTTACCAAAATTCCATGACAATGAGTTTCACAGGTGAATTATGGGCAATGTGAAATACCCCTTCTCTGTTTTTTGTTTTAATCCCCTGCCTAAGCTTTTTCTTTGCTGCCCTCATTCCTTGCTCTGGCTGTTACTCATTCAGTTTAGGAGGTTACAGTCACCACCTTTTCTTAGCTACTTCCCATCAGAAATTCCCATTCCAACACAACTGCACATATACTCAGTCTGTGAACAGGTTCTGTTAAAATGATCTGGTTTATCTTGAAAATGTTTACAAGTAATTTTTTTTGCCTTTTGTTTGTTTTGGTTTTTTTTTTGTTTTAAACTGAATCATGTTGACAGAACACATACAGTTATGTTAGCAAGTGTGAAGCTGCCATAAACGTTGATGGAGAAGGAAAAGAAGGGACAAGTAGTAAGGACAAGGAGTGGCTGGTAACTTTTCAGGCGGATCAGCAGCATATTTCTAGCATGAGGAGCTACATGTTCACATGCACATTCTCATGACTGTAGGAGTCACAGAGTCACTATGTCATTGTGTCTGTATGTCCGCCATGCCAACAAGTGGAAATTTGCATGGAAACCTGCTGGGATGGAAAAAGTGGTCTATGAGTGGTTCTCTGCAGCCTGCTGGCTGGAAAGAGCATGAGAAATCTGGCCACAGCCTGGCAGGAAGGGTATGATGTGACCATTCCTCCACAGATGGTCTTTACTCCATCCTTACAAGTAAATGGAAACAGCTCAACTGTCCTGGCCTCTGCTTTTGCTCCAAAAGAGAGAGTCCTTATTTTTTTTTTTTTCTGATAGGAGGATTTTATTTGCAGGATTAGCTTCACAGGATGCGGTCACCTGCTAGCCAAAAATGGTAAAAACACTTAGTTTACTTGCCTTTGGAAAGAAATAGTTTATCTACCTCTAATAAACAAGGATATAGAAACATGCAATGGAATCCTCAATGCTTGTCTGCATTTATGTTGCAGATGACCATACCACCCAGCTACTTCTTCCTTCCTGTTTTTTCTATCAAAAATTTAAACAGAGGAACTGCAAATTTTATTTTAGCTGTTAGACAGAACGGTTTCCAGTGGACTTAACAGAGAACCTAATGTTCCTGTCAGTGGACTTAATGGCCTTAACTCAGAGAACGTCACTGAAAGCTCTTTGCCTAGGGCAGAGGGTGTTGCAGGAGCTGCTGTGCAAATTCTCAGATCCTTGCTCCAAATTACTCAAAGCTTGCTGAGCCTTTGGGTATATCATATTATCCATCTTTCGTTCATCATCTATTCAAACCTTTGGAAACAGAGGAGGAGAATGGCTTTCATTTCTGGGTAATGGCTTGGATTTCACTTTTATTTGTGGCTGGTCATTCATTTCTTCGTTTGGGTTTGAGATGAGAAGACGTTGCAGGATTTCTACTTTGTCAGTAAGTAAGTACTTTATAAAGCTCGGGATAGACATTTGACATTGAAAAAAAACCCAGCCCAAAACCTGTATGTGGTTCAAATGGCAAAAGCACTTACTGATATAACAACATTTTCTCAAGTCTTTCCTCAGAAAGTACTTTTTTTCCTCTTACTATTATGTTTCAGCCTGTGAGCTGGTCTTCCTCCTGCCAACGCTTGCTGGAACATAAAGGATTCTGAAACAAGACGATCTGTCAGTTGAAAACAACAGTAGGACACTTTTTTTTTAACATTTTTTGAATACAAAGTAAGCCATGTCTACCTTGAGACATTTGGACAATGTGACTCAAATTAAGGAAAGGGGTGAACTCAAATTCAGAGCATTAGTTAAAGTAAAATAAATTCCTGTGAGATTACTTTTATTCAGAATAAACTGGCTTTACTTTGTATCCCTGCTCCATTGACTTAGTTACTTTTTCTAATAAATCTTGCTTTGGTGAAGTTTATTGCTGTGCAGATCATGTCATGGAAATATTCCCCCCAAAGGAGAATTCTCTTCTCTCTGAGAAGACATCCTGGAGAACAAAAAGTGTGGGGAGCACACCCTCCCCTTGCTGGTCATGTTTGTGCTGACTGGTATGGACAACTGTGTGTCTACTTTGGTCTTGCCATGAACCAGTCAGTTAAAACCATTTCTCATCCAGAACACATGCTTACATGGCATTTACCATTAAGATATTAAGTCTACAGAGCGGCAGGGTGTATCATCTGCAGCCCAGCACTGCAGTACCACATTCTATGGTTCAGAGCTTCCCTGACTGTACCTGACACAATGCCTTGATTTTTTTACTAGCAAACTATAAGAAGCCTGCAAGAGAAAGGAATGAAGTTATAAAGGTGCTTTCTTGCTGTATGCTGTTTACCAATTAATTGGATTTCTTTCACTAGCTACTGATGCTCACTTAATGAAAATTGTGCATATACAGTAGTGATTTAGTAGATACTCTACTGGTATAAACTACAGAAAGCTAGAGGATCCTGCACAAGGATTGCAGGGCAGTGTAGACTGAAAACTCATTTATCCCTCCTCCAGCACCAGGCAGCAGAAATTAAAAGAAATTAGAAGAGTTGACTAAATCACTATACTCCAGCGACAGCTGCTTGTCAGGGAAGAAGTTTGGAGTCTTACAGCCTTACAGAACTGAAAAGCAGCTTTACAGTTCCTGTCCTCTTTTCTCAATCGCACGTCAAGTCAGAAGCCAACCAATGCTCCATCCAGCCAAGGGATCAGGTTTGTTGTTGCACTGTTTTTTCTAGGCTACCTTTTCCCAGAGTTCTATATTCAGATCAGTAAAAAGGATACTGTTAATGCCGCTGACTTTTTTTTTTTTGAGAGATGTTGCTATGATCTCATTTGTATGACCAAATCTGTCATTTGTAAGCTTATCAAAACCAAAATGAAAAATTATTCATGCTTAATGTGTGAAACTTGAAACATGCTCTATCTTTGTCATAAAGCTCCCAATTAAGTTAAAACATTGTTTCATTAAAAAGGTTAGTTTTCCTTAGTTTAGAAACACAAGTAGGAATTTAATGAGAATAAAATACAGCTGTACATTTATGTCCCATATTTATTTTTGATCTTTGATGCAAACACAATGTATGTTTGAACATAATTAGATACAAGTATAATATTTCTTGGTAGTGTGGCTTTCCAATAATTTTAAAGAAACTTTGCTACATACAACATATGCAAACTTCTGCCACTTCTATTTATTTATAGAATCCTCGTTATTAAAATAAATTATCCTTTCATTTGAAATGGTGAGTGCTATTGACTGAGATCCTTAGAAATTTTCTCATAACAATAGACTATTCCTTGGGAAGATTGCCTTCTGTACGGTCTAGCTTTTTTCTTCTCATGGCAGTTTCCATGAGGTGTGAGATTATTAATTCCCAACATTTTCCTAGAGTTTCAAGGGATTTTCTGTTAAGTTATCCTGTGCTTAGATAATTGAGAAACATGGACAGGGGGACTAAGAATTTTCACCTGATTTTTTGGGATGGCCTGTATTCGGTATAGCATTCAGGGGACAGAAATAAGGTTGTCAGTAACCGATGCTGCTGAGGGACCATTTACACTAGTCTTGTCTACAGTCATGCTTGAACATGGTGCATTGCCATACAACTGGAAGGCAATTAAGACATATTTAAGTAAGAGTAGACCACTACTGTACCAAACTGAAGATGGTAGAAAGCATTATTCACAAACATATTTTCACTAAATAATCTTGAATTGCAGATTATTCACCCAGTGCAGTCTAACAGCGATGCTACTCACTACAATCACATACCCTTCTCCACAAGGGAGATGGAGAGGTGGTACCTCCATCATAACTCCAGATGCAATTCAGCACTGTAACAGGTTTCTCAGACTAGAAGCACTACAGAATGCTGAGCTCAAACCAGTGTTGAAAAGTGCCTTATACTAAATTAAGAACATTTTGCAGTCACTTCATAGCTGCAGAGTACAGCTTCCTTAAGTATAAGTCCCAGTGTCCTTAAACAGAAATAATGTAGTTTAGTTTTTGAATATAACACACCAAAATATTCCCAAGAACACCTCACCTTGTGTAGACACATACACAGTTTACTAATGAAATAAATAAGCGATATGCATAAACTACATATCATAAAAACTCTAGGTGAAATGATGTTTGTGTGTGGTGGCCCCACAACTAACTGGATTATTTTATATGACATTACAGAACCCCTCACTTCACATTAGAACTGCCATATACCTTTAATATACAAACCAGTTACTTTGCCCCAAACAGGAACTGGGCACCTCAATGAAATAACTGGGGAAGCTGTCCAGTAGTGGAGGGCCATCAAACTGGATTTCTTCCTGAAAACCACACTGCAATGCAATGAGCCTTCTGCGTAGAGCCCTGGCAGAGGTAGGAGATGAGGGCTGCTCCCTGGGCACACCACAAGGCTCTCCTTGGGAGTGTGAGTGAGCCTCAGCAGCAGGGGACTGGTTTCACCCCATGCAAACAGAACTGGGAAGGCATGCGATTCACCCAGGGAAGGACGTCACATATGGACAGGTCTGTCTTAATTCAGTTTCTAACTAGTGTTCTGTAAAAAGGAGGACAGCTAAAACATTTCTTTGCTAAGACAGTGTTTCTTGCTTCACTCTCAAGGCATTTAAACAGAAGGCAGATGTTCCTAATGAAGTACCCACCTTCATTAGCTGGGTGCATTTGCTGTGCTAATGCAAACTAACTGCTGCCAGGATCAGCTTGTGTGAGGCTGCATCTGTGTCCTCATAGAACTACTGTACCCTTCTGTATCTGCTGCAAACCAAGGAGCTGGCCCACTTAGACCAGAGAGGGACTGGAGCAATTTGCAATGAGTTTTGCAAATCTCACCAGCCAGTACATATTCAACTATCTTGTTAATTGCTTCCAGCTGTAATTCCTTTCCATTTCAGTTGGCAACAAATATTCCTTTTGAGTTTGTTGGGAAATACAATGCAATTCCTTTTCTTTCTTCATCCAGTCTATGTTGCTTGAATTCACCCATGAATTGTTTGGTCTATACAGCCAATTCATATAACCATAAGCACTATACAGCCAAATGTGAGATTAAAGTCCCATACCTAGGGACTACTCCAGTTTGTGTTACATCTCTAAGTACAAGCCAGGCACCCAGAGGAGGGACATGAACACATACAAAAGTGCTTCAGTAATTTTCTGTAGTGTTTAGATTCCTCAGCTTTGACTTAACAGTCATATCTTTCAGAATATTTTAATTTGGCTATGTTTGGTTTAATTAGATTAAAATAATAAAGTGACCAGTTTCTAAACCACTTCATATTCACTGCAACTCGAAGCAATATACCAGTCTGGTGAATTACAGGAATGTATGGCGATGATCAGCTAAATCCTGGAAAAATCATATGCCTTTGACCACATATTATGCCTTTTATACAGGGGTATTAATTAAAAAAAACAAAGGGTACATCTTAAAATCATAACAAACTTCAGTACCAAGAGGTGCCACCTGCTCACAATAACACAGTAAAAATGCCGAAAGTAGGAAACTCTCAGCCATCCCAAATTTCTAACCAGTAATTTGTATCAAGGCTTAACCTACATACGTCCCAGTGTGAGCACACAACATACCTGCCACCTGAGTCAAGGAAGAGCAAGGGAAGGCGCTGGCTGTGATGGGAAATAAATTGGACCCTGCAGGCTGCAGGCACAAGAAACCTGCCAGATTCAGAGTCTCACTTTCCCCAGAGCCATTTCTTTCCACACGGGAAAGAAAAGGGACTGGCAGTGACAGGGGAATAACAGTCTCTCTGCTAGAATACATTCAACCAACACTGCCAACAAAGAGGAAAAGGTTCTTAGTTTTCTGTTTGTGATTACACTGTTTTGTCATTGCTGTCAGGATGTGCCTATGCAATATGTGGCTTTCTGATGTCTCGTGCCTGTATGTTTCATTTTTAGCTGCGTGGGATGTACAGTAATTAGCCACTCATTCTCCTTGTCTATTCTCTGTGTTTTGTTTCATTTCCTTCACTTACAGGATTTTGGCAAGCCTTCGGCCTTATTGGCAACTCTTTCCTTTCTCCCCCATCTGAACCTCCTCTGTCAATTTTCTTCTTGCTGCTTGGGAGATGACAGTTTATATATTTGTACACACAAGTGAATATGCTAATATGCTCCAAATATGGACTGTGCAATCAAATTATCATGAGTTTGGTGGAATGTTTTTCTGGATTATTTCCTCCAGAAATGTAACATGCCAATTGCAAACAATTTACAGCCAACAAAATATTGTTTGAATCAAACACATGTGCTGAAGTTGAAGGGTTTTTAATTCAAGATGGAAAATTTTTGTTCCTGTTTTTTTCTTTTTTCTTTCCTTTTCATTGTGAATTCTTGCCTTTGGGTGGATTTTTGCTTTGAGAGTGCAAGTTGCTCTCATTGACATTACTGGGACTTACATGAGAATAAAGAGTGGAAAATGAATAGCTTTCAGGGGCTTCAGGTTGATGGAACAATTTCATCTTTTCTCAGTTAATGCTGTACAGCCCTCCATGAGTTTTTATCTCATATCTGAAGTTTTACAGCTGTAGGGACCAATTCAAAGATCCCTTTTTGAGTTCTTTTCCTTTGCAGGAATCACTGGCAGATTAGCAAAAGCAAAAGATACAGAATCAGGCCCACAAACAGCTAAGAACAACTATTTCATTATTTTTCATTGGTATTTTGTTTTTTGAATAATTTGTAGCTTTCTAAAATACATATTTTTCATATTTAATAAATGGAGCTTTAAAATTTTGCATGTGCTAAATGAAGAAGTAACTTTTTTAGTACTGCAAGAAAATTCATAATGTAATACTTCAGAGATGTTTGAAAAAAACAGATCAGTCAATGACTTTCCTCCTGTTTTTAAAAAATAATTAAACTGGGGTGTGGAAATTGAGCAAGGGTCTTCTCCTAGATCCCTTTTCTCAAAATTATTGCTTTGGAAATACACTTCAATATTAGAACCTACTTTTTGTTGTTTTACATTCACATGGCTGCAAGTTCAGTTGAATCAGTTCAGCTGGTTCAGATGAAAACCAATATATAAAATAAATATTTGAGTATGTATATATGAACATATAATCATATTTATTTATTTTGCTCAAATCAGATCTAGGACCACTGAGGTCCTGAACTGCTGACTGGCAGTGGCTTCCCTGTGTCTTTAGAATAAAGAAAATGTGTATAAATTTGCAAAATATCAAAGCTTGCTCTAGTGACATATTGTCAAATTAGGATATAAAGAGGAAATGAAAACTGACGAAGAACTTGTCTCAGAAACCGAGAGTTAGAAACTGTTTTAGCCATGCTATCCCAACTCACAATAAAGGTGTCAGACATGGGATTAATCCATAGAAATCCTGCTACTCTTGAGAGACCTAGAGCAAGGACCCTGTCCTGTGCCCCTGCAACATGTGAGATCCAGTGAGCAACACCCAATTGCAGGCGACGAGTACCCGCCTAGAGAGCAGCAACAGCACAGGATACAACAGAGCTGCAAGTGTACAGACGAGCAATTACTCTCATTATAAATAAAATCCCACCAAACCAGCATGAAGATGTAAAGTAATAACACATACCTATAATAGCTGAAATTTAGTTTGACGCAGTTTAAGAAAACAGTAATTGATCTTAGTAACCTCTCTTTGTAGCAAGCCACTAGAGAGATACTACAACTTGTCACCTCAGCTGTAGACTACAGCGGAGGATTAACACTCCTGCTAACTCAGCAGAATCGTACAGTTGTACAACAGCTATAGCCGTAGAGTACAACATACACATGTAGCAATCATTCGACAACACTGTGCTGATCATTCCACTCTGGGACATGTGTCAAGCTAACAAGAAGTATTGCATGCATCATTTTCTGTAGCTTGACATCATTTATTCCTTAAGGTGCAGGAGAGGCTGGCTGGATACCCTAGCATTTTGAACTGCTGGTCCTTAGGGCCCTATGAAGCAGCTCTCACATTTTGTGCTAATCTCTTTTTTCCCTAGTACTACACATTTTAAAGAGATGCCATATGGCACTTAAACAGACAAAAAAAGGGTGTTTTGCCCTTTTTTTCTAATTCTTTTGGCTTTACATTTCTCAGGTTGCATTCCCAGTTGATGAACAACGTCCTTAACCTCTTGAGTGGTCCTGGACATCCACTAGACATAGACCAACATGACACTTGTGCTGACTTCTAATATATACTGGATGTCAACAATGTTATTGTCATTCACTTCAGCAGTTGATTTGCATCTAAGCATACTATCAGGGACTCTATTGTAGCATCTGAGAGTAAACTGAAAATATAGCACAGCTGCTACCAAGGTACAAAAAAGTGTTTCCTTCACTGGCATGAAGTCATGGTGTTAAATGGCTAAAACTACGTAAGTAGACTTGAACTCTGGAACATAAAGTGCACTTTTCATTGATGACACCCTATTTGTATGCATTTTTCTTTCAAAAGGACGTAACCAACCACTGTTTCCATAAGCTGTTTTTTTATTGTCTAAGCAACTGGTTTTATGAAAGGTAAATTTCCTTTTCATATGACTAATTTATGTTTCATGAAAATGAGGGATCAGTACCACTAGGTACTGTAGCAGATAGCGTTAGGATAGAGAGGCATTTCATTTGTTGGGAATTTCACAGATGATCATAGATCCTTCATGGCCTCTTGCCACACGAGACAGAGTACGAAATTAAAGGAAAAGGGAAAAGGTTGTATTCACAATCTTATTTTTTTTCTCCTCAGTGTACAAAAAAAGCCTATCATATACCTTGAGAGTGAAAATGGTTACCATCCTGTCCACTTAATACTTAGCATTGCAAAATGCCATACAAAAACACGACACCCACTCGTGCCTGTATATATTTATCTATAGAAACAAGACAGAAGAATACATGCACAAGCATCACTTGCATAGCAAAAGAGTGGTAAATGCTCATCTGTAAAGTGACTGGATACTAAAGCAATTGCAAGTGTTTATGCAGTACAAACATGGAGGTGAAGTTAAAACACCTTTGAAAATCTGACCCATATTATCAGCAGTAATAAGTAAATCCTCCCTCTAAAGATAAAAGAGAAAGTACCCTCATTACTTAGTCAGACCTTCACACCATGAAGACCCAAACGCAGAGAGGTTATCAAAATGCCCTTAGAATAATAAAATCAAGCATTGACAGACCAAGAGGCAAAGTTTTAAAGTGGAGGCCCCCTGACAAGGCTCTGCTTTACTCTTAGAGGCTGGCTGGTCTGATTACCACATCTGAATGCTAGCAGAGATACAGTGCTGGATATTCATTAGTGGAACTGCTGTCCTAACAGGAACATTATTGGAATTATGTCACTTTACGCCAGCTGAGGACATGTCCTGCAAGTTTTAAATACAGCAAAACCATAAAGAGATTTATAAAGTTTAAAAGTAGGATTCTGAATTGCAGACAGCTCAAGCTGGATGTTTCTAAGGGTGCCTATAACCCAAGGACCGCATGCTGCTATCCTCCACACATTCAAAACCGTAAGCACGCAGACTAGCCGAAGTGTCTCAGCCACCTTGCAGTTTTAGCTCCATGCAGATCACATGCCAGTAGGTCAGGGTAGAGGTGAGGAACAAGGAGCAGTGCTGATTATGTGAAAACATTCCCCTGAAATTTAAGACCTGTTTTGTCTCCTTCCTTTAAATACATTTTCAGCATCCCTCATTGCAGAAGAGACCACAAGTTCTTCACTACAGGACCCACACACAGTATGTTTTTCCTGAAACTGTGTTACAAGCAACACTAGTAAGTGCAGGCTGGGTCATGACTTCAGAAGTGCAGGCAGGGTTTCAGTAGCACTGATGGCTGGACGGATGTGAAGCCAGAAGGATCCATTTTTAAAATAATTAGGACTGTGTTTCTTTATGGGCTACAGCAACTATTGTCTGATTGCAAATTACTCTGGAGACCAGTATTTAAAAACGTGATTACTTTAAACACATATTGTTAGTAGTAGACTGTTCACAAATATGATGAAGGGAAACTAACATTTGCTATCTTACTTTGCTTTTTAAAGTTACAAGTATCTTTGCTTTCCCCCAAGAAAATATTAGACTTCTTCAGGTTTATTAGGGAGTGTTATCAGTCCTGTCACACTAGCTTGTGACCTGAGATCTAGCAAACTGTTTCCACTTGATTACTTCATATTTGATAACTAGCATGGAGATTTTCAAAGGCAGCCAAATTTTCCATCTTTCATATTTAGACATTTGAATCAATGTCTTTTTTTTTTAAATAAGAAGTTATATGCAACTTGAAAGGACACCACCTATTCACATTTCTAAATGTAGACTTAGGTGTCCTGCATCTGAGAGTCACGGACTTTATTGCATGCACTAAAACTGACATAAAATAATTTGTTCATGTTACATATAGAACCCCCAAAGTGCTTTTTGGTGCTAGCAGAGGTGTTTTGGATTTCATCTGGCATCGTCTGGTATTCAGACAATACACAGAATGTCTTGTAAAATTTTTTATAACTCTCCATGTTCACTTGCTCTTGGTAAAAACTTGAAAAAAATACACAAAATAAATATCATCAAGGTACTGCTAAAATAATAATATGAAGATAAACCAACAAATATTTAATGCCAGGAGTTTTCATTTAGTTAGTGCTGATGTTTCCCAAACCAGATTAAAACTGGGCCAGGAGATTCCCAGACACAAATATTCAATGATAATTCTATATTTACATGTTCATCCTGATTTTGAGAAGCTGCACTTCTTAAGTTTTTCCTTGCTTACCATAGAGTTCAGTTCAAGCTCTGTTAAATCTATAAAAATCAATATTGAGTATATTTATTATGTGACAGTTCCATCTAGAAGTATCTGGTATAGAATATGGGCCAGATACAATAGAGCAGCCAAGCACATGTAATTTACCCAACAAATCTAAAGCACTCCCACATTGATTTTTGCAGTTTTGTAGCCCCTAGTCACAGAGTGGAGAAAAAATGGCTTACTCATAGAGTGTGCTAGTACTTGGGGCTACATCATGTTTATCTTAGAGTCTCTGATTTGGGTTGTCTTTTTGTTACCTTTGTTGATGGATTTTTTAGGTCATTTAGTGCAGTTCTCCATTCTAAAGTGTCTACTTTTACAGCAATAAAATAAAAAGGATTTTATAAATTGTTCTGATCTGTTGATTACTTTTCCCAAACTTACAGTGTGCAGATGGAATACTGCAACATTTTAAGAATTCCTAAATGCAATTATCTTAAGTGAGTATGAATAGAAAATTGTATATAAGAAAGGGGATAAGATTCAACAATGTATTAATGTACATCACACAATAACTAATATAAAGGGATACCAAAACCATATTTGAGAATACAATTACAATATAAAAAGACATTTTGAAATGACATGCAAACATATTTGTGTAGCATAAAATATCTCTGTATATGTACCATAATTATATATTTAAAATGTTTTCAAATCCTAAAGGGATAATACTTGCATAACTATCTATCTATATATCTCTTCATGCTTATTTACAAATAATAAATGGGCAGATTTCTCAACGTATATTAAAATAATATTCTATTCTTCAATATCTACTATATTAAGCAATGTAATTTTAAAAAAATATAAATTCAGTCACAGAGTTATCAGCATTTGGACCTAGGTGGCAGGCTATAATATATGTCCAGATTAAAAACTTGAAACCCTAATTTAATAAAAAACCCCACAGGATTTAAGCATGTTGCATGTCTAGAGTTTTTTTTCTATTTTATTTACTCATAAGTATCATTAATACCAAAGATGTACAACCTTTGGTGCCATGTATGCCACACTCTCTCTTCAAGTCTTTAGTAGTTGCATGCTTATCTATTTCAGTCAAATGTATTTCTTATCGGAAAAAAAAAAAAAAGAGTGAGCAACCTGACAATACAGTGTTATCGAATTTTTTCAGCTGAGACCCACATGTCATTCAGCATTCAGACATGCTTGTGCTTGATTGATGGATGGGTTTGTGACAAATAAAACTAGGATCAAGAGCTTTGCACCTTTTCCCCCATCAGGAACCAGAGTAAAGCATAACTCTATAACAATGGTGGGATTAGGGATGCATTAGCTCTCCATCGACCAAAACCATCCATTCCCATCAATACTTTGCACTTAATAACCTGAAGCTATGATAAGAAAACAAAAGAAGGAGAAAGGGACAGGAGAAAACAAATCAATAGAAGAAGGGAATGTCTGAAAGATGCACTGTCCAAATGAAGAAAAATTTTTGCTGAATTGCTAGGATAATGCCCCTTGACAAGAGAACAATGTACTGTCAAGGTTTATCAGCGAGGAGGCCAATTGGCACAATGTTAAGCACAGGTTTGGCATTTGAGTAGTGGCACTTACTGTAGATGTACAACACATAATGCCAACATGCAGAAAGTAACCACTCATTTGTTTCATATTAGCAGTTTGGATACCCATGAGGAACACAGTTACATTTCTAGGTGTCCTGAAACAGATGCTAGGAACACAAGGACTGATCCTGTCCCCCTGAAGTGCATGTGATCAGTACTGGGCTGATGTTTTTGACTAAAACTTTGTGTTAAAAATACTGATTTCTACTTGCAGTTTTATCTTTTCACTCTTTATTATTAACTAATATCTTATCTGGTCTTACAAAGTAACCTGAAAAACCAGGAATGGTCTTAGGCTTTAAAAGGTCAATAGATTTCATGTGGCTTCTTGCCTTGTTTGAAACTCTGAAATCTAGGAACTAGCACCAAGACTGAAAGTACAAGAAAACCATTCCCTAACCTCTCCTCCTGTTCAGAATTAAAGTAAGAGAAAATGTATTTCTTAACACATTTGCAGCTTGCTCAGGAAGATGATGAAGTATCAGTTAAGAAACAGCTTATCAAATACATCTTAATACAGAAACTGCTCCCTTTTTTTGCAAGACTCAATGCTTGAGCTTGCTGCTGTGGTGAGTGAAACTAGGAAATAAGTTTCTCTAGTGCTGTGCTTCTAGCACTGAAGGAGGGAAGATCTAATGATTTTCTTCCTTCAAGATCCAGAAAGAAAGGTCAACTTCAGCACAGAACCCTAAGTGCCCAATCACCCTGCTTTGGCCTAAGGCCAGCACTGGATGCTGACTGAATTCCCTACCTGGTATCTGAGCTCGTGTAAAGTGTCTGCGTTTATCAAGGAAATCTTTGAACACCATTTTGTTCTTCTTCCCTCCAATACATCACAGTGTTATTTTATATTGTCTATTTATTCTAATTAAATACTGTTAGACCGAAAGTCAACAAAGAGTGCCCAGTTAGGTAAGCAGTAATGCTGTTGATCCATGTTGCTGACATTCATTGTTTTACTCAATCAGATGACTCATTTTCAGGTAAGTCTCTGATACAGGAAAAAGTTCTAATATCCAAGATACTAAAGATTGCTACTTAAGCTCTGATTTCATAAACAGTGACAGAAATGATTTTAAAATGTTTCCTCTATAAAGAGTTTTTCAAATCCATTGACAATTAGAAGATTCTACTTGCTACAATAGACATATGTTTTAATATCTCCGTATTAGTCATCTAATCATCATGGTGTGTACTACAAAGGACCGAAAAGACAGTCCAACAGTAAAAGCCCAGGACTATGAAACAGGCAGTAGGTGCTGTGCTGCTGGCTTTGCCACGCTCCTCCCTTGTCACCTATGGAAAGTCACAAAATCTCCACATCCCTGCTTCCTTGTATGTAAAGGATGATTATGATTTACAACTGCAACTCAGCCTATTCGCTTGCTATGATCACAGGATGTTCTACAAAGTAGAACCAATAATGAATTAAAGGAAATGCCGCAAGAAACAAGCATGTTCCTAGAAGTCAATACACTCTTTACAAGTTCCTTGATGACTACATGAAGTTACTGAAAGGATATGGAATTAAGTAAAAAGCACTACAGTGGCTCATGCAGAAGCCAAAATGCATTCACATGAAGTAAGATAAGAATGCCAGGCAGAGAAATATTTTCAAGACATGCTAGACGGTACTCTGAGTAAAGAAGAGTAAAAATAACTATGAAAGGAAATAGCTAACAGTGAATTTTTCAATTCAGTATATATGACAGAAGTAGAGTTAAATGCAGCATAACATGTATGTAAGTAAAGGATGGAAATAACTTTATAAAACATGCAAGAACTACAAAACCCATGATAAACTAGGAACTTTTCAGACAGCAAACCCTTCATTTTTTTATTTCTGCTCTTAAAATTTTAGAGTTATGTTGCATTGTCTTGTAAAAAACGAAACTGGTGTTACCGTCTTGCCCGCAGTTCTTCTCCACAGAGTAACCACCATAAACTCTCAGTTATTTTGGTTTGATAATATTGTCACCATCAATGCACACTATCAAAAAGCCCATAACGTACTTTGATGAACAGCTTGAAGCTCAACATGTCTAAGTTACCCTGTCAACACAACTGATGACACAGAAATGCATCTCTCATTTGCTTAAAACCTTCCTGACTTTATTAGAGGGTCTGTCCATATGGAGCTAATGCAAGCCCCCCATTCTGCCAAAACTGCAAAAAATGTTAACATGGGGGGCAGATAAATGATCCACTCCTTGCAACATACAGTTTGTGGTGGCAAAAGTTATTTCAATAGTATTACATAAAATAGTACTCATTCTGTTAACAGATCACTAGCAGAAAAATGAAGTGTTAAGGGAAACTCTTTTATTTAACTTCATTACAATTCTGAACGGTCTAAATGTATCACTCTTCTCATAAAATTTTCAAAAACCTGTTTGCACTGTTTCTACTGAAAGGATCCAAATATCTGGAGTCTCTCACTCACACACAGTCTTAAGGATAACTGCCAATAACTAAAATAAACCAAAAGATGTACTTGAAAAGTTCTCAAAACCAGTAACTTTCCATTCCACAAATAAACAACATAAATTTGGCAAGCCCACATCATATAATTCACACACAGTGAAGAAGTGAATATCTGTTTTAAGTGCAAATCTCAAAGCTATTTTAACTACAGAGCAGCCCAAGCACTTCCATAATTAATTACTTGTTTATTTCATACCAGAAATAATAATGAACTGATTGAGGTATCATCAGTTCCAATCAGCCAGTTATTTCCTAACTAATTTTGGGAAGCGAGTGAATGAGCAAGACTGAATAGTGAAGACCCCCAATTCTGCAGTGAGCTGTACGGCATGCAAGGGGGAATGAGAAAGCTGTGCGTATTCCAGGAGGTATGCAGAGGCAAATAGACATTTTGGCACAGCATGGTGATTGTATCCAGACCTTATACTAGTGACCAGGTGCAGGTGAGGAGCACATGTTGTCAGATGCTGTATCAGTTTATTCCTTTTCTACCTATTGTCTCTCAAGTTTGAAATGACTGTGGAGCAGAGAATAATTCCTACCTTGGTAGCTGATGATTTGCATCTAAAGTTAGTTCTAGTACAGGGTTAGGATTTCCAGATAACTTAGTAACTGCCCTTCTTGTATGATTTTAAAGCTAGATCTACGGAGCAATTTTTCCTCAAAATGTAATTGACTGGGCTAGGCCAAGTTTTCTGGTTCCCAGTGGTTCCAACATTTTTTTTCTTCCTGTTTAAATTTATTTGAATTCATATTCTATAACAGCTAGGTGGAAGATGTTTCTAAATCCATGCTTTGTCTCTTTTCTCAAAATGCTCATATAATATTCTTCAACCTTAGCATCATTTCCCTCTAAATCTAGATATCAGCCGAGGTTTGCAAGACACTTGACAAAGAATTGCTCTAAAGTCTTTCTAATTCTAATTATCTCTGATCAAGTTGTTGAATGAGATCAGAAAACAAAACCCCAAAGATTTGCTTGATTTCCCCCTAATAATGTATCAGCAACCCTTTTAAAAACAACAAAGTTGTATCAAGACTGCAAACTGAGTTGCACTCTTATGAATTCAGTGAGAGAGAATGGCATTTTGTGATGCGTTAGCCTCAATGAATATAAGGTCAGGTATTGAATACAATGCTTAAAATAAGCATTGATGTCATTAACATAAACATCTGACTTTCCCTATTTTATATATAGGACTGTAGTTTCTGAATGACTTCGGCTCTTCTATAAGGTTCATAACATGCAGAGTATTTGCCAAAAATTCATTTTTTCCAGCTACATATCTCCTTGCATTTATCAATACAAGAAAATTGTGTGAAATCACAATCAGCAACTCATGTCTTAATTGCATAGCTATGCATGGGTAATTCCTCTTCGTTCAACTATTTCCAAACATCCCAAGAAGTAAGAACAGGGAAGTTGGTAATTCAATATATTTATATTCAATATATTTATATTCAAATATTATGTGTGCACATCGTAAGGCTGGTCATTAAAGTTTATTCCTTTTGATCAAAAGATAGAATCAAAAATAACATTAGGATGGCCACAAGAAGGTCCATCAGGTTATGAAGTATTTGCCAGCTAGATCTTCAAGTCTTCATTTTGGAATCAATTCTTATTCTTTGGTGGAACTAAACGCATATGCTCCAGAGGGTTTGCCCAACTTCTGAAGGACATGTGCCTATAATAGGCCTTTCTCATCTCTGTCTTGTTAACAAGTATATAAATAAGAGAAGGCTTCAGTAATTGGCTCAGAGTTACTAATGAATTAATTAACTTCAGCCTATTTTACCTAACCTTTAATAATAAGAATCTTTTTTTGGTCTAGCAATAGGTCTGACAGGCTGAAAAAACAGACATGCAGCAAAGCTCTTGAAAATTAATGAGAAACGAGGAAAGAATCAATGTACATTCTGCTTGCAGAGAACTGACACAAAAAAGACACAATAAACCATGAACAAACACAGTCAGTTTAAAAAATAGGTTAGAAAAAGTGGGCAAATTCAATTATAGAAGTAATTAGAAGATATAGGGCAAGGCTGCCTTTTGGGACTGTGCCAGAAAACATGAATTAATAAGAGTGAATAGAAAGCGCCCATGTAGTAATTAAGAGGCAATCACCTATGGCAATGAATACCTGAAAACAGGCTGCAAACTATTAATTCAGTGATCAAAAATATTTTTAGATGATTAATATGGCAAATTTGTTTTAAAAGACTAATTTCTGGAAAGATATCAAGACAATAGCACATTATTTGTTCCTCTGGCATTTATATAGCTAATTAAATTTTATAATTTGCAACAACATTAAGCATTATCTGAAAACAGTAAAAGCAATATTTCCTCCAGTAATTCTTTATTATAGTCTTAAGTTATTGATTTTGAAGACACTAACTCAACTTTCTTAAAGAAAATTCAAGCGCCCAGAGCTGATTGCTTCATTTATTTGAATGATTTTTGTTGTTGTTTATTAAAAAGACACCATGCATGAATTTTACATAATAATTTTCAGATACTTTAAATTATTTCAGTACCTGTTTTAATTATAATTCAGAGAATTATAAACAAAATTCTTTGATACTGAAATAAGCCATCACAGATGTTAATGCACGGCCAAGAGAGGCTTTTCTTCATTAGAGCATGCCCCTCTCCTTCAGATACAAAAACTGAGCAAGTTACTCTAAAGGTGTGCAACATCATACAGCAAAAATAATGACCTAAAAGTCTGCTACACAAAATCTCTTGAAGTTACTTATTCTTTCAGTAAATCAAGTAAGGGCTAATTTGTTGCCTCAAAGCTGCTTCCTAGATCATTACAAATTCAATATAAAACATGCACAATCTGCAAAAATTTGTTGTCAGTAGTGAAAATTTACCAAAAAAAATGGGCCTACCCTGCAAAGCAAGACTAAGTGGAAAGCTTACGTGCGAGAAGTAAAACAAACCACAGAAGAAGCTTTACAATAGTAATAACTTCACTATAGCTATATTAAACCCACAGATTCATTTCTCCAAATTCATCATTTTTCACTACCATTTCTGAGGATTCTAAAAAAAACCCCAGAAGCCTCCAAATAATGACCAAGAAACAAAGATTGATGAGAAGTTTCTATACTAATACTGTCCATGAAAGATTATTACATGCTATTTGTATTGCTGCAGAAAAGAAGAATCGGCCTGGGTGTTGTTGGCAACTAATGCATGCCCTGAAGCATTAAGATTTACATCTTTTTTTGTCTTCCTAGTGTAATTTTATATAGTATTTATGCTCCCAATTCAGAAATATTATCAGAACTATAAGCAGCATATAAAAAAGGCATAGCCACTAGAGATAGACAAAATTGTCTGCACTGAATTAAACACTCAAATTTCATAGTTCAAAAGTCTGCCCTGATCTCAAACTTCCTTCACCCTCATTTTCTCCATGGGAAGTATTGTGGTTTGTGGACTAGCAAAAGGACTGAAGGGAAAAGAAGTGAAGAACTACCAAAAATAAAATGGTGAGAGGAAATGAATTAAAAGAACTGAAGGAACATAATCTTAAAAAAAGCAGGCAAATATTGCACAAAAATAAATGCAATTTATTTCAAAATTAAGCTGCTCACCTGTGTCAGTATATTCAGAAATTTAGGGAGAAGCTGTTTCCTCAATACATACTAAAGGCTTCCTGTTTCAGTTAGAAAAACTTAGAAAAATTGAATCTCCTCTGAAAAATACACAGCTTAAAACTATGGGTAAAAGAAGTTAATGAACTTGCACTGGTGTCATGAATGCTTCAAAATGAAACATTGTTTGAGATATTGCTGCCACACCTTTAACTCCAGGTAGCCTCCATGGGTCTCATAACGGGTTCTTTTCTGCCACAACGCTCAGAGAGAAAATAAAACTGATTGTGCCATATCTGGAGTATGTCAGTAGCTTATAATGCTGCTGGTAAGAGCAATCCCTAAAGAACTGAATATATGCCAAGTTGCAGAGATGTTCTTTTAAAAGAAGAGACAAATTATCTGCAGTCTAGTATAGGACAGAGGTAACTGGTGGTTTCATTACAATGCTGATTCTGAACACCTCTACCTAGTTTTACAATGTTATTTTCCTGGAACCAAATCTTCAACTCCTGGTCACAGTTATGTAAATATGCCATGAGAAGAGCCTCTGGACAGGACTTGGAACTTTCTATCCTCCCCATCAATCCATTAACAGGAGTCATAACATGATAGCAGCAACTTTCCATATACCTGTCCATAGGAACAGTACAGCCACTCAGACTTATCACAATATCTGTGTCACCCAGTGTTGGGTGCCCAGTTTCATCTCCTTGGCTAGCCAGTCCCCTTGTGCTGCCTTTCTAATTAATGGAGACAGAGAGCATCCTTTGGAGTCCAGCTCAGAAGATGATCCTAGTTTAGGTGCTCTTCGGTGCCCGAATGGAGAGACTTTCTCCATTGATTGCAGAGAAAGCCTAAAGGATCTAATGAGACTCAGCCGGACAAATTGAGTGCCTTGTGAATACTTCTATATGACCAGCATCTTAAGCATTAGCACCCTGTTTGTTCCTCTAACTTTCTGATATTGTAGCTCAGCAAGGCATTTGTTTTAGGACTTCTGCCTCATTCCCATTTTCATACTGTGTCCTGGTTTCAGCTGGGATAGAGTTAAGTGTCTTCCTAGTAGCTGGTACAGTGCTATGTTTTTGAGTTCAGTATGAGAAGAATGTTGATAACACACTGATGTTTTTGGTTGCTGCTAAGTAATGTTTATACTAAGTCAAGGACTTTTCAGCTTCTCATGCCCAGCCAGTGAGAAAGCTGGAGGGGCACGAGAAGTTGAAAGGGACACAGCCAAGCTGACCCAAAGTGGCCAACGAGGTATTCCATACCATGTGACATCATGCCCAGTATATAAACTGGGGGGGGAGTTAGCCTGAGGGGGAT
>JANZLQ010000089.1:33469588-33492805 GCA_026212715.1 Elanus axillaris
AAGAAAGAAAGAAAGAAAGAAAGAAAGAAAGAAAGAAAGAAAGAAAGAAAGAAAGAAAGAAAAAGAAAAGAAAGAAAAGAAAGAAAAGAAAACAATCTAGTGCTTATGGCAAGGCAGATCAAAACCATACAATTGTCTGTGCTACCCATGTCCTGGAAATATCATGCCCACAGGTCAAACACTTTCTCTTTTACTCTTACCCTATCTTTGGAGCATACTTATTTGCAGAATACCTGCTCTCAAAACACCTCATTGTGCAGGTAATACACTCCTTACTTTCACTAGTTAGTTACAATTCAGTTTCTATAAGAGGAGAGACACATTTCATTCAAATCCATCCCCTCTCTAACCCCACCACCTCTCACTACAAGAATGGTTATTTTCCCTGTTAAGCTGAAACCTGCTCCCCTCGCTTGCCCTCTACAAAAGCTCCAAATGAGTGATAAGCTGCAAAGTTTCAGAACTAGGCCAATAAAGTTAGCATCTTAAAGCACAGACAGCAGAGGACTTAGGCAAAAGCTTACCTTTCAAACCCTGAACAGAGCTGTCTTTTTTGAGGCCTATACAGCTGACAAGTCCTGGGACTTTCTCAAACACAGGACCCATACAGGTGAAATTCTAATAGGTGGTAAACACCTGAGAACTGGACAAGAAGACTACAAGAAAAAAGAAATCAAATGAGTAAAATGTCTTCCCAGAGCCACAGTCAGCTCTTGTGCATGGGGAGTTACGAATGCACTGGCTATAGACTTTTGTCCAAAGCTGTAGGTTTTTTTTTTTTTTTTTTTTTTTAGTGAAGCTAGATTAGTTCATACAAAACTCAACAATACAGCACTGAAACCCATTGTTGATATTCAACATTTTTCACATAGCGGAACAGAATAGACAATACGGTATCTAGGAAACCATGGGCTGGATTACAAACTGATGATATCTCATCCTTCTGGAGGGCCTGTAATCCTTTTTATTACCTACCACAGAAGGGGGGAAGAAAACCCCAAACAAAACACTACAGCATAAACCACCCTGTATCGATAATGTTTGAACTCTTTTAATAAATAATTTAATCTTTTTCCTACTTCTGTCCTAAGCTTACATTCTCCCCCCCCCAATATGCATATATAATGAAATACATGCCTTTCACAGTACTTAAATAACTGTTAAATGCACAATGTTCATGCCATTCTGTGTGCCATGAGGCTCATTTTAAAAACAACTTCCACATTATGTATTTAAACACAGTACTGTACCTGGCTGGCCTCATACTATTTCTTACACCACTTTGCAACTTAACGACTCTCGTATTCTGTAACAACACAAATCATGTTTTCCTTCATACACAAAGTTATAACTGAAATTGCTGCTGGGCATATAATGATATTTGAAATAATTCAGTTGTTTGCCGATTTTTTAGAAAAAATTCTTCCATTTTCAAATCTCCATTTAAACAGTCCATATACTTGCACCACATCACACAGCCAGTTCTCAACACACTCAGTTCACAGGTCCCTCAGTGCAAACTCGGCTTTGTCTATTTTTGCAGCACTTACACTCGGCGCAAAAAACAAAACAAACAAACCTGTATTCATAGGGGATCCATTTACCCCTGCACAGATTATTTTTTATGTTCCAGTCTCACTCCATTTCTACGGACTCCAGTTCCCGTATTTTCCTTAAAACCCCAAATAGTCTAGGTAGCCACAGAAGTGATTGTTCCTACCAGTTTCTTTTCATCACTTCTGCAATTGACCAATTGACAACTGATTGATGGTTATCTTTTCACTTCCACAATGAAAGAAATTACCATCACTATAGCTATGTACAGTAAATGCCTCCAGAGTAAATTACATGATTCTAAAATTCTCCTTAGCTCACTTAGTAAAACATCAACACAAAAAGTTTCTTTTTTGCCTCTCTTCCTGTACTGCAGATTTGGCCTTTCCTGTCAGCTTCAGAAAAGAACTTGACAGCTTCTTTAAAAAGAGGAGTATAAAAGAACTTGAATAAGGGATGGCACAGGGCCGGGCTAAGGCTTCCATTCTCTGCAAGTGGCTATTCTTTGCACTGAAAAAAAAATTAGGCATGTGAGCACAGATAAGCCACATAAGAATACCCCAAAGAATATTCCCAGTGACCTTGAGATTTTGCTGCAACTCCATATCCATTCTCTGTTGGAACAGCTTCATGAATTCTGAACTTCAGAATGACTAACTTATTTCCAGGATGTGCAGTTTATTCCTTGTAGGGGGAAAAACACTCCCACAAAATTAGGAGGGAAAAGCATTTGTCACTACAAAATAAAATAGATTTGTCCTTGTATTTTTGCAATAGTTGAAGTGTATTAATGAGAGTTTGGCTCCATTCCCATAGCTGGTTTTAGTGACATTGAGATGGAAAAGAGATGCAATTCTATCTAAAACCAAACCCCTCTTAGTTTTATCAGAATTTTTAGCTCCAGCATGGAAAGATAGTGAAAACTTCTGATTGATGTACAAATAAGGGCAGTTTTCAGAGCATTAAATATATTGCTGAAAAAGACAAAGCATGATTTATTGCGTTTTGTTCCTTCCTGGAGAGCACTTTAAAATAAAAAGAAAAATAGACTCATTATTTCTTATTATTTAACTGAATACTAAAGGAGAAATCTAACTCTGTTTTGATGCGGCCAAAAGATTTTGTAATACTATAAAAGCCTGTTTACTTTACAGTACAAGATGTAACTGCTAGCAGATCCTCTCCAGTTCAAGTTATGTCCTTTAAAACTTGCATTATTTTCTGCAGGCTGATAATCTCTATGAACTTTTGGCACTTCAGGTCACCAGTACTACTAGTTTTTAAATATAAGCTTTCCTGTGTTTTGGTTATAAGCAAACATCAGGACCATCTAGTCTCAAGTCCCCTTCACTAATTTAGTCAGGAAAGGAGTTTTCTTGTAATTTATGTTATGCTACCTTAGACAGATCTTCCTAAAGAGGTGGGTCCATAATGGAGGATACTTTACTCTCCTCTGCATCGGACATTGGTCATGCCAGATGTAGACAGGAGGTTATATAGTAGAGCAAATGGGTTTCAAACATTCTTTTCAATTATTTTTCCCCCTCTGAATATATCAGCAAGGTTACCTCTGGATATCTCTACCCTGTACTAGTATCCAAAAGAGATGGGCAAAAAAGAATCAGAAGGGATTACATCTGAAAAACCTACCCTCCAACAAAAGACTAAAGCTCACCCAAAAGAAGACTAACCATGGTCTGCAATTACCTATTACTGAAAAGACTTCTGAGAGTAAAGAAATCTTTTTATGAGCAGAAAGAAAGGTATAAGAAAATACAGAAGGCAGTGCACCTCAGTTGTTTTAGAACAACTATTAGAGAACTAGTAAGGAAATTATTGATCTAAGATTCATATTGTTCATCTCTTTCATTGTTACTTTTTCAAAGAATTCTGTGCCCATGCACCAATATCCAGTGAGAAACAGCTGGTATTAAAATCAGTAAATTACAGAGTTAGTGTACTGCTGTGCTAACCAGATGAAAGGAGGATGGCTGCTAATAATGTATATAAATACGATTTGAAAAGGGACAACAGAGAATAAAAAGGAAATACAGTCAGGGTAATCTTTAGTTGATTTAAAACTGCGTTCTAAACAATTAACCACAATTGTAATACAACTTTGTGCTGAGAAGAACTGTACAAAAATCAGCTACAACTGTCTTAAAATATACTTTGTCACATTAATAATTCTTTTTAGGAAACATCTTTGTCCACGTATAAATTTATTCTTGAATATTTATAACAGCAATATTTCCTAGACCAATTATCTTTTCAGAGGCAGAAAAAAGGCTCTGGTAATCATTTATAGGACAAAACCCCCAAATATTTACTTGCAATATTTGTTGAGTAACTTATATATGAGATTAAATGTTAATAGCTTTGAAATAATACAGCATTCTTACTTCCAAGCAAGAAAACAGTTTAATGATGCAAGAAAGGAAAGATATAACTGATTTTCACACAAGAAAACTTTAAACTGGAGGCTTTCAAAGCTGTTATATGCTGTTACACACATGTATTTAAGTTCAGCTATTTCTTAACCTGAATGAGAGTTTGAAAATTTAAACACAAAAAAATAGAATAGAATTAAGTTTTAACCTTTGCAAGTCTGATTTCCAATTCTTTCTAAAAGAAAGACTTATTTCAAGCCATTTTTGCATCACTAGATGTCAAGATGACAGCTTTCTGTGATGTATGACATGGGTTACTCACTTGAAGGTGAAAGGAAATTTGAAGAGCAACCTTCAAATCCTATTATGTCATAACTACTTCCCAGGAGAGGTGAAGGAGACAGCAAGGACTACATACATAAAACCACCTCTTGTTTCATTCTCTTGTCTCTGGGTGCAGGCTTTTAAGTATTTGTATAATATAGGATCTCTGCCTTTTTGTTGCCAAGCATTCATAGTAAGTACTCCACAATACAACAAGAGTTTTGAATAGAAGCCAGAAAACCATCTACCACCTCTGTTTTCTTTTAGGATACTTAATTTGGTTTCCTGATTGATATAAAACATATACCTGTCTTATAAAACAACTAATCTCTGTATATAAACTAAATACATAATATTTGGCTGTTAAATTTGAAAAAAAAGAAAAAAAAAGGAAAAAAAAAAGAAAAGAAGCTTTATTAAGACAAAATATAGGTTGTGGTTAATTTAGACAATTCAAGGGTCTGGTAATTTCCAAGACAGCAATTGCTTGTGAAGAGAAGTGCTGCAGGAATAGCAAATATTTTAACTGCATCATTGTGGATTAGATATATAGCTTGTACAATGACTGCTCCTAGAAGTATACCATCCAACTATTTCATGTCAATTGGATAGCTAAACAACAACAGAACTTTCCATAAAGGTTCTAAAATCAAAAGAAGGTTTGAGAAGCCAAGGCACTGCTCTCTGCAAAGGCTAAGGATTCTGTTATAAACATTATTATGAGATTCTATCAATCTAAATAAACCCCTTTACTAACACTCATCAATATGATTTTTGAATGTTTTATAGGCATCAGCTCAATCAGTATGACATAGACTAATGGAAAGATTTTCAATATAATCTCCAAGAAAGCCTATGAAGTTCAGACAGCAGTCATAGCTTTTATTTTAATATGAACTAATTTTTAATCATACTGCAGTACTTGAAAATTAATATACCCTTAAATTCTCTTCTCCATGTCACCATCTCCATCAAACCAAGGGTGTTTATTCTGCTCCTTCTCTGTGCTGTGTTTGAGAGTATGAACAAGGAGAGTGTGTGTAGCAAGGACTTAGCAGTGGCAACTGTCAATAAAGAAGAGAGGGAATGTTTTCAGGATTGCTGCAGCTTGTTTGAAAATTTAACAGCCTACTGGGTTTGCTGCTTTCAGGGAAGGTAGCGCTGTTGCCATTTAACACAATGCTCCCTATTGGGTCTCCTGACTTAATACAGGTTCTTAAAGACTGGTATAGTCTTTGCTGCACAGATGAGGAAGTGAAGGACTGCTTAGACAGCCGGAGGATATGAGTTCAGTGTATTATTCAAAGGCATTGATAGTTAAGATGTTGAGATAGGGGTTAGAGGAGGGAACAAAAATATTTATAACTGCCACTTATTCAAAATTCCTTCTGAACATGAGTTCAGAATCTGCCATTACCCCCGTATAGAAGAACAGTCTTTGGGACCAGCAATCCTAAACGCTTCTTTTTTGAATGCAGTCTATTACCAGAAAACCACCAGAAAAGACTGATGTGAGTGCTGATACTGCACCCTGCAAAGGAGACCATGAGGTATCAAGCACTGAACAACAAAAATCTGAATACTGAACCTGACCTGAACACTTCGGGATTTTGTTTTTGGGAGTAACCTATTAAAAAATGCCAGCAACCAGGAGCAGAACAACATGTATTCAGAGTCTCAGAATGCACTTTTTAATGAGGAACAGGACTTCTCTGATGTATCAAAGGAGAAGGAACATAAATGTATAGAAGCAGAAAAACTCAGCACTTTCCTCCTAACCTCTGAAACCCAAAAGCAAGCTCACATGAGCTTTGAGTCTGAGGACATGCATGTTGTGGAGGAGCATGACTGCGGCAACATATCAAATAAGGCAGAACAATTGAACATTTTGTCTTTGGAAGTAATCTATGAAAGAGAGTAGCAAGGACAAAATCAGGGGAGTTCCGAGTTGGAGGAAACATTCGGCAAAGAGAAGCAGCGTTACCATTGCGTACCACAGAGAGAAGCACAGCAACATATGCAACCTCAATATGTGAATGTAACCAGCAGCCAGTCCCAAGGCATAACTTTTCAAAAAGAACAAAACCGAGAAGGACAAGATCACATGAACCCTGAATTTCTCAAAAAGAGGGTATTTGAGGAGGTGCCAAATGCAGAGAAGCATCAGCCAGTGGAAGCACAGCATCACCCTCTGAGAGCCCCGAGAAGTTAAAGAACAGAAAGAAGATCCCATCTGTGAGAAAAAAGATGACTAACAAGGCAGAGTCACTTGTGGCTTTAGAAGAAGAAGTAAGAATTAGTAAGTATTTCTGCTGAAATACAAATTATTTGAAAAATCATACAAACACAATGTTGAGAGGATGGAAAGTGAAATAAATTGCAACCAATAATTCCACCATATTACACCATGTGATTCTATTCCTTCCTTGAGCAATAAACGCCAGTATTAACTAGTCCATACTGCAGGCTTTAGGTGGGGATGTGTTTCTGCACTGGAGAATTAAAATGGCTTGTCTGAAATGAAGCGCATAAGAAAGTGATTTGATTTTACTGAGCAACTGTGAATCCCATTGCTTTCAACTACAAGTGTATATGCAATTTAAAACCTAAAATTAGACACTTTAATCCATATTTAAAAACCAAAATAAGCAGCATGGGGTCTGAGGAAAGCAAACTCTAAAAACAGTCAATGTGATTTATAAATATGTTGCATAGGGATGAGGAAGAGAATTAATATGCTAACATTGCTGAATGTTGAAATGGAGACCTGAGGCTTGATCTGGCACCCAAGAAATAAGAGGTCTTGTCATACACAAATAGATAGAGACGAAGGTCTAATGTGCACTGTTTACCCTTTGCTTTAGAGTAAAAAAAAAGGCAAAAAGACAGCAGAACACAGGTATCTCTCCTGATTGTGATATTTTATCAAATGGATAGGTCATTACCTGTAAGTTGTCCTGTGGAATGCACAGATCTACACAGTGCATGCTATCTGTGGGACAGTTATATACATCTGTACATTCTATAAGGCAAAATGAGAAAAAATATTTTTGTTGTATATTTTGAAGATTTCTATATTGTTATAAGTTATTAAGATTAAGTTTTATACTGTTAATACTACTTAAGGTATAAACAAGTAAGGTGTGATAGAATGTTAACCCAGCCATCTGACAGGTGGTAAAAATGATGGAAAGAAAAGGGGATGTGTGCTTTTATAAAAAATAGCAGTCTGTCATAAAACTGCCGTAACCTTTTGTCTCCTAACCATATACATTACTAACTGAATTACTGAATAATCTAATGCACGGTTTCCTTTACACAGCTGAAGTAATTCACACAGCTTGGTTCACAAAACAAAAATTGATAGAGCATAATTTTATATTTTCACATGCTTGGCATTGAACATAAGCTCATTTGATTTTTTTCAAGAGTATTTTGCATTCTTGGAATGCACCAGCAGTGGCTATAATGTATGATGTAAGTGTATCATACAATGTGTTTATTATAGCCATTTCTCTGTAGCTGCTACAAGGCAACCCCTTTGAGGCTAGATAAAAGTTTGCCAAAAATAATATTCAAATATCCTTTTAATCAAAACAAGATAAAGAGGAGATTAGTGCCACCAGTGTCAACACCACCACTTCCAAAACATATGCTCAAATAAAACATGAAAGCTTTAGGGGATTGGTTTTGCAAGCTTCAGTAGCTTACACTTCCTCTCTCTTCCAACTCTATGTATTATTAAAATGCATCAGCTGATGATGTGTGTTAATGACAAGCTCCATCCTCAAAGGACTCTAATTCATTAAAGGGGACTATCAACCTGTAATTCTCAGAATTTAAACCAAAATATTTATTTAGATTATTAATTATGAATATTATTTCAATGTAGAAACATAGATTCTTTTAATGTTCCTTAGAATATCACAGTGAAAGAAGTATATCCCAAGAAAAAAACCCACATAAATATCTAGGAAAATTTAATTCCCAGCTAAACCTAACAGCATGAGGGCTTTTTCTCCATAAAATATCTGTTTTTTGTGCTTATTGCACCTGGTTAAAATTGAATTTTTTCTTTAAATTTTGCTGTTCTTTCCCCCTTGTAGATTGAAAAACAATTACACATTATATTTTTTCCTTTTACTTACAATGTGTTTGACTTTCAGATTCTTGAGGAGAATGTAGGGCATTCATTTGTCATCAGAATTATGCCCACTGAATTTTTATTTCAGATATAGAAATTTCCATTTCTCCTCTGCTTTGGCAAAATTTCACCTGTACAAAATCTAAGGATTGGATCTAAAAAATCTTAGTAAAAACCCCATGGTTTCTGATTTAATGTGGGAAAGCAAATGGACAAACTGAGAGAATTAATCCAACTCGGTGCTTGGTGAAGCTACCTGGAGCTGATTTACAGAGCATACCTTGCCTGTCTATCATCAACAGAACATTTTCACAAACACGCCAATTCAGTTCAAAATATGCATTTTCCTATCTGGTGGTTTTATGGTGTGGCTTTGGCCACCAAAGGCTGTAGCTAAAAATGAAAGAAACACTTAAACATGGAGAGCATTTGGGCATGCTTAGACCAGGAGTGCGTGGTAGTTGGGTGTTGTGTCTTTTGCAGCCATTAAATCCTATATATCACATTATTTCCTTGGGGAATTCAACCAAGACCTTGGGGAGGTTGCACTTCCCCCGCACTGCCTGCTGCCCATGGCCAGGCAGCAGCCAGGGACTGCACAGAGCTATTAGCTTAGAAGAAGGGGGAGAAGTTACCACTCACACAAACCCCCAGCAAAGCAAACAAATGAATGAAAAATATGAATATAATGTAAGACCAGGGGTCTTTTCTGAACATCTTCCCTGGGACAAACTGCCATTTCCTTCCAGGTCGTTTTATCCAATGGAGCTTGTAATCAAGCCATCACACTGCACCGTCTTAGTCACTACTCCACATCCGTCACTGCCATTTTTACTCCATAGATCCATATTGCAGGTGTCTCACATGCACAGTGTGATTGTGGCGGCACTAGGAGGGGCTGCGGGTGGGCTCTGCCAGACTGCTGCAGAGCCACATTTAGGGACAGTCCTCGGTACGGGAGCCGGTAAGGCAAAGCTGAAACTGCGAGCATCAGCCACACCAGTTCCTCGGATGCTCCGGACAAATGCAATGCTGAAACTGACTTATCAAAAACCACAACCATGTGAAAGCTAGACTAGAATGTTACAGAAATTTTAAAATACCAAAGTTCTGTTTCTACAGTGCTCTGAAATCCCATGCAAACACAGATTTTGGGCACACTTGCATCATTTCATCAGATGCTTCTCTTCAGGTGTCTGTCACTTCAGTTGCATTTAAATGAACACCTCTGTTATTTGAAATAAAGAGGTGCCCATCAGTGAAGTGACTTCATCATGGCATTTAAAGTAGAAGAGGTTGCACTCTTTATAAACAGCCATTACAGATACCTTTCACTGAAAACTGGGCCTTTAAAAGAAAAGTTGTATTAAACTGTGGATAACAAAAATAGTCTTCAAAGAAATTTATAGTCTTTACAGAAATCTTTACAGAATTCATACATATTTAGTGAATAAATGGGACATTTTAAGCCACTTTATTCTCTCATGTGACCATTACCAATTTGTCACTATAACAGTAAAAAGTATTAAATTCCTGTATTAAATATATTCTGAAATTCTGAAAAAGTTATATTTAAGGAATGCAATACATCGGGAAAAGCACAGTATTTGAATACAGCTTCTAATTTTCACTGAATCTGTAATAAAAAAATTAACTAGGTTAGCCATACTCCTGCATCCAAGAAAGAGACCAATTCCAATGGCTTTTATTTGCACACATGCTGGCATGGGATACGATTCTTTCTCAAAAGTTTTGAAATATGATCTTTTCACTATTTGGTAGTCATGTCCATAAAACTTACTTGTATCAAAGTGTGAAACTGATTCTAATATGGCTCTCCCAGCCAGGAATTATCTATGATTAAGGTAATTATAGGGGGAGAACTAAGTTCATAGTAAACTCCCTGACATATTATGCCAAGAAAGTCACTGAAAACTCTTGTTTACTTATATTCTGGTCTTTTCAAGCTTGCTTTTCATATCGCCAACATTAGTATAAATACAATTATTAGAAAAAGCTCAAAGCACAAAGCTGTCTTTCGAAGAGCACAATTAAACAGACATAGCTCTGGAGCTGCTGATACAAGGGCAGAATCAAATTACAGAGTTTATGGAAGAAGGTGAAAAAGGTACTTCACTGCAAAGCAGTGTAACAATGAAACTGTATATCAATGGCAACAAATTAGTTAAACTCACAGTATACCTGACAATTTATTTTGAGAGCCATGTACTACAAACTTAATGATTTACTGTGCAATATCCCTGAGTTCTAGTTCATCTTCCCACAGTTAAATAACAATTTTTTTCCTATAGTGAATACATAAAGCTCAAAGTTACTTGTTTGTAGGATAAGAGTACATATTTACAAAATCATAGCAGATCATTCATTACTAAAATATCTGTGAAAATGCCTGTAAAATCCGGTAAGTCTGGCTAAGCAGCAGCAAAGGCTAAATCCCATATTTTATCAGGTAAACATATCACATATGTACATAAAGGGACAGACTTAAATATTTCTCAAATGCTGTGTTCCATAATTATTCTTCAGCCCATATTTACTAGACAGAAGATGGTATCTTAAATGTAAATGGAATGTACTGCTTGGGTTTGGGGCTGAGTTAATACTTATTATTTGCACAGGATAAACAGTCTCATTCTTCCTGTGTGATGCTTCCAAGAGAAGATTGAAGACCCTTGATTTTCCTCTCACTTACTGAGAAACCAGATCGAAACCAGGCCAAGAACCTTCACCAGAGATTTTGATTTAATCATGCTACTGATGTATCTCAGAGTTTTAGCATGTATTTATGAAGCACACCAAATGCTGTCAGTGTTTCAGCTCTTTGGTAAGATTAAGTTAGCAACTTGTCCTGGAAAAGTAAATTTTTGCCCTCATGGTGGCAGAGAGAAACTAGAAAATATAATCCACTGAACTCTATTGGTTCAGAATTGAAAAGGCAAATAAAAAGAAATGTTGTGAAAAATTTGTGTCATAATTAAGTGCAATTATAATTTTGAGAAGCAGAAAGAACTTTTTCAAGTTTTTCATGTTGTGCTGGCAGTCCCACCAACTTTTATAACCAAAAGACATATACACAGTATGATTATTAAAGCAGGTACTTCCCCCCACAGTGTAAAAGTAAGATTAGAAAGGAATTGCTTTTATATAAATTTTCCTGGCAAAAGTTAATCACATGCAAAAAATGCTTTTAATCTAAATACAGATTTTTTTTTTAAGAAATCCAATATTTATCATGAAAAATGTTTAGAAAAATATTTTTATATTCTAACTGGAGTTAAACAATCTTAACTAGAATTTAGTTTTATAGTTAGCCTGACTTCCCTTCTTCCTGTATTGCAAGTGTGTGCCTGTGTGTAAGCTCAAACAAAATGTTTATTTTTTAGTACTTTCCAGTACTTTCAGCGCTTGCAATTTTTAATTACACAGCTTGTAAAGACCTTTCATCCATTACTTCACAGCAGATATACATAAACTTAAATCATAAAAATGACTACTTGGCTAAATAGTGTGTCGGGTTTTCAAAAATTTTTATTAGTTGTCAATGACCTATATTATGTTATGCTGGTGTGCACAGTTTGAAAGAGAAAAACTGCATGGATACATGACAAACGTGAGCAAACATACAATCAATCACTTGCTTACATCTTACTTTATAAACTTACTTAGTCTCCAAGTTAATGAAAAAAAGGACTTTGCTTTTCTATTTATAATTATGCTATTACCAAGTGTCAAAAGCTACAGTTGAATAATAAGATTTTTCTTCATTTAGTAGAAATATAAAAAAGTATGGTTGGATATTTTAGCATTAAAGAACAGAGATTACTTTGTAAAAGTTAAGAGTTTTGCACATGTCCTAATGTAAGTTTTGTTTACTGTATGGGGGCAATTGACCCTTTTCTGTGCAGTTGAGGGGCAACTGTATGAAGGACCCATTTCCCATGAAACCAGCCTCCAAAGATTTCATCAGACAAAATGATAATGAACTATTCCAGTTGAAATGAGCTGATTAGTTTTTCCCCCAGCTGCTGTTCAATTAATGAACCACTTTTAAAAATTTTGAAATGAAGTTCATGAATCATCTATTTTTATTTTCTTAAATTGAAAACTGATAAATGAATTCAATCTCTTGGTAACACAAACAAAAATAGTTTGAATTTCAGATCTTTAAGAAGTGTTAGCAATTTGGAAAAAAAAATAAAATTTAAACGCAGTGTGAATACTTAGCAGCAAATACTCCTAAAGAACTGTTAAAATACAGATGATTGAAGTAGCAGCCAAATAAAGGGATGCAAATGTCTCTGAAATGAAAGGTTATAGACCATGAGAGGTGTTTAATCCAAATAACAAACTGTTGTTGTCAATGAAAGATCTGATACAAACCGATTTAGATAATACAGAAAAATGAACACACAATTTGACAGCTACCCTGGATTTACAGAATCATGGGATTAAATGCTTTCCACTTATTCAAAGAGGATTAGTCAGGATACATTTATTTATTTAAAGCAGATCTTTTACAGAACTAAAGAGTTTACAAATGATACGGAATGATGGAAAATAGAAAATCCATATCAGCTTTAGCTTCTATCATTCAGCCACAGATGTGAAACTGCTTACTATCAAATATGCAATATAGTCCATTAGCAAAATAATATTAATAATATTAATAAATTTGGTGTAGCCTTAAACTATTTAGTCAAGGGAAGAGAACATTAAAATACTTGCATGGGCCATTTGCAGAGAAAGTTAATAAAATGTGAACATTCTAATGAAATATCCGCAACTAGAGCTGATCCTTGAAAAACAGGTGCACTCTAGGGATAATGCTGATGGAACTGCTATAGCTGCAGTTAATATGAGAAGGAAGATACTAAGCAGATGAGACTGGAAAGCAGGATTCCTGCATACAAGTCCAAGAACTGCTGAAGACTCACTCACTCTAGGGCGCTGATAAGGTCACTTAATTTTTCAGCTCCCACCTCTGTTAAGTAGGGAAGATTTCTAACTTTGCAAAGCACTGAAGTTTTAATTGAACATCTGATAAGCGATTTAGTCTTACAGTAAAACTCCTTCTCATAAACAAAATAATAACAGTAACATTGTTTGAAAGTTTCTGCTTGTGCCAGAGCCCAATTTTCGTCTCTGCTGAAGGATATTTAACAGCTCTGGCAGTGCTTTGCACTGGCTCTGAGATTGCTTTCATCACCAAGGTGGTGAAAGGCAAGTATAATGAAGCAAAAAAATCAAAATCTTATGGTTAGTTTTTTTGGCAAGAAAATCTGAGTATTAGAGGCCAAAGCAAGTGAGAAATACCCCTAAATATGAAAATAAATGGTAATTAAAAAATAAAATGTAACTGGGTCACTGAAGTGTTTGCGGATTCACGGTTGAAATTTGCATAGTAATTGTCAGTTTCTGAATTCAATATATTTAACATCACTGTATTGTCATCCCTATATTGCCGTACTTCTAGCACTCCCACTCCGACTTCAAGAATTAAATCACCTTCCTGCATATCAATTCCAGTTACAGCTGCAAAGAGTTGCACAAATGCAGCTTATAACAATACTTGGCTAACTGGGTAACCTTTCTTCCCTTCAGAACATTTGTGATCAATATGCCTGTTTCCCTACCAAACCCCAAATCTGCAAGAACTGTCTAAATAATCAAGACGAGGCAAAAGAAAGTAGCTACCACACCTACTGTCCACTCTTGGCACATAACTAGTACCTAAGACACTGCTTTGAAGACAGCAATATGAGCCTTTTGAACTAAAATTAAAACTGATCAATGTGAGAGCCTTCCCTAAATGAACTAGATGCAGTATTAGCTACATTGATGTACCTGACTAAATTTGCATCACGTGAAATGATCCAGATAATAACAGTGACCCCTGTGCCTGTTCATTTCATTTCCCCAAACTGCTGGGCCTATCATTAACCAAGGCAAGATAAGATAACAGATGGCTGTGAATTAATCCCATCTTCAAATATCAAGTCCAAAAAAGGTGTTTCAATTAAGACAAATTAATTTAAATTCAGCATTCTAGCAATAAGTTAATACAGATTTTGTGTCCATTTCAGGGTATAATAATAAGTTCATAAATGAACTCACTGACACTTTCTCACCAATGAGGATGTTGATAAGGCAAAAGCTGTAAAACTCCCCAAATGCATGACTTCAATAATTTTCCTCAGATTTGAAAAAGCAGATACAGGTGAAGCTGTAGATTCATTTAAATTTTGACCCTAACTTCCTGATTAGATGTAAACAAATAAGACTTGGCAATGTAGCCACTGTTTTAGGGAAATAGTTGGCTCATTAAGACCACTCTGAATTTTCTATCACTCCAGTAGAACCTATAAATCCAATCCAATGCTGAAGACTCCTATAATAAATCCTAGAATTTTTATAGAATTATCTAGAGGACTTGTATATCTATTGATATAAAAATATATATTTACAAACATTACTTTCTTATAATATATGCCAGATGAAGAGAGAGAAGCAGAAGCATCGACAACAACCATAGGAAACAAAGACTGAAATGGCAAGGAAGTCAGCTGCTTTGACGTGCCTATTCCTTATTGTTTCATAGCTCAACTCTTACTGAAACTACAAATTCAAGTCCTTTGAGCTGTCTGTGGTAGACAACGCTTCATCATAGAGCTAAGTGCCTACAGGTCACCAGCAAAACACCAAACACTGAAAAGCAGCAGTGAAGTACTTCAAAAAGGAACAGGTATATACGTATACTCACAAAGCTCCTCTTGTGAGGATGCATCCTATGCCAGCAAACAAATGCTGCTTCTATTATTCTTTCTAAAGCTCAGTACACTCACAAAGTGCCAAATATTCTAAATAATACATATCCAAGATGCATGAATCCTACTTACACTCTTCTTGACTGGTAAAAGTATTATAAGGAATTGTCAGCACTTGTGACTAAGTGGTCAAGTGCTTCATTTGGTGAACAGCTCTCCCATTTCTCCTCAAAATATTCCTAAGTGCGACCAATACTGCAGACATCCTGGCTGCACAGATTATAACTATGAATCCACCCTCTGATTCCAGAGCAAGTTCAGAATATAGCAAGCCACCATCACCAGCTGAATACATCTAATTCTGCCAATGTATTACAAACTTCACAATCTGAAAATTGTTACTTATGACACAATGATGTAACATAGAAACCCCTTTCAGCCTTTCACTTTCTTGGTAAACTGTTGCCATAGCAGGCATCTTTCTCCCTGACTTATCTGAAGCTCTGATTCTTTTGGATATGAGATACTTCTGCCAACTTGAAAAAGACATAAATGGACCTCTGGAGTCTCTGTCCACATCTTCATAACACAGGGAAGTCATGAAGTTAGTATAACTAGAACTTTGTGTAAAATGTCAGGATGAAGGCTATGACGCACAAGCAGGCTTTTCTGTCCCAGTCAAACTTCCAGATTTTTTATTACTTCCAACACAGCTGTTCTTCACTGAAGCCATTCTAATCTGTATCATCCTCCCTGACCACTTCTTGTTTCCCCTGTCTTAGTTTTATTGACTACTCTTGGCTTATTCTGCATTCCCTCTCTTGTTCAAGTAATTCACTCCAATTTTACAATTCACCACTTCTCTCCACTCTTTCACTTTACCCAAATGATTCAAGTCTTCACATTTTTATTACTGAATTCCTTTAGCTGCTACTCACAGAATTCTGTAATCAGTTATGAGAAAACATTGATTTCAGCTGAGCTCAATATCGGTGTCCTTATCAATATCTATCTAGTTTAACACAAGATCAATTTTCCACCTCAAGGGAAAAACAGATCTAAATGTTCACCCAACCATGCAAATATTATATGTATTTCATTAGAACTATCGGGAAACCTCATCACGTTATGGCAATGGATGTTATGGACTTAAATTATAAAAGCAGATGCAATAAAATAATTAATATTCAAAGGGGATATGAGCTAAAAGTACAAGAAATAAACTGTCACCCATAACCAGATGAGGGTTCTCCTCTTTCCCGTAAGGTGCACGTTGGAGTTTTCCAGATGGATGTTATGTGAGAGCCCAGTGAGCAAGTCCTATTTCTTATCAGCAATTATCTGATCACAACTGACACACAAGATGTAGTTTTGAAACTGAAGAACTCAGTACACACAGTCACAGAAAGAAGTATTAAGTTGGCTAATCAGCTGATTTCTCTCTTCCCACACCAAAAAGAAATAAAAATGCCTCTTTACATATTCTCTGGTGAAAGTAAAGAAAACCCTCCAAACTTTTTCAAAACGAAGACATCTTCAAATCGTTAACACAATGGAGCAGCTGCTACTGAGTTTCCTTGATGGGTATATTCTGTCATTAGGGAAATCAGAGGCCCTGCTAAATACCTTTTTTGTTTGGTTGTTTGTCAGCTCAAATACTGATTAGGTTCTCTGACAACCACATTGTTTGTTTGCAAAAATGCAGAGGGAAAAACCTTCAGTTGCAACTTGCATTCTGTAGAAGCTGTGGATCCATTCAGAGGTATTTTGTTAAGCTCATTTACAGTAGGAGATTTTACTATTATTTTAAAAAAGCAACGTAGAAAAGCCCAACTTAGATGATTCTTTCAGTAGCAATACACAAAAATTATGTTAAATCTATTTAAAATACTAAATCTAAGGCAAATAGTAAGTCTGCAATTTTTACTCAGGAAATACTAACTTTGCAATTAATGTATATTTTGAGTGAAACAGTACTGGGTTCTGAAACTAAACACAGCATTGAAAAAAGATGAGTCGGAGTATGAGCTATTTGACAAAAGAAACTTCAACAAAGAGGAGTTTGTGACAGAAGGGTAAGGGCCTTTTTTTATCTTACCATAGCCTTGGATATAAATCAGAGCTGACCGGAACAATAGTATTTACATGGCAAGCTGTGAAAGCCTAAAGAGAGATTTCTCTACCTTCATCTGGAAAAACCCACATCCAAACACACCATCTGCCATGGCCTGCCCAAAGCCAGTGTATCGTTGAGTACTGCGGACATCCACAGGCAGAACCAGCATGCAATTATCTTGTACCTTGCTACACTAATATTCAGTCAGCATAGAGTGTGATGTGTGTGTAGACAGATTATGCATGCTTGCACACAGTCATATCCTAAACTATTTTTTTAAAACTGCAATCCCAACAATAAACTGGCTTCAGATTATGAAATATATAAATTTTACTGAAAAATCCTAGTTATAGTTCATAGTTATAATAGAAAATGTGTTAAATTATCTGGACAGCATTGTTTTTATTTATAATATAACTAGGAATAGATTCTATATAGCATTATAAATAATAAATATGTTCTGAATGAAATTTTGAAATTTCTAATGGCAGAACTCTGACAGCATCTGCAGCTTATTAAAACTTTTGACAATATATTAAAATTTGCCTCTAGAAAGACAAGAAGGAGAGAATATGTATTTAATGCTGAAAAAACTTCTTATTTACTTAATATATGTGTTATTCTGAGTCAGTCAGTGATCATAAATATGTGTCTATGCGGTGTCTCCCTCAGCAGGGGAGAGAGTGAGTAACAGTATTGCTATTACAACTTCTTGTGGAAGAAACATGTGGTTTACAAACTTCACTAGAAAAATTTTGCTATCAAGCACATTTTAAAACAGGGACTTTAAAGTGGAAAAATGGCAGGATACTAGCTGAAAGTTGCATAGAACAAGGCTCTACAGTCAGGAGGAGTTGTATTTGTCATTTTTCATGCAATGGGGAAAATGGAGATGAGAGAACAGAATAAAAATGCTGCAAGAGAAGCTCAGTGGTTCAGGACCTTGAAACCACAGACTTATTGACAGAAGGTAAGCAGAAAACTGCAAACATGGTTGAAGGCAGTTTGGACATCATTAATACAAAAAGAAGAGTGAAGGAATGTAATGGCATCTTGGTTAGATTGATGGGGGGAGAATGAGACAGAAACAGTCTGTAATGCGCAATAAAATACAATTAAAAAAAGGTGAGAAACTTCCATAACTTGCTCAAACTAGTTGTGTAGTTTTAAAATAAGTATAGGAATGGTTTCCAGAGTATCTTCTCCTGATCATACTGATCAGTTGAGTCATATTATAAGCTTTTCTGAAGTGGAATCCACCCATGACATCAACCTCCTCCGTTCCTCTTGGAGGACAACAGTGAGACCTCTGTGTTAATTTAATGTATCACAGTTGCAATATATATCCAGGTTTTGGAGATAAATGCTTAACCATTTTTGCCATGCAGTTTCTTCTTCAAAACCTACAGCTGATCTTATTTTTCAAGATTTTTTATTTTCAGTGTTTCTGAGAAGTACCAGAACTACATTACCTAGAAAACTGCATCTTGCATTTATCCACAGCAGTAAAACCAGGGTGGCAGCAATACCAGCATTTACACATTTGCTTTTCAAAAGCCTCAGTCTTGACCTAGGAGTAGGATACTGTCTTTGTTGGGTCAATATTTGACCTGTTTGTTAATCTCAGCAGGAGTCCACAGCAGTAGCCATTGTGAGGGTGATTTCAGGTGCAAACATCTGTCTGATTTACACTAAAATAGTGCCAGGAAGAGAGATTCATTTCACAGTAAGGACTGGGTAGTCAGAACAATAATGTACAAAGCAAGAAACAAAATTTTTTAGGAGTTATGTTTTTCTGATTTCATTCAGCAGACAATACACATTGTGTGGAGAGTTTGACAAAATACAAAACAAATAATCTATCTACACTACTTACGTTACCTCTGTTTGAAGAATTACACATTCAGTAAAAGTGTTGAAAAGCAGCTAAAGATGTCAAAAACATTTACAGGCTAAACAGATCCCAGCTCAGATAACTCCATTTCAAGTAATCTAAATTCATCCCCATTATCACTTAAGTGAGCATTTAGGGCTGTTAGCAAACCCTACACAAATATTCAGATTTTTGTTTTTCCTGTCATGCTGAAGGTTATCTCCCCAGTTGCTCTGAAAAATCAGGTGACAACCATTTCCCATGATGCTTTAAGGGCTGTCAAACTGTCCATCAAACTGTCACCTGACCAATCGTTCCCATGGTTCTTTTAGACTTCTAGTATGATAAATTGAAAGGCACTATTATCTGCCTGTTGTGAAGAGGAACTGCTTAGGCTTTGATAAGATATCACTAGTCCCAGGTGAGAGGAGGCTGACAGCACATCAAGACAAGAAAACACATGGAAACAGTGAACACAGGAGCAAAAGGTTTACAAACATCTGTTGTCATTATTTATTACCCCTTTCCTTGGTTTTAGCTCTATCCTTGTTCTATGTCAGTTTAAAAAGAAAGACTTTCCTTTCTTCCCAGCCAGTCTTAACTGCTGCTATTTTTAAACTAGTTAGTTGTAGAATAAGAAATATTTAAAATATGGAAGATATCTTTAATAAAAGGTTGTGTACCTACCCTTTCTAATACATGTTGCTTTTATCATCATTATATTTGAAGTTTTATATGACTTTCATGGTGTAATTTTGTCATAAGAAAATGAGAAACCCTGAAAGTTATGAAGACTTTTTAAGCTCCATGGTTATTTTTTTATTGATACCTTTGAGACAAATTCACAGTTTTCCTGCTGGTATTTCAGATCTGTCCTTATACAAGTACCCAGAGTTAGCTTAAGATACCTCAGAGCCAAAACAATATGTTGTTATTTATTGTGGGTTGTTAATAAAAAGAAGCTGGTTGCTAACATCACCACCTTGTGTACAAATATTTGTTTGCATGCCATTTTTAATGATTTTAGGCAGTGCTGTAATTTCATTAGACAGCACTACAGAACCTCAGCTGCACAAAAGAACATTTAAATAATTTTATCATTAAAAATCTTTTTAATCTGAGCCCTTTGAATGTTTCTTTAACTGTATTCATGCCCATCTGAGTTAAGACTACCAGCAAGCTTCCATACACTGTGGACAAAACCTATTCACTGGAGTAAAGAATCAAAGATCAGGAGAACAGGATTTCTGGTAACATTCATAATTAAAGTATGTTCAGCCAATTTCTAAACCCTCTTTTCCAATTAAGGACTCTTGAGAAACCATGGATTGTTACATTTAGAGGGATTTCCAACTTCCTCACATTTTAAACATATACCTGATTTTAAAAGCATAAACTCAGTTCATCTATGGCAACAAAGCACCCCTGGATCAATAAGCGTGGTGAGATACTCCCTTCATGAGCCAGGTGAAAAAGGTATAGATATGAGGCATATAAATGTTAACCAATGGACCCCATAATACCAAGCTGATTTAGACAGGATGGTTTCTTCTATCCCTTTTCAGGTAAAAAATCAGAGTTAGTGTCAAGTGTTGTAACCAGAGAGGAAAAACAAGAATGAAATACAGGGCAGCTTCCCAGTCTCAAGTGAAAAAAAAAAAACCAAACCAAGAAAACATTAGCCTTACTGAGCTAAAACATTCTCTCAGCAGTTATTGCTGACCTGCTAGCACACACAGTGGCGCTCTCTGGGCACTTTTCAAAAAGAAAAGCACATGGTCCCTTCCTCCAGGTCATTATAATGGAAAGACATGGGAGTATTGAAAAGAGACAATATAAACTAAGAGTGTTTGAGATGGTGGCTGACTATTTTGATAATCATGTTATATTAAAACTGTATTTCTTATGTTTTCCCTAAAGTTCAAAGTAAGAAGCATGAGCGCAGAGGGGGAAGGGACTTTTCACATAATATCAGGAAAAGATATTTCATGTATAGAGACTGGGAGAGATGCAGCTGCACTCTGCATATGAGAGGCTGATAACTAGGCAAAGACAAGAAGGGTTGGGGAAGCAACTGGATATTACTGGGCAATGGCAGGTGAAAAGGGCAAGGCACAGTCATGCAGGACTCAGCAGATAGACAGAAAGCTTCAGTGTGGTGTAGGGCAATGCGGTGGAGGGTTTCAAAGATAGGAAGAAAAACTGGGTGATCTTAAAAGTGGGTTGGCACAGACAGGAAAGACTTCAGGTTAAGTGCTGACGTGTCTAGGAAGCTTCATGGACTGAGAAGCTAAAACTGAAAACGAACACACTCATCACTACAGTATTTTGGTACTACACTCAGTAATGCCTTTAGCATTGATCCTGGAATAACAGAGCTCTCTTACACAAACAGAAAGTCTTCTGCAAAGAGGGCATTTTAAATTACTTAGATAATGTTAAAGTCAGCCTTAAATTGGGGGATTGTAAATTACTATGGCTGCTGGAATTCTGTATTTTTCTCCACTGATCATTTAGAGTTTGAAGACAGAAAGCAAATGTATGGAATACACACCTCCACAGTCCTTTATATTAATAAACTAGTTACATTTACAGTGAAGAATTATTAAAGAGATAATGCACAGTTCTTTCTTAATAGTTTGGTTATGCATTGCTCATAGGTTCCTGCTTTTACTTCCTGATAGGGAGTGCAGACTGTTATTGAAGAACAGGACTGTGGAAAAGCATCTGATCCTGAGCAGCTCCATATTGCCTCACCCACTCTGCTAGAGTCCCAGTATTCCAGTTCTGCACCTATTAAAATATGCAGTCCTTTGCAGTAGCCAACATGCTTAACGAACCATGAAAAAGCATTATCTAATCTCTGTTCTATATTTTATCTCCCCTTTACAAGTTTTGTTAACAAATATAGAAAAAGTGTCACCAACATGATTACAAATGAAAATGATTTGCTGTTCCAACAACAATAATGGCATTTGCCAGCACTGTTGACATAGCACAAGTTGCCACCTGATAGCTGCCAGAATAAAGAAAAAGGAAGGAGGAAGTTAAAACAGGAGGGATGAACACAGAGAAAGAAGGGCAAAGAAATCACTGACTGAAATGGTTGAGAAAGGGTTGGCTCAGGTCAGCCGGAGGGACACAAAGTGGCACAGAAGAGACAGTAACTGATTACAGAAGTTGGGTCTTCTTCAATTATGAGAAAAGTTCATGGGAAACTTTCTTAGGATTATGTCCTTGTCTACTGTAAGTAGCTATATGACATTTCCACTACTGAGACCCTCACAATCTTCTTGTATTTACATTCAGTAAATGCAGGTAAAGGCAGGGCCTATTATTACCTGTTAAAGGGGACAAGGATCCACAGAGACAAATGCTAAAAATCCTGCTCTACTAATGCTAAGTTCAGTAGTTTTAAATGGGGTTCAGAAGGTCAACCTAAGGAATTTGGGTGCAGTCACACAGGAAAACTCTAACAAATAACTAAATTTCACCAAGAGTTTTCCTAGTCCTAATCCCTGGGTCATTCTCCTTGTGTCAAAGGAAGAGGCTGCTTGGAAGTAGAAATATAGAGCTCTCTCATTGCATTGGATATACTGTGGCTACATGCGTACCAAAATATGAGGCCTGGATCACCCCCAGGTTTGGGATCCTGTTTCAATGTTTTGCAGTCTAAGACAGTTGAATCTCCTTCTCTTTGGAAGAAAGAGCCCTGCAGCTTACTGTGACCTGCAGAGCGTTTACATAAATGTCCTGGTTTCAGCTGGGATAGAGTTAAGTGTCTTCCTAGTAGCTGGTACGATGCTGTGTTTTGAATTCAGTATGAGAAGAATGTCGATAACACACTGATGTCTTCAGTTGCTGTTAAGTAATGTTTAGACTAAGTCAAGGATTTTTCAGCTTCTCATGCCCAGCCAGCGAGAAGGCTGGACGGGCACAAGAAGTTGGAAGGGAACACAGCCAGGGCAGCTGCCCCAAACTGGCCAACGAGGTATTCCACACCATGGGACGTCACATTCAGGAAATAACTG